>CM070638.1:16807099-17286903 GCA_036346255.1 Ampelocalamus luodianensis | reverse complement strand
TCAACATCAACTCCAACGAGCGCGCCACCAACTCCAACGCCAAAACTACCTTCGAGACCGTCACCAACTCTATCATTAGCACAACCACTAAAACCGTCGTCTGAATAATCTTCTCCCCTTGTTTTCTGTCTCTCTACTTGCCCTAAAACTCCACCACAGCAATAACACACACCACGTATCACAAAAATCTATGTCACATCAGACCACCCTAGATCCATAAATATCAACTTTTTTTCGATCAACACATCTTAATCATCAAACTATGTTGTGCATTTTTCCGACCATCACAGTAATACCTCAGTTAGAAACAAACAACACACCCGCATGGATCCCCCTTTTTCCTCCTTTTTCTTCCGTATCCCAACATTTTTTTTCCTTTTTTTTTTCTCCCGCACGCCTCATGTCTCTCCTCTTCTCCTCCTCCCCACCGACACCAGAACGTCCCCTCTCCTTCCTCTGCACCGAGATCCTCCCCTCTTTCCTCTCCCGCCGCACCGAAGCACCGACCCCCGAGCGCCGGCCCCCGAGAGCCAGCTCCTCCCCCCAACGCCGCCGGATCTGCTTCTCCCATGAGCTTCCTCTCCCCCGAGCTCCCCCCCACCCCCAGTCCGGAGCGCCTCCCGATCGCCGGTTCCACCGCAGGATCCCCTCCTCCACGGCATGCACCTCTCTCTCTCTCCTTTCCCAGCGCACTGAAGCACCGAGATCCTCCCCTCTCTTTCCTCTCCCACAAGCACCGCACCAGCGTCCTCCTCCTCCGATGACCCTCCTCCACCCCGGCCCGAGCAGCCGCCCGAGCAACCCTGCAGAGGATTGCACTTAGAGGAAGAAGACGAGGTCTCGCCGCTGCGGCCTCCGCTGTCGTCGCCGTCGGCCCTCGTCGATCTTCCTCCGCCGCCGCCGCCTGATCGTCGGTGGAGTAAATCCATGTTCACCAAGAACAAGACGATCGATCGATGAGAAACTGAAAAGGTGCATGTATCAGCAAGATTGCAAGAAGTCGTCGTGTTCTTACCTTGTTCAGGACATCCACCTAGCGCGATTTCAAGATGCAGCTTCTTGGGCTCTATCTTGTTTCTACATGAAGAACAAGAAAGAATGAACAATTCAGCTAGATTCAAAGGCTCATGGTACATAAACAAAAACAAAAGTTGTCAATTGCCCATCACCTGAATGCGATAAATACGATGCACTGTGCCCTGAGCTGCTTCAGCTGCTGCTCTGAGAACGCCGAAGCAGGGCGAGAGGGAAGCATTTGGCTTGTGGCTGAAGGAAGCATTCGAGACTCCACTGTTGAAGAGAGGCAAGAAATAGGCCAACCAAGATCAGATAACCAAATAAACCAGGACAGCAGGTTATCTAATTGTTTTACCTGCCGGCAAGTCTGGAGAGTGATCAAGAATCAAGATGCGTAGTTATAATATGATACTAAACTGCTGAGTATGCTTGCTTATCTTCTGTTTATGGAGTTGTGCTGGTGTCATCAGAAGATACGTATGTACAAGAGAGACAAATCAGCAAGAGCCACATGTACAGCGACACGAGGAATGCAGACAAAAACGCAGGCCGGAGAGAACTAGACTTATCGATGTAAAAAACAAACGTCGATATGATTTGCAAACATGAGTAGACTTCTTCGATTCGCACAGCATAAGCACTTGCATCAGCAGCACTGCCAGTTTCTTAGCAAGAACCATAGTTTATAAACGACCTGCGATGCACGTTCTCTACTAGAAGTCAAATGCTGACAAAATCAGACACCATGATCAACAAAGACTCACCAAGTTGACATGTATTAGGCTTCCAACAAGGCATCAGTTAACATAAAGCAACACCAGGTTGCAAGATGTTCCCATGGAAGATATCACTAGCAACCGAAACCCACTGCATGTCAACCACCAGCAAACTCTGGGAGTTATATATAAGTTCAAGAACAAAAACAGACTGCAAGCAAATTACGCACCGATAAGTATGATCCAACAAGCATATATAAATGGTCTAAACTGCATCAAGCTCCATGGCTCAGCGATCATTAGCGTGTTCTAGATACATAAAAGGTAGCGAATGACCATAGGAAGTTCATCCGGAATGGTTCCTAATCCTAGATAATCTTACGGCCTGCCGCCCTGGAGCATAAGTTACAGGAATGCCAGGTTAGACACATCGAAACGGTTTCTGAAGATCATATCTTAAGGCGGAAAGCTGGTGCCTTTAACGCAGCTCAGCCAGGATGCTGCGAAACAGTCGCTCGGCGTCACCACATGCTTCCTGAACGATGTTCTCTCCGTTTTCAGCCTCGAGAGCTCTGCATCTTCTTCTTCTTTGTTCCTTGCAATCTGCTTTCCTTCCCGGCGAAGGCTCTCAAGTTTCTGCTCAAGCTGAAATATAGCTTTATCATTTTCATCAAGCAGTGCATCCATTCGGGACACGGAAGATGCCTTCCCTGCATCTGTTCTTTCAGCTTGTCCCTGTCTCCGAGGCACTTGGTGTAATCAGATTTGATCTGGAGCAATTTGTTCAGGCTTGGCTGCAAAACTGAACATTGAATCCATTTTCTCTAAATGGGCAAGTGTATTGATCTTCTCTTCAAATAATGCAATGTTGTCTGCTATGAGTGATTTCTTTATACTTTCAACTAAGCTGGCATATGACACCATTAGACCTAGAGCCATTCCTTCTCGCAATGCTGGCAAAAATTGCTGAAGTGGAAGGAAATGTGGTCGCTGTGGTACCTTCAGAAACACATCCATTGCTTCGATTAGAGACCAGACGGGTGAGGTCTTCATGAACGGAACCTGCTGACCAGAGATTTGACACAAAGGCAAGTGTGAAGGCATAGAACTCCCAGCAACTGAGCACCTCCTTAATAGAGTGTTGTCCATGGTAAACTGTGAGCTCCCAGCATTCTGGAAATGTAGTAGGATTGGTCTCTCATCCACTTTCCCCCCATCCTGTTGAACTGCAAGATCAAGAGATAACATAGGTTTCCCATAAGACGAGTGATTTCAGCTACTTCGTGGCCGCATTGTCTGTGAACGATCTGCATTTTGGTTCGCTTGACAGGTGCTGTTGATCGAGCAGTCAGCTCTTCATCCAACAGACTAGAATGAATGTCAGTTTCAGACACACCATCAGCATTCCACTCACAAGAACCTGCAGAAAACCTGCCATTAGAAAACTGCTACATTGAAATACAACATAAAATTAATGCACATTTCCACCATTGGTAGAGTTTTCACAGCACATACCTTTTCCATTACATTTTGATTCCAAGCCTGGAGGTATTATTGGTAACAGTTCTTGATTTGTTGCATCCTTTGCGTTCATTTTACCCTCCAAAGTTCTGTTGAGCTGCTGCTGAGCATGAGGTCCTCTCCCCTCCAACTGTCTCTGAACAAATTACCAACGTGAGAAGCCACCAAGTAATAGAAACTCTAATCAAGACAAAAGGTTCTTACTTCAATGGAAGATTCTTTCAGTCGCCCTGCCACTTTCTTTCTACCTCTCTGCTGGACAGTACTAGTTGCATCCAATGAGCTATGTGGGTGAGACGATTCTTTGAAGCCTTTCTTTCTAGCCACTGCAGATTATACAGCAATTATTAGATTTCGATACACCATCTTGTAGATGAATCAGTGTTAAGAGGAACTACTACATTTCTTAGAGGTAAGAACTTTTGTATTTGAACCACTAAGTCGCCTCTGCCACTTTCTTTCTACTTCTCTGCTGGACAGTACTAGTTGCATCCAATGAGCTATGTGGGTGAGACGATTCTTTGAAGCCTTTCTTTCTAGCCACTGCAGATTATACAGCAATTATTAGATTTGATACACCATCTTGTAGATGAATCAGTGTTAAGAGGAACTACTTACATTTCTTAGAGGTAAGAACTTTTGTATTTGAACCGCTATCAGCCCCTCTTGACACCTGCAACAGATTGACAAACAGAACAGAAAATGCACATGAATATGGATAATAGAAAGGAGAAGTTAGCAGTCAAAAGTCACAAGACTTACCACAACAGAAGCCCTTATGTGTTTATCCAGCAGTGAAGGGTATTGCATGTTGTAGATGCATTCAAAGCACAAATAACTTCCATACTAGAGAAATTGTTGTTTCCTTCAACTGAATCTGCACATCAAAAAGATTGGCATGGACAGTAATTTCAAGTGTTCTGCATGTAAACATTACTTCAACTACAAGACACAATGGTGGGGACTCACATTATCAGAGGCATCATTCTTTCCTGAGGTGCTAGAATAGGTTCATTTTCCCCGTTTTTGCTTGGAAGTATTTTTTTACCTGGAGTGCCTGGGCAGAGAGCGGCCTTTCCTGTGTCTGCTGGACAGCACTTTTCTCCGAGATGAAGCCATTTTCTGTTTTCTTAGTTCTGCAATCGAAATCAAATCATGGGCTTCATCAGCACTTGTTCCACAGATAGTGTATTAATCGACACTGAAAGCATCATGTCAGATAGGATTTCTTCATTAACCACTGTTTCCCCAATACCATTTGTTCTCAACTCTTTCTGAGGTGTTGATGTCCTGAGGAAGCATCAAGAAGCCCTTCGTTGGTACTGCGCAGCCACTCACTACCTTCTTTGAAAGCACTTGAAAATTATTCTTTCCAGATAGTGGAGAATAAGATTGTGGGGAATGATTGCTTGCTGGTGACTTGCATAATGCAGATAAAGGAGTGTCCATCTCAGACGCTGATGCATGTTCAGAACCTTCAGTTAACATGACTTCTAGTTGCTGCAGTTCTTTCCTTGACCTTTCGTGGCTGAAGATTCAGTATCATGTCTATGTTCATCATCAATGGATGTCACACGAACAGGTGAGCTTGGACGTTTTCAGATAGAGACTGCCGCCATTACCTTGTCTCTGTATAAGTAAAGATATATCAATTTCGATCACGCAAGTTGAAATATATGCTATGTTCAAACCACATAACAAATGGGTTATCTAATATGATAAAAAGAATAGTTATAGAAATGTTTTAAAGTCACAGAGAAACCAATGCATGTGATTGCACAATGGCAAACATAATAACACGATTGAAGTAAGCAATATGTGCAATTGATCAGTAATCCATGCAGATACAAAACTGTAAACATACCGAGAATAAGACTGGTAACCAAGCAAACATGTCCTCAGAAGCCGCATATTTCAACAATACTTGGCTGAAGATTTGATGGATTGTAGGAAAAGTGTATTAAATTATTATGATCGTCTGGTTTCAAAGTACTAAACTGGTGGGGTGGAGGGGATTGAGGGGACCAGTCTTCTCATCTCCCATCAAGGATAGCATCCAAACAATTCAAGACCAAACAAATTCATCCTGATCCATGCATGGCCGAAAGCAGTAAAGCTTACAGTATCTGCATCATCCACAACAGTATAACAGCAAGCAAACTGAAATAACGGTACAAGGCATGCTACCCAACTTCATTTCCTTCCATTACTCGAAGATCAAAACAATTCAAGACCAAACAAATTCACCCTGATCCATGCATGACCCAAAGCAGTAAAGTTTACAGTATCTACATCATCCACAAGACTATAACAGCAAGCAAACTGAAATAACAAGCTAGCAAGCACCGCTACGAAGTGGATTTCCCATCATTACCTTAGGACTCACAATCCTCCAATGCTTGCCGTTCCACTTGTACTGAGGCTTCAGCAACTCCCGCACCTTCATCAGCAGCAGCTCAGTCTCCTTGCCGTCGACGCTAACCTCATACTCACCCTCCCGACAACCCTGCGCACAACCCCGGCGACCACACCCCGTCACAATACGCCTCCACCGCGGTGCCAGGCCCGAGCCGGAACTCGCTCTCCGCGGAGAATGCTCCACGGCCGGCCTGATGAACCGCCAATGCAGGTACTCCATCGCCTTCGCCCCACCTTCCCCTCCTCCAGATCGAAGTACTCCACGAGGTAGCTCAGCCTATCGATAACCTTCGCCACCGTCGCGGGGAACCAGGAGTAGCCGTACACCTCCCGGTCCTCACAACCTCCACCTTGTCACCGACCTCGTAAACCCTAATCGCGAGCTTCGGCTGGACGACCATCGCGACCTGCGACGGGACCCACTGGCCGTCGACATAGTCGCGTCGGGGCGGACGAGGTGAGGCGGGAAGGTGATCACCTCCCGGTGATGGGGAACGCGACGGTGAGGGGTCGGTGGCGAGGACGATGCCGGACCACCACCCGTCGTTGTGGAAAGCCTCGACGATGTCGTGGAGCTGGAGCGGCTCCTCCGGGAGGACGGTGGCGGGGGCGAGGGCGGATGTGGGAGGGGCCGAAGGACTCGACGAGGTGGCGCCGTGGTCGGAGAGGATGTGGGAGTAGGTGACGGTGTAGCGGGCAGGTGAGCGGCGGCTGCGCGCGGGGACGAAGCCACCGACGATGGCCTCGAACCAGGAGCCGTGGAAGCCGTCGTCGTCGACGCGGACCTCGACCTCGGCGCCGGGGACCATGGAGCCGGCCTGATGCGCGGGGGACGGCGGGGAGGAGTGGGAGGGGACCGCGGCGGAGGCGGGGGAGGCCTTCGGGTCGTGCTAGGCCGCGGCGGCGCCGGCCAGCGAGCTCCGGCGAGCGGCCGGCCATTGGGGACTGGGGTTTTGGGGTGGGGTTTAGAGCGGTGGCTGCAACGGCGTGCTGTGAGTGTGGGAGTGGGGCCCGGCCCTGGCCTTTGGCCTTTCGGCCTTTCGGGGCTTGTGATCGCGCCTCCCATCAAAAGCGAGGCGGATGCGACGCCGAGAGAGTCGATCGGTATGACTGGGCGGTGGGCCATAACGTGAGGAAGGGGAGCACGACGACCACATGTCAGTGGCAGTATTGACTGGATGAGGTGGAATCGGAGAGGTGTGAATTGTTTCTCGCGCGGTGGTACTCTGGCAGCTGGGAGGAGCGAAGCGGGTGGGCGCGTGGCGTAAAATGGCGATTTTAAAAAATAATATATTTTAAATAAAATTACAGAAGTAAATACTTATTTAATAAAAATATAAAAATAGATTTATGTCGCCAATTCATTTTGGCGACAGCTGATGTGGCAGTATCGTCAATTCATTTGACGATAGAATTATGTCACTAAATGAATCTGATAGGGTTTCCATCAAACCGTCACCAATGAGCTCTGCCGCTAAATAAATTGACGATGGAGTATTGTTTGATGTCAATTTTGTCATTGATTCATTTGGGCGATAGGCTTTCGTCGTTAACCAAATGAATCGATAACAAAAGTCTATTTTTGAAATTTATTAAATGGATATTTATTTTTGTAATTTTATTTTAAAATATATTATTTTAAAAAATCCAGCGTGGTGCGAGGGTTCGTGGAGCCACCCGTCGTGGGACAAACACCAAATTGATAAGCGTCGTTGGCATCTTCTGAAGTTTTGTCAGGTAGGACGTGGCGCCTCGGGCTGCGAGAGCGGGGCCCTATTGGTCAGTGGGTATTAACGTGCTCCTTGACAGAATCCTAGACGTCCTAGTCCTAGCCCTATTCTTCGGGTGAGAAGCGTAGTAGGTGACCCGTGACCGCTAATTGACGAGTGGGCCCCACAGCCAATAGTCGCTGAGAGTTCGCTGGTGTGGACAAGTGGCTCCTGGCCCTTCACTGGGCCACGCGGGCTCGACCAGTTTAGGCCTAGAAATGAGGAAGAAAAATACGGCCCGGTACCAGCCCAGCCAGCACGACAGGCTAGCGCCCAAAACGAGCTAAGGACTGGTCAAAGCCCAGTGAAACAGCTGCCCGGTATCATCAACGGGCCAGGCTCGGGCAGCGAGTTTCGACCCGAAATAAATTGGGCTTCTCTTCGGCTCGCCTCCGTCCGAGCAACGCTGCATCCGGATCTCTGCAGCAAATAATATATGAACAGTGTGTTCGTACTAACTGAACAGTGCTCTCCTTATTGCTGTTGCAAACAATGAAGTACTGTAGCTAATCACCCTAGCAAACACTGTATCGATTGATCTTAGTATTCGCTTAGATCGGACGATTGTTATTGTTCCTAAGTCTTATGTACCGTAGCACCTCTGCATTTAAGGCAGTAATACGAAGGACCCTCTCTGAGCAATTGATTGAGGATATTAGGAAGAGCACTTAGAAAACATGGATTTATTCCCTTATAAAACATGGAATTATTCCTTTAAAAAAACATGGAATTAATGGTGCGACTCTCGCCCTAGCAGGCTCAAAGCCAGGGTGTGGATCGCCTGACTTCGTGTAGCTAGGTCATGGCGTGCAGTCGTCCCCAAATCCACCGTCCACTGCGATCCAATGGCTCTTCTAACTCCTGCCTTCGCAGCCGTTTCCCCTCGTCAGCTTCGTTCCCTCCAGCGGCCCAACAACAAGCGTGTTTACTTTCACACTTTTCTGAACATATCCGACCGTTGATTTCGAGTCAGTGCCTCGGATTCGGATTTCGCACCATTTGATCGCAATCATCCTTCCTCCCAGATTGGGAAAGTAAGCAAAGCATCAAGATTCAAGAACAAGAGGGGTCTCAGGAGCTACTCCCTCTGATCACAAAAGAGTGATGCTTTAGAATACGTACAGTGAAACTCTATTAATTTTGACTAAATATATTGTTTAAAGTGTATAGTTCGGATATATGAAAATGATGTGAGTGAATTTGTCCTAAAAACTACTTATATAATGTTGCACATTCACAACTTTTTCAAATATATCATAAAAAAAGCAGTAGTTAAAGTAGCATATTATTGACTTTGAAAAGTAAAAAATGTCTATCTTTTGTCGTTTGAGGGAGTACATTGTTGTAAATAATACATGCACTGGGCCAGTAAATCAAAAGGATACGGTATATATCTATGGCTTGGTTTCTTTTCGGCTCATGATTGCGACGGGCCGGAAATCGAGCCAAACGTTAATCCGAGTTTCTCTCAAACTTTGGCACATTTTGATTCATTATCATCTTATTTATACTTTAGGAGCGATTTCAGAATCGAACTAACGAGTCATTATCAAGCAGAGCCAGAGACGAGCCAGACCGTAGAGCGCAGCCGAAGCAATTTCGAACCGAGTCCATTAACAGCATTTTTCTCCTAGTCCGTTCGTAGTTGGATTGCTTTTTTTTTTTTCCAAACACAATAAATAGAACACAACTGGGTCTCAAAATGTTCTAGCTTTCAGCGGAGCAGATTTTGTCTAGCTGGAAGAGGATAATTTAAAACTCGCGTGGATCGGTCACCTATACACGCAATCATCAGGCAGCTCAGTTTAGGGATTTTCCGTGCGTGTGGTAGCCTTGTAGGCCCAACAGCAGGCAGCGAGACATGCACGCGAGCAAACAATCTCCAGATTAAATACCAGCTGGCAACCACTGCCGATCGACTAGCTCGCGTAGCTTGATTAGCTTGTTCAGTCGGTTGGGCACCCACCATAATTCGATATGGAGAACCTCGAGCGAAGCTTCTCCCATGTTACGCACCACGCAACGTGTACACGTGCGTGCGTGCGTCTTGGACGTACGCAAGATACATGTCCCTTGGGGGGCAGAGCTGGTTATAAGCCAAGCCTCGGGTCGGTCCATGTGTTTTTATCTAAAGTTGTATTTTACTATTTTTAAGAATTTTTATATGAGTTTTTGATTCTGAGTCTCGAATCATTACTTCCGAGGCCCAAGATCCAGCTCCGTTTCTGCATGTACCTCCTGTTTACTGATGTATATACGTATATTAGAGCATCAGCATCTCCAACGCGTAGTAGGCTTCGAGCGGTAGCTTTTCGGGGATAGAGGGTGCGTCACCTCAGCTGAACCTAAGAAACAACACGCCGGGCCGGCCCTCTTGCATGTGCAAGGAGACATGCTACGAATCGACATAGTTTCTACACGTTTTTTACTCACTTCGGATGCATGCATGCCAAGGTTCTCTTGTCCCAAGAACCCTACCACGAACGGGAGCATATGATCTGATCGAGCAGGAACCGGCCCGGCCGGCCGGGTGTGCATGCATGTATCCATCCATGTCCACGCATGGATCGATTGGGCACCCACCGGATCTATCGATAATTCGATATGTAGAAGCTCGAGCGAAGCTTCTCCGAAGTTGCGCACCACGCAACGTGTACACGTACGTGCGTCTTGGACGTACGGAAGATACCATGTCCCGGGCAGAGCTGGCCATAAGCCAAGCCTCGGTCGGCTCATGTGTTTTGTCTAAAGTTGTATTTTACTGATTTTTAAGGGTTTTTATATAGGTTTTGATCTTGGATCTCGGATCATTGCCCCGAGTGTTAGAGTATATTGGCATATCTATATATTTGGTAGTTTAGGATTTGTAATCCCGTGATACCTTCTTTATATCTAGGAGAGGTTTTTGCACTCCAAACCTTGTACTCTATATAAACCGTCGTGAGTCTCAATACAACCATACATTACACAACATTCATCATCCTACATGGCATCGAGCGGTGCCGCTCCCGAGTCGCCGCCTCCACGCTCCGCGCACGCCTCAGGAGATGATCTCATCTCCATTATCTCTCCTGTGGCCGCAACTCGTAGTTTAAGTCGTGTCGCTAATCATCCGATTGGCTACCAATTAGAGTTTTCCACGATCATCTTCAAATCGGGTTTTCTATTTTTCGATCATAGATCGGTTTACGCCGCCGCCGACCGCCGGTGTTCTCGGCCGGACTTCACCACCTCGGCCGACCTCTCCGACGCCTCCTCTCATCCGATGACGCCGTGGCGTGATGCGCACGCTCGTCGACACGGCCCTCCTCCACGGCCTTCCGAGCAACCCGTCTACCGCCGTCATCATGCGGATCATCGCCACCACCGTCGTCCGCGAGTATGAGCCGGCTCTCTCCGCTGCTCGTCTCCACGACCCGGATCCGGCTCCTCGGCCGACGCGCGCTTCCTCGAGCTTGCCTCGCCTTCTCCGATGCCGCCGCTCCGAATCCGATCCGGCCGGGCCTCTACTTCATCTTCGTCCACGGCCGGACGGCGCCGGCGACCTCTTCACCGACCTCGCCCACGACCTCCTCTCGCATCAACTACACTACCCGACCACGCCGATGGCCTCGACACCGCCACCTCGACATGGCTCCCTCTTCCACGGCTCGACCATGGTCACCTCGCCTCGGTTATCTCGCAACAAAGGGCTATCATTATCTTGAGCAAACTCATCGGTTCCCTCTCGATCCACAATGTCCGCGACGCCACAAATAGCCCCGACGCCCCACTGCGACAAGGGGGATGTCATCCGATGGTTCCCCACCTTCGGCTTCCTCTCTAGCTTTGACTTTCGCGACGCTACCGCTAGGATCTGCAGGGGATGTTAGAGTATGTTGGCATATCTCTATATTTGGTAGTTTAGGTTTGTAATCCCGTGATAACTTTCTTATCTCTAGGAGATGTTTCTTGCCCTCCAAACATTGCCTCTATATAAACCGCTCGAGTCTCAATACAATCATACATTACACAATATTCATCATCCTACAGAGGCCCAAGATCCACTCTCCGCCCCTGCATGTACCTCCTGTTTACTGCTGTATATACGTATATTAGAGCATCTCCAACGCGTAGTAGCTTCGAGCGGCAGCTTTCGGGGATAGAGGGTGTGTCACCTCAGCTGAACCTAAGAAACAACACGCCGGGCCGTCCCTCTTGTATGTGCAAGGACACATGCTATGAATCGACATAGTTTCTACACGTTTTTACTCACTCTGGAGTTTGGACCGTACCAGACGGACGGACGGATGCATGCATGCCAAGGTTCTTTTGTCCCCAGCTGAACCCTACCACGGACGGGAGCATATCTGATCGAGCAGGAACCGGCCGGGCCGGCTGGTGTGCATGCATCCATCTGGCTGGGTATGCTATGATCTACGGTGGATGGCTGGGTGGCACCGTGGATATATCATATATGGCGCCGCCATCGATGGCACTAAGGAAATGAACAGGTGCAAGAAAGTGGTTTTAGCACTAAATACTACTCCATATCTTTTACTTATCGTTTGGGACATTAATCCGGTCTCAAATACACATGTTTGACCTACTTTTACTAATTATAATTTAATTAGTAGTAAAAACTAGTATAACAGTATGGAAGAAGTTTCGATGATAATACCATTTTCATGTGTGATAAATCTAGATAGTTATTTATGTATATGACTGGTCAAAGTTTGACTGCACACGTTATTGCATCCTAAAACGATTAACTATCCGAGAATTAACTCGAGAACAGAGGGAGCAAGAGACAGCTAAATCTACCTAGGTACTGCGGGCGTCTTAAGCGTGGACGAGGTAGATCATAATGTTTTGAGTTAATTGAATCCGACATGACCCATGCATGCACGGGTGCATGTACGTCGCGTCGGCCTGTTTGTCCGACGCTATCAGACATACACGCCGTGGATGAATTTGCCGACCGGTCGACCATTTTGGGCTGCATGCATGCACTCATTAACTGACTGTACGGTGGATCTGATTTCCCTGCTCAATGACGCTATACCCAGCAAGCTACTGTTTAGTGGCAGGTGTCGCCGGAGAAGAGAGCACGTGGGAGAAGTGGTAGGTGTCGTCGGAGAAGAGAGCACGGGCGAGAGGAGGTCACCGTCGCCGTTGTGGGGGCCGACACGTGAAGCTGCCTTCTGACCGACACCCGAAGCCGTGTTTCGATGAGAAAATATCGTCAGGTACTGTATATAAAAATAAATAAACATTAATGTTGTTGATGTTACTATTAAGGTAGCATATTTAACATTAAAATTATCGATGTGATCTCACTAACATTATTATCAAAATTAATTTTTAGAAAACATAATCAGAATATAGAACATCACCTATATGCACAAATACAAGAAAGAATTACAATAATAAGTGGAGTGGTATTAAAATTTTAAGAGCAACAGCTAGAGGCAACCTCACGTATGGTTCTCCGTGGCCCCGACGCAGCACAAATGGTCCATTACGGCGAATAAGTGACGCAACGTCAAAGTTCAATGACAGTGACGCACAAAGATCAATAGTACAAGAGTACAAGACAAGACACAAGCTTGAGAGGAAAAATTATGTGCTTGAGGTCTTGAACTCACCAAGAAACTCACAATAAGTGACACTAACATCAGAATGAGAATTAAGTAGGGAAAATTAATTTTGCTTACGATAACTAGGAGAAAGTAGTAGCCGTGTTTATGCAACAACAAAAGAAAATAAGGGAGAAATAGAAACTTGAGGAGACAACTTTTACCAATACCAGGATTAACCAACTAATAATCAAGGTTAGATTGAAAATGAGCCCCTTAATTAGTGGGGGCCCTGTACGGTTGATCATCCCCCACACCCTTGTCGTACAGGCATGTGCGTGCGTTGCAACTAGGAGTGGATCGATATCGAGTCAAGTGCTCGTCTTATCGAACTTTCCCGAAATTGACACAATTTGGTTTGAAAGTATTTTTAGAACCAAGCTAACGAGACGAGCCGAGCCAAAGCAAAGTTCAATTTCATTCAAAATCGACTTATTTCAATATTTAACCAATTAATAAGTGTAATTAGAGAAATTTTGAACCGAGCCAAGCTTCACTAACAGTTTTTTTTTTTCATCCTAGTTGCACATGTAAATATATCACTATCGCACGGTCTAAGCGCATGTGTGACCATGTAAATCGTAGCCGCCCGAGAGGTAGTTTAATCCAGCATACCGAGGGTGCTAATTCACGATCCCTGCTGGATGGGAATGACCCAAAAAATGCTACATGTCATGAGGTTAAATCTGCAAGCCCTAGTCCCCGATATGTCTCTGCATGCGCGGCTTCGGTCAAAACTCAGAAACATTTTCTGCCGCCACGGTGCACGTATGTTTGACTAGAGCTGCACGTACAGAGGACGGGGTCCTCCGTGCGGGCCCCATGGATGCAGGCACGCACACACGCGCACGGTACACGACGCGTCCAAGTTCTCGTGACCGCGCCGCGCCGCGGGTTTTCCGTCCGTTCCTCCGCGCGCGCGAAAAGCCGAGGCCGAGGAGCTCCCGGCCGGCCTCGTGGTTAGATGCACGTACGCGGAGCCGGAAAAATATTACGAAAGTAACCAATTATTTGTATCTACCGTATCCATATGTGTACAAAAAATTGCATGTACCATTAGGGGGGGGGGGGCAGGGCTACCTAGCACCTCTGTCTCCATCCTTGCACGTATGTGTCACCTACCTCTCCCAATTTCTAATATTCAAATAGCAATCACAACGGTTCTACAAGGATATCTGATAGAGTTTTGGAGAAGAATAGCGAAGGGGGAGAAGAGGTTTAGAGAAGATACAGGAGATCGAGAGGTTCAGAGTTTACATCATCCATACCAGTGGCGAATCCAGGATGAAATTAGAGGGGCTCTACTTTGAGGCTATAGCATACATAAGCATATCAAAACTATATCTATTGGTCTTTTGTCACCAAATATCAAATTCATACATAAATAAGAAAGGAACAAATTGAAAATGTACAATACAATAATTTTAGTACCTTGCTAATGGATAATGTGCCCTCAAATATTCATAAATATGTGAGTACCGATCAGATAAGAAATATCAAATTTAGTGATACAATATTAAATTGTGAATATTCATAAACATTAAAAATGTAATGAAAACATACCACTAAGTCACTAAATGATTACTGACGCAGTTTCACTCTACGGGTTTTCATATCTTGAAAGCGTTGAATGATTCTTTTATTATCAAGGCTTCTAAATATCTCTCGCCGGATAGCACACTATCAAGTCATTGAGCCATTCATCCGATAACTTGTTGCGCAAATCTGTTTTAATAATCTTCATTGTCGAAAATTCTTTCAATCGATGTCTGTTGCACCGGAAGGATCAATGTGAGCTCGATCGAGCGATATACAAGTGCGAAAGTTTTATTTTTTCCGGTTTCAACCATCTTTTGAGCAACCTTTGCAAGATCACGACATTCACAAAATTCATCACTTCTTCTAACATTGAGAATGAATGTTTGAAGCTGATTTCTTAACAACAAACGATACTATGGTGAAATCTGCAGATAAATCCGAGCAAGGCGAACTAGCTTTTGCACATCAAACTTAGAGAAGGAGTTGCTTGGATCAAGACAAGACATGCATACCAATAATTCAAGAAACTTCATTGAAACGATGATCCATCTCTCGCCATAATGGCATCAAGAGCAACATTGAAAATATCAATACGATAATAGTGAAAGAGAGTAACCTAATGCTTCCGACGTGCAGATTTACCCTTTACTCCAATGTGATCATCCATACTTGGCACATCAATCTCATTTGACTCACAAAAGCATTTTACTGTGTTGAACAATGGCTCCCACCCATTATCCTCATGTCTTGCAAGCGCGTGCCACATCCACAATCAAACCCATAGCTTCAATAATATCTTGATCCCTTCTTTGCAAAGAAAGTGATAACTCATGTGTAATGCTCAACAAGTCTATCAAGAAATGCATGATGAACACAAATTCAAAGCTCTCCATCTTTTGTATCAAACCTGCTGCTCCACCACGACCTGAAGGATATGTTGTATCTTCACATATCATCTCTAACACCGCAAGCACTGACTCCCACATTTGGTATATACGAAGCAATGTTTTAAGATGTGAGCCCCATCTAGTATCTCCAGGCCTAGCTAGGCTAGTTGCCTGATTCAAGCCTGTTCCTGTTGAAAGCACACCATTCTCCAATTTCTCCAATAAGACTTCCTGATGCTTTTCCATCAAAGCATCCTTTCTTTTGCAAGATGCACTCACAGTGGTCACTATCAAGGGAACATAGTTGAAGAAATCAGCAATAGCACCGCTACAACTTGTGACAGTGACAACCACTAACTGCAACTGGTGAGCGAAACAATGAACATAGAAAGCATAAGGATTCTCATCCCGTATTAATCTCTGCAAGCCATTAAATTCCCCTCTCATATTTGAAGCTCCATCATAACCCTGTCCGCGTAGCCTAGAAATAGGTAGATTAACCTTAGCAAGCACACGAACCAAAGCTTCCTTTAGTTCAACAGATGTACACAAACTGACATGCTCAATACCAATAAATCTTTCCATGATCTTCCCTTCTTTATTTACAAACCTACATAGTATGAATTTTACCAAGTTAAAACAAAACCACACTCCACAAATCATAAATGATAAGACTAAAAAACATTATATGTACAACTAACCTCACAATCACGGACATCCGCTCCTTTATTGATGAATCACGAGACTCATCAATAAGGATCGCAAGTTCCTATCTCCAATCTCATCCTTAATCACTGTGTGACCTCATGTGCACAACATTTCATGAGTTCCTTCAGATATCCGAGAAAGCATCAAACAATTGCCACTTGCCCTCAAATTCAAATGCTTCCTTCACATCCGTCTTTTTATCTATGTACCAATCCACCATCTCTCTAAAATTACCCTTGTTCATGGAAGTTGAAGATCTGTCGTGTCCACTAAAAGCTTCACCTTGTCAATGAGATATCTTGTACAATCTAAAGAAGCGATCAAACGAATTTTGTATGCAATTTCGACTCCTTACTATAAGTATTTAATTTATGATCTACGCTGCTCTTTGATTCTGAAAATCTTCACAATCTAGCATTGCAATGTTGTGAACACTAGTAGGTCCACCAACATGTTGATTGAAAGATTCCATAGCACTTCTCCAATTCACATACCCAACTTTTGTGAAAACATCCCGCCCAAAGTGAGTGGGGTGTGATGGTTTCTTAAAAGAAAGCAATAAAAACAAAAGGCGCATCCTTTTCCACGCTATATTCCAACCAATCGAACTTTTATACCATGATTCTTGAAAGGATCTTAAAATTGAACCTTGTAATTTTTTTGGAAAATCATGACCAATTGGTTGCGTTGGACCCTTCAACAAATATGCTCTCCTAACTTGATCTCTAATCTCATTAGGATAATCTTCAATTGGTTTGCGATATACTGGATCGGCAATAATATCATCCGGATTAAATTCATGCTGGACCTTTTTGCTTCATTCGCCTTCTATGGTTGGAGGGTTAATGCTCGTTGCATTATTTGAGAAATATTTGTGCAAAGTTCGCTTCTCCATTTTTCTAAATCTAAGAACAATTAAACAACAACCACCAACCACTAATTAAACAAATTAACTAATCGACTAGTACCTCATCACAAGTAAATAACAATTTGCTAATTGAGGATTAAACAACAAATCTCGACATTTACCTGGGCCTCACCTCGTGGTCCCCGTCAAAGGACAAAGTCACAACTCACAAAGGGTCCCTCCCACCACAAGACTCACAACTCACAAGCCCACCATTTCATTGCTCTGCTGCTCGCCGCTCACCTTAGCCGCCTCAAATCTCAATCACACACGGACACCGAGACACACTCACACTTAGTGCCTCACCACACCACCACCGGCGTGCGGACTCGGGGCTCGCGATCGGCGAGTCCACCGGCGGCGGCGTGATGGGCGATGGTCGATGCGCGCGATGCTTGCCGCCGCCGGCCGCTTCCCCGGCCGCCGTCGCCACCTCCCCGACTCAGGTGGCCTAGGCCCGCCGAGGCCGACCACCTCCGGCCTCCCCTTCGACTCCGCGCCTCGCGGCCGCCTTCCTCCGCCTCGGCCTCTGCCGTCCGCGGTCCGCCGCCTCCCCCTCCGAGTGGCCGACCGCCTCTCCGTCAGCCGCGCCGCGCCGCCGCCGCCGATCGGCGATGAGTGGATCTCTCTCTCCGACTCGCCGCTTTCTCGCCTCCTTTGCTCCATATTTTCGGATCTGCTTGCTCGGGCTTCCGCGCTCGCCGCTCGCTATCGTCGCCGAACGTTGTTCCTCTTCCTCATCCGAGAAGGCCAGTCCGCCAGATTCGCCATCGCCACTAATTTGGGCTTGGTCTGTGCCGACCGACCTTAAGCCACCGATCGGGCCATAGCCCTTAAGCGCTCTTCTTCGATTCAACCGGTCCTCTCGCCCGTCTTCTTCAACCTCCCGTCGGACGCCCCGCACCAAGCAATCAAGCTCCATGCTTCAGCATGTGGGATTCGCCACTGTGGAAGTAGGGGATACTGAGGTATCGTGGTGGGAGGAGGGGGTGCTTGAGCACCCACAAGCACCCACCTTGGATTCGCCACTGTCCATACCACTGACAAACAAACAGGACACCTTCTACTTTCCGGATGGCTAGGTGGGCCCATTTTGCGACTAACAACCACGATAACAACCAATCACTTCGCCCGATCGGAATCAAGAAACCACGCATTGGGCTTCTCTGCGCTCCCTTCTCGCTTTGTATTCTAACCATCTGCATTGCGATGCAGACATTATCCAAGCAACATGACATTCCCTCCTCCTTCAGAGACAGCTTGACCCCAAGCCGGCGCATTGGGAAAACGCCTCTACAACTCAGTGAAGTCCTCCCAAGTAGCCTTAGCCGATGACTCACGGGACCAGTGGACCAACACTTGTGTCCTCGACATGCACTCGATCGATGCGATGATGGCTAATATTTGTTCCGGCACTCCATGATCCGCTGCATTCCGTAGCTCTGGCTGGACCTGCTCATTAGGAGCCAAAGCTGTCTTCGATTGAGAGACATGAATAACTAGGTGAATGTTACAGGTTTGAAGCAGCTTCAACTGTAAGCCACTGATCCCACCTTTTGCTCAATCTGGAAGGGGCCGAAATACTTGAATGCCAGCTTATGGTTAGCATGATTGGCCACTGAGGTCTGAACATATGGTTGCAGTTCCAAATATACCCAATCCCCCACAGAGAAATATCATTCTAATCGTTGCTTGTCAGCTTGAACTTTCATACGTTGAGTTGCTCGATTGAGGTGTTGGCGCAACAACTGCGTCATCAATTCTCTGTCATGTAGCCATGTTGATAATTCTGGGGATGTACAGTCAGCTGCATCCACGATTCCAAAATGGCGCGGGCCATGGCCATACAATATCTCAAACGGTCACTTTACGGCTAACCATTCGGACCATTTACGGGGACAAGCGTGCACAAAGCACCTCAGATAAGCTTCAAGGCATTGGTTGACTCTCTCCGTCTGACCGTCGGCTTGTGGATGATATAAGGAACTCATGCGCAATTGAGTATCCACTAACCGAAACAGTTCACGCCACAAATTGTTGTAAAGATACGATCGGGATCAGATATCAAGGATTGAGGTAGACCATGAAACTTGAAAATATTGCTGATAAACACTTGCGCTATCTGCAAGGTAGTGAAAGGATGAGCTAGAAGAACGAAATGAGCATACTGTGAGAATTTATCTACCACCACCATCATGCTGTTGTAGCTGGAAGATCAAGGCAGTCCTTCAATAAAATCCAGGGACACAATCTGCCATGCTCGATCCGGCACTGGCAAAGGCTGCAACAAACCCATATATCAAACATGTTCAAGTTTAGCTTGTTTGCATATCGAACAGGCAGAGACAAAAGCATTGTCGGTGTTTTAAAACCGACCTTGCGTAAAGATTATTTGATTCATGGGTCTCCACAATTGATCACGTAGACAGGAAAAGACACGGGGATTTTTATACAGGTTCGGACCTTCTCCAGAGAGAATAACAATCATACTCTTGTGTATATTGTATTGTGTATGATGGTTACAATCAGTGAAAAAGACTTAAGCTAATGCCGCTACTGATTGCCCTCTTCTCTCTTTCTCCTTTCTATTTCTCTCTGACTGAAGTCTTTTTATAGTACGTGAAGAGGTGGTCGTTCCAGGTCAAGAGGCGCCCCATTATTCCGTAATAATAGTACTAATCACCGGAATAGTAACCTCCCTACGTCGCATAGCGTTATCAATCAGAGATAATGGTGCATTACATGCAGTTACTTTAGAGAATAACTACGTATATTGGCTGCTCAGATCCTGTAATCAATTGGGCTTACAGGCAAGTGGGCCCAACTAATTATGAGGAAGTCATGACAAGGGCTGGTCGTGGAAGGACTTACGATCAGGGGGTAGTCGTATAAAACCTTACGATCGACATCGGTCGTAGAAGGATTTACGACCAGAGGTGATCGTAGAAGAACTTACGATCACATGGCAGTCGTAGAAGAACCTACGACTATGGGGTGGTCATAGAAGAACTTACGATCACCTGATTGGCTTCTCCCTTACAACTATAAGGGGTATATTTAATAGCCGTGTGACATCATATTTACCCACAATACTAATTACAGATAAATAGTAAAATGAGGATTATTAGATCCTCGTCAAGCATGAATTCCTTTTTTCATACCGGGCTAAGCAAATAGTTTGTGCACTCTATTATATGTCACTTGAAACCTGGAGTGTCCACCGATCACTTGCATGCATGGCAGTAATAATCTTCTGCTGTATAGGAATATTGGCACCAACCCATATGCATCCTGCATAACACAGCAGACCATCTTGGAGTTGAAATTTCGGATGCGTCGTGCCCTGGAGACTAAGCTGAGTCAAGAGTTGCTTGGTCGATGCATCAGATTTAGAACCCGCAACAACCTCCGTTAACCAAGAGGGAACACCTGTTGACACTGCTACTAGTTCTCCAGGAGGACAAACAGATTCGCAGGATAATGCATCGGCTGCCTTATTCTCCACCCCTTTCTTTTAGATCAACCGATATTGCAAACCTGCCAATTTGGTTAAAGCTTTCTGTTGCCAAACTGTCATCAATCGCTGATCCTCTAGATGCACCAAGCTCTTCTGATCAGTATGGATCACAAACTCGCTATGCTGCAAATACGGTCTCCATTGATCGATTGCCAACATGATTGTCAAACTCTCTTTTTCATAAGTAGATAACCCCTGATTATGTGGCCCTAAGGACTTACTGAGATAAGCCAAGGGATGTCCAGCTTGCATTAAAACTGCTCCAATGCCTTTAGCTGAAGCATCAGTTTCAAGTTCAAATTGCTTGGTGAAATCCAGAAGGACCAGCACAGGGGCAGTAACCAGGACTTCTTTGAGAGAGTGAAATGCGGCTTCCTTGTCAGATGTCCACACAAAGACTGAATTCTTCTTGAGCATATCAGTGAGAGGTCTACAGATCAGCCCAAAGTTCCTCACGAACTTACGATAATGCCCGGCTAGTCCCAAAAATACGCGCACTTCTTTGGTATTAGTGGGAGAAGGGCAGAAGGCCAACTACGCACCGCATCAATATTCCTGGGATCGGTCGCCACTCCTTTGCTGATGACATGGCCCAAATAAGAAAGTTGCTATTGCGCAAAAGAGCACCTGGATCTTTTGATCTTCAGCTAATGTTCATCCAGAATATGTAACACCCTTCTCAACATGAGATTATGTTCTTGCAGCGTTCAACTGTATACGAGGATATCATCAATAAAGACCAATACTCCTTTCCGCAATAGAGGAACAAGGATAGTGTTCATAAGGCCCTGGAAGGTGGCCGGAGCACTTGTCAGACCATAATACATCACCCGAAACTCATAATGCCTATGGTGAGTCTTAAATGCTGTCTTTTGTTCGTCTTTGGGTCTCATGCAAATCTGGTGATATCCTGCGCGCAAGTCTAAACTTGTGAACCATTGAGAACCGACAAGTTCATCGAGAAGCTCATCGATAATAGGTAAAGGATATCGGTTCTTCACTGTCACAACATTCAACTGGTGGTAATCTACACAGAAACGCCATGTCCGGTCTTTCTTTTGGACTAACAACACGGGAGAAGAGAAGGGACTAGAACTTGGTTGAATAATGCTTTGAGATAACATTTTAGTCACCTGCCTCTCGATTTCATCTTTTTGTGCTGGGTTGTAACGATAAGGTCTAAGATTAACAAGCTTGACTCCCGGAAGCAATGGTATTGCATGATCAAACATTCTGCTCGGTGGTAGCCCTTTTGGTTCCTCAAATAAATGGTCAAATTCCACAAGCAGAGTCTGGATGGACTGGGGTATAACGTCGACGGGTCGCTCATCAACACATAAGGATTGTCCTGTAACTGAACCGACAGACTGCTCGAGACTTGCTAACTGACACAACCAAATCATGCAACATTGTGGTGATTTCTCCTTAATTCCTTGCAAACGTACTTTCTTGTCGTGATGCAAGAATAACAAGGTTTTCTTCAACCAATGCATGTTTATGGGGCTATGCTTGTAACATCCCAAAGTGTTGTTACCAAAATAAAATAAATAAAAGTTATTATTTTATTGGATTTTCTGAAATTTGATAGGGTTTCATTGCTTTATTTGAATTTCTGAAATTTTAAAAGTCAAAATTTAAAATTTATTTGAAGTCCTTGAAGTTTTATTTGGTTTAATCTGAAAAATAAAATTTTAATTAATTTCTAGAATTTTCTAAGATTTTAAAAAGCTTTTTTTCTAAGTATTTTAAAGCCAAAACAATGTATTTTGCAAAATTAATAGTCAATTATAACTTGGAAATAGTTTTATTAAGTCCAAAATAAACAAGAGAATTTCTGTGAATTTTCTCAGAATTTTTGGATTTAAATTACTATTTTCTAAAAGCTATTTTGATTTAACTCCATTTTTGAAATTGGAAAATCAAGTTAAAAACCCTAAAATTCCTTCGGGCCGAAATTCCTCAGCCCAACCCTTCTCCTCCCGCTTCTGGCCCACTCGGCCCGCGCGTGTCGCACCCCTCTCTCTCTCTCTCCCACCGCCCAATTCCCATTGGATGGCCATCCATCACCCCACGCCATCCCCGCTTCTCCGCACCCTTGGATTTCCATCCAACGGCCCGCGCGCCCGTCTTCCACCTTGCCTCCTCCTTCCTCCAGCTCCCGCACGCCGCCGCCATTAGCGCCCGCGTAGAGCACCATTACTGCCGCCAATTACACCCCCTTTCTCCACACGATCACGCGCATTAACTTCCCCTGATCTTGCCGCCACTCTTCCCGGCCATCTTCCCCTTTCTCACGGCCGTAATCACCGAGACCGCCCCGTCACCGCCGTGATCCCCGCGCTCGATCTCCCGCCTCCGGCCCCCTCCGCCCCTATAAAAGGGTGCACGAGAAGCCGCTCATCTCACTCAATCTCTCCCCACCATCCACTCCTCCTCCCTCGCTCTCTAGTCGCGGATTTGGCATTTCTTCGCCGCCGGTCGAGCAACCCTCCGCCACCTCTAGCGCCACCGTCATCGACTCCCGCCACCCCGACCACACCGACAGCATCGCCGCCACCTCGCCGTCCCGGTGCGTGCCTCCTCTTCATCGGAGCCTTGCCGGAACGCCACCACCACCACAAGCCTGACACCGCCGCCATTTCCTTCGCCGCCATCGAATCCCTCGCGTCCCCGCACATCCGCAGTAAGCCCCGAACTCCCCGTCGTCTCCCCTTTCATTTGGTACCTCTCGTTGGCCGCGAAACGCCGCCGATCGCCGGTTCCTTGGAACCCGAGCGCCGCCCCCGTCCGACGCCGACGTGGCACGCCACCGTGGCGCCACTTCAGCACCACCTCGGCGCTTTTGCGTGCGTGGCTGCCATGTGGCAGCCCACATGGCTGCTTGCGTGGCAAGCCACGCAGTCCCGCACGCCCGATCCACCCGTGGACTTGGTCCACATGAGCCGTGAGACCGACATGTGGGTCCCACATGTCGGAAATTCTTTTAATTCATTTAAATTCCAAAAATCAGTCGCTGACGTCAGCCTTGCGCAATAATTTGATTTTCCTTTAGGAAAATAAATCAATAAAATCTGTTTTAGGGTTTTATTTAGATTTAGAACTTTCCGGGGTTCGTTCTCCTTCATACGAACTCTGCTTTCGTCGATTCAAATTCCTAAATTCCTATAAAATCAAGATCTAGACAACTAAACTAAAATTATTTAATTTTGAGCTCATTTGGCCAATAATTCTTTTAAAAACCCTAAATCTATCATTTCATGTAATTTCAATCTTCCGAAGCTCATATCTTTTGCATCCGAACTCCGATTTGGGTGATTCAAATTTCTAAATTTGTCTAAATTCAATATCTAGCTAAATAAACCAAAATATTTTAATTTAGAGTTCATTTGAATTTTATTTGAATTTGGCTTATTTCGCGATTAGATTTCGACGACTTCAGATAGTCAGATTTCGACGCCGTTTGAAGAGCACATAAGAGGATTGATTTTGACTGTATGATCATCGTGATTATACACTTGGACTACCTGAAGAAAGTACTCGTGAGTACTAGGTGACCTGTTAAGGAAAACAACATCACCTCAGTACTAGAGGATCTGTTAAGGAAAACAATATCACCCCATCAAGCAAGGCAAGTTATACCCTTGATCATATTGATCCCACTATTTCAAATTATTTATATTATGTTTTAAATTATTACTGCATGCGTATGTTTATACAATTATTTTAATTTCCTGTTTTAATTGCCTAGTTATTCCAATTCTCCTTGTATGGCCAATTTGTATGTTGACCGTGAATACCTTGTCACCATTAGGCAAAATGAGACTAAAATTAACCTTATGCTTAGCCAATGCTTAGATCAAATCTTGTATTTGGGAAATTTTAGCCAAATCTTTCAAATTTGATTTAAATTGGATCTATGGTATTGTTTTACCATAGAAGGTTTATAAAATGCCTTTATTCGAAAATAAAATGAAAATAGGTTTGAACTTGGGCATAATGGATGTTTGGTGGGTGCATGTTCATGCACGGCTTAATCTGGTTAGGTTAAGGCCGTGGTTAATCTGAAAGTTGCCCAAGTCGCTTAAGGACCGGTCTTGAGCGCATGATGCTACGCCTTCGTACTACCACAAGTCCGTATGGGCGATTTGGCTAAATAATTTGTGATGTCTTAGTGTCATTTGTGCCATATTGTTGGCGTGGGTGTCGGACAGACAGTAGTCCCACCTGGCGCAAGAGGGTGCTCCCGGAAGATGGTTAGTCCAATGGCAGCGAAACCTTAACGGGCATAAATACATTAAGATAGGATATTGTAAAGGCCTCATGATAATCACTTAGTCGCACACCTACGGAAGTGTGTGATGCGGACAGTGCAAGTTGATTATCTCTTGTGGGTAAAGTTGTACAACCTCTGCAGAGTGTAAAACTATTCGAATAGTCGTGTCCACGGTTATGGACATGCTAGCAGAACTACTCAAAGTTAGACTCTGGTTTTGGTTTCAAAATATTTTTGTAAAACAGTTTTGACATGGATGGGTGTCCATGAGAAAAGTTATGGGTTGAACCCCCTGGTTGGTGCCCGTGTTTAAGTTAGTGTTTGGTTGGTGTCTACACTAGCTTTATTATTTCAGTTAAAACTCAATTTTAACTGTTATAAAACCTGAGCTTTTGAACTTAGTATGGTATTTAATGCCAAATGCTGTTTTGCACGAATAACCCTATAAGCCTTTCTATTGTTACACCCATGTATGTATGTCATTCTGTTACTTGACGGGTGTAACTTGCAAGCACGGAAGTTGTGCTCATACTTGCTTTATGCAAATAAAATTTCAGAGGAGAAGGACTTTGCTACCAGTGTGGATCTCGACGACTAGGCCGCTTCCCCAGTCGATTGCCTGTGGTAGATTAACTGGACCATACTACATCTTCGTCTTCCGCTGTGTTTATTTTATTGTTGGCCTGTAAACCTTCTTTGTAATCAACTCTGTTGGTATTTATTAATAAAGTTGTGATATGATTTTGTTACCATATTTGTTTACTGTGTGAACTAGCTACTGATCATGGGACTAGTTCAGTTATGCACAGAGGATTCGAGAGTCTTAATTCCCGGGTCTGACAATGCTGTTCCAACCAGTCCATGCCAAGGATGATATCATAGCATCATAACGGCAAAACTCGGAAGTGTGTATGAAATGTATGCCCCTGAGCGGTCCATTGACAGTTTGCAAACTCTTCTGCACACTGGAACAATTCTCCATTGGCAATGCGCACTTGTATTGGAGAGCAAGACTTGCTGACTAATTTGATGAGATGCGCAAAACTTTCAATGATGAAGCAATGAGAACTACCCGAATCTATTAACATGATAACCGCTCGACCTTGAATTTCCCCTTGCAATTTCATTGTATGGGAAGTTTCAGCACCACTCAATGCCTCTTTGAAGATAGACATCAAGTCAGCCTCCATCCTTAATTCTACCTCCTTGTCTTGTTGGGCATCATTATCAGCAATTTGCAACATATCCCATAACTCCTCCACAACATGCAATTGAACAGTTGGTCCACACCTATGATCTCGAGACCAATTTTCCCCCACAAGTATAACAAAGTACTTTGGCTTGTCTGTACGCCCATAGGGCTAGCAACTTTTCATCAGCGCCAGGGATAGTTCTGGCCACTTCTGGGCCCCTCCGGTCATCAGCCTTGACACTGGGAGCACTTCTTCTGGGCGGCAGAGGAAGAGGAAAGGCATTACGAACAGCGAATCGCATGCCTGACGATGGCTCACCTCTGCAGGGATCCTTCCGTGCGGAGTCCAGCACCTCCTCCTGCAAACAAGCCAAGGCCACAACGCAGTATCCAAATCTAGGGGTCAGTGTAAAACCACCGCCGATCGAATATCTCCTCGTAATCCATCCACAAATTGAGTGACAAAGAAGACAGGGTTTCAAGATGCATGATGTGCTATCAATAGATGCATGAGTTCATTAAACTTGTCAGCATATTCATCAATAGTATTGGTTTGATGTAAACGATTGAATTGATGAACAAGTTATTGCAATTCCTCCCGACCAAATCTACCACACACGGCTTCTACAAAAGTGTCCCAATTACAGAAACAAAGGTGTGCCTTGGACGACTGTAACCACAATAAGGCTTTGCCCAAAAAATACATAGTTGCCACATTGACCATGACTTCAGGATGCACTGAACATACTAAAAAATAATTCTCACACTTGAGTTGCTATGCTTTTGGGTTTTCACCGTCAAATGATAGAAAATCTAATTTCGGTGGGGAAGGATGATGTTGCCATGAACTCTGATGTCTAAATGATGCAACTACCCCATCCAGCACATGAGAATATAACTCAGGTTGATCGGACTTACCATTGCTCGGAGGCGGCCTAGGAGAGAAAGTCTCCTCAATGGCCTTCCCCCGACATGTAGGTTCATCGCGGTGGCCGATCGGCCCATCGCCAAGCTCTCCTCGGGCTCCTGGCGACTCGCTTTTCCACATCGGTAATGTGTCCCCTATCAAGGTCGGATCAGGCTTGACCTCCAGCGATGGTAGCAACGGTGGTAGATGTTCAGATCACCCCGCTGCACCTGGGTTACGGGCGAGTTGAACCACCTGTGATCACAGTTCGACCACCTCCGCATGTAGCCCGTCGACCGATTGTTCCATCTCAGGCTTCCATTTCTGCAACTCGAGTACTGCCGGTTTGATCTCTTCTACCTTAGCATGGATGGCTTCACTCCTATCCTAGCTTCCAGTTTCCTGAGCGATTCACCTTGGGCCATGATCGCCTTGGTGAGTTGCGCCAACTGTTGATCCATCTCAAGCAAACGAATCTGGGCGCGGGTACAAAAGCATGGGGGATCCAAGGCTTAGAAATAGCTCTGATACCAATTGTCACCGACCTCTCCTAATTTCTAGTATTCAGATAGCAATCACAACGGTTCTACAAGGATATCTGATAGAGTTTTGGGGAAGAACAACAAAAGAGGAGAAGAGGTTCAGAGAAGATACGGGAGATCGAGAGGTTCAGAGTTTACATCATCCATGCCACTAACAGACAAGCAGGACACTACTTATAACCTTCTACTTTCCAGATGACTAGGTGGGCTCATTTTGCAGCTAACAACCACGATAACAATCAATCACTTCGCCCAGTCGGAATCAGGAAACCACGCATTGGGCTTCCTCTGCCGCTTCCCTTCCTGCCTGCCTTGTATCCTGACCATCAGCGCTGCACTGTACATTATCAGGCAACATAACAGTAGGCCAACATTACCACGTGCGAGCGGGCACGTACGGCGTTTCTTCAACAACGTACTCGGGTTCTGTTTGCTCCGAACTCCGGCCGGCCACCACGCATGCACGCCAGTGCATGCATTTTGCCCGCAGCAGATCCGATCAGCGGCGAGCCGGCCACGGCTGAGGCAGCGGTGGCCTGGCTACCTACCCACCTACCGAGCTCGTGCGCACGACAAAAGTACGCGCAAACGCGCCGAATCGACGAATCAGCCGGTCCCGCCCGGATAAACAATCTCCCGATCGAGCTAGAGCGTGCGCGCGCGCGGTAGCCGCTGATCGACCACGTACGCGCAATCGATCGATCAGTAGCTGAGTCGCACAACCCACCTGGCATCGACTAGTTAATTCACCACGTCAGTCTCCGCACGGCTGCACCCCTCGTCGTTTATTACAGCACAACGGTTGTTGTTTCCGGGGCACGCGTGATTCCGAGCTGCAGGCCCAACCGCAGGCAGCGGCAGGACATGTGGGCAACCGATTTTAACCTGCTCGATCGGCTTGTTGCGTGAAGCCAAAAGGAAGCTTCTGCGATGCACGGCTGCACGTACTGTACTGTGCGTCGTCTGTGCGGCGCGCACCAACAACATCAGCGCCACATGGTAGCCAGTTAAGCTAAGTTTCTGCACGTTTTTTGACTCCATTTGGACTACATGGATCGTGCATGCATGTATCATGCACGTATGCCAAAGCTCCTTGTCCAGTTGTCCCGACATGCAGATCGATCGATTCGAGATTCGATCTACCCGCATGTGTGTGTACATGGATCCTCTCTGCGTGCACACGTACGTCGCGCCCGTCGGCATGTTTTTGTCCGACGCTTACTAGCTGCATATATATACGAATGGCGTTGATGATTTTTTTTTTTTTTTTTTTATCGAGTGGCAGGAGAACTGCCAAAATCATGTCTCTAATAGTTAAAAATAATATTGTCTTTAACGTATGCTATATCATCTTTAAAGACAATATCTCTAATAGATAGTCTCTAGCACATTCTCCAATATTTATATTTTATAATTTTTTTAATACAAGCCTAATGTCAACTAGAATAGATTAATATATCATATCTGGAAGAGACGACTTGTGCTCTCTCTCTCCTCCCTCTCTCTCTTCCAACTAGGATTTTGTTGACATAGCATAGCCAAAAGACGACAATAAATACACTATTGAAGATACCCTAAACTAGAAAAAAAATATTATTGTACACACGGTTCATACATTAAGCGGGGGTATTACAGTCTTGAGCTGTTTTGTTCCGGCCAACATGCAGAGGAGTCTTTAATCACATGCACCAGCACACTAGGAGGCTTGTGTTGTTGTTTGAACATTCTATTGTTTCTATTGGAATTAATACGGGCTAGGTTCAATTTTAATTCTAATTAATTCTTAAAAAATCTCGAATGTCTATGTGCATGTGCTAAAACTGTCTAGTCCCATATGGAGGATTAAAAAGGAGTTACACCATCTTAAAAGGTAAAACGTGGTAGCCCCCTTGTGGAATTAGAGAGAGTCAATAAACGCGCGTGCTCGCTCGCCTCGCCACGCCACGCCGAGCCGAGCCGTGCCATGCCGTGCGGTGCGGTTCTAGTGCGGTTAACACAGTAACGGTTCAGTTACTAGTGAGTAATGGCTGCGGTTAACACTGGTTGATGGCGAATCAATGGTGATCGTTTCTTGGTGAATTAAAAGCCTCTAACCTCTTTGTTTTTGGCTATTTATTTTCTGAAGAATAGAGTACTGACTCCCTTTTTTCTTTTCCTCTCCACTTTACGAAAGACGAAAACAGAATCCTACTGTTTTTGTTGCTGTCTCTGGCGATCTCCATCCCGACGAGGCGCGTGTACGGCCGCACCAGGAGAGCAGGCCTTCGGAACCCCCGTCCTTGAAGGCTTACACGAGCAAAGACGAATAAGGTTTTTGGGGAGCATTCGTGCGACTGCTTGCTGCTTCATCTTCATCTGATTCTCTGCTACGTCTACATCAATTACACGACTACTACCACGACGTCCACTACGCCATGACGAACGACGACCTTACCAAGACCCCTGCTGTTGCTGTTCCTTCTACTGAATCTGGGTATGGTTATCTCGCACTTGTTATTTGGTTAGCTTTATTATCTGTTGTTGCCTTAAACACTGAGATAAATATGTCAGTTTCTGTCTTTCTAGAAATTCGTAAGCCTATAGTGTTCTTATTTATCTATTTTGTGAAAATGGCTAGAGTAATTTTCATGATTTATCTAGTATATTTCTGAAGGGATACGGGTAGGCTACGCTAGCAACAATTCAAAAATTTCTACCACGTGAACCAAGATGCCAAGCAAGTTAGATGATCATAGATCATTACCACCAGACGCACAGTACAGCGGAAGTAGAGTCGGAGCAGCCTAGTCCGACGAAGAACGCGCCAATGTAGTGGTCGTAGATGATCGCCCAACGTCCTCGTAGTCGATCGTCTCCTCTAGCAATCTCTGCAATTCCTTGTGAAGATTGCGGATCGTCCTTAGTGCAACATCGACCGCAGTAGCGCCTCTACGGTATCCACACGTCCAGAGAAGGAACAATCGTACGCCGGTGTGCTAGCACCAAGTCGCACGAGAAGGCTCTCTCAAAAAGATGGCGGCTAGGGTTTCGGTGGAAACAACTCACGTGTCTCTCTCGTGTCGTTCACACTAGCCTCAAGCATCTCCTTATATAGTGTCCCGTGTCGGACCCTATCTGAACACGTTTGACGAATCGTATTCGTACTGGTTTGTTCCAACCCATTACGTGTGTGACCCGTTAGGTTTATGTGTAATCGGTTGTGACTCGGAAACCCTTTCCGACCACGAATCATAGCGGTACCTAGCAGGACATAACGATTCCCGAATACACACAAATTATATCGGACGAACCTTAATACAATATGATCTACGACTAGGTCCACATCACTTACGACCAGGTCCTATCTCTATACGACCAGTTCGCACTCGGTCACGACCAGTCCGTAACTCCTTACGACCAGGTTTCGACCACTCTGTGATTTCGTTCGATCAGTCTACGACTTGCTCGTATCACCATACGACTTGTCTGGATCTGATCGAACTAAGTGACTTACTCTAGTATTCTCTCTTTGCCTCACGATATCTGGTTTGAACTCCAGGTGAGATAATGTGTCATCATTAGACTGTTCAATACTTTCTCGATCGAGTTGTCGGATAACCTTATGTGGTCGAACACTTCGACCACTAGTGGCATGGCTATGCACTTTTTTTTATCCGACCACTTCGAGGAGCCCCGAGACATCTCTCCCGTTATGTTAGGAGGGGCAAATCCCATATCCGACCAGTCACATCCCTCCGCATGTTTCATAGTATACCCGAAAGCTACCTTTATAACTACCCAGTTACGAGTAGCGTTTGGCAACCCCTAAGAGTGCTATTACACATGTAGGGAACCATGCTGATCTCAGGTCTAAGGATTATGCATCATCATTGCTTGAGACCAACTAATGACACATAGAATCATAACAATCTCAATAGTGTCTCAAGGTGGGTCAATCAAACCCCATGTTCTCTAACATGTGTTCACACTGTTGATTCGATATCCCTATGTCCATGACCGGTGAAATATGGTCATCAATCAATACATGTGTTGGTCGTAGAGTCACTGTGTTCCAATCAGTGACATTCGACCAGGGATACTTTTAGAACAACATCATACAAGTCGAAGAGTTTCATCAACAAGTCACATACTCGTTGATCTTCAGAACTAATGATTCATTCAAGGAACAGAATAACATTTATTCAAGAACTCATAAACATAGACGTGATACAATCATCTCTATGATTGCCTCTAGGCATATCACCAACAATTTCTAGATTAAAGTAATTCGAAAAATACTCATATTTTCAACAATCCTAAAACCTTATTATAGGCATTTTTGTTCAACTGGCTTTGCTGCTGCGCTCAAACCCTCTAAGTTTGATGGTGCGAATTACAAGAGGTGGCGCACCAAGATGGTGCTTTGGCTAACTACCATGAACGTTTTCCATGTGGCAAAGGGAAAACCTGAAAGAACACTTACTCCTGAACAGAAGCAAGCATTTGAGGCTGTTGATAACATTTTTGAAGGTGTTGTGGTTAGCGTTCTTAGTGAGAAGTTACTTGATGCATACATGGTGATTAAAACTGAGAAAGAGATGTGGGATGCACTCGAGGCCAAGTTTGGGGTTTCGGATGCAGGCAGTGAATTGTATCTCATGGAGCAATACCATGATCATAGAATGGTCGATGGCCATTCTGTAGTTGAGCAGCTTATGAGATACAATCCATGGCTACGGAACTTGAGCACTTCAAATGTGTGTTACTGGACAAGTTTGTCGCGGGAGGCATTATTGCCAAACTTCCTCCTTCTTTGAGGAATTTTACTACTTCTCTGAAACACAAGAGACAAGAGTTTTCTGTTGAAAATCTCATTAGGTCTCTTGATGTTGAAGAGAAGGCGATGGTAAAAGATACACACACTAAAGGTAATGACGGACATTCTAGTGCCAATGTGGTGCAAAAGAAGAATGACTAAGCTCAAAAGTTCAAGGCAAGAACGAGACTGCACGAACAACTAGCTTCAAAAAGAAGAAGAAAAACACAAAAGATGACATTTGCTTTGTGTGTGGCAAACCTGGTCATTGGGCCAAGGATTGCAGCCAACGCAAGGGTGTGAAGAATCAGCAAGAGCAAAATTTTGAGTCTGCTAATGTTGTTGTTAGTACTACTAAAACGGGAACATCAAGGTATGGTAATTTACCTACTGTTCTTTCCGTATGTCAATCTATCGATTGGTAGATAGACACTAGTGCTAATATACATGTGTGTGCTAATATTTCATTGTTCTCTATTTACCAGTCACACGGGATTCAGTCGTTCTAGTGGAAAACAGGTCACATGCCACTGTTCATGGTGTTGGCATGGTCAATCTGAAGTTTACTTCGGGGAAGATCATGCAACTGAAGAACGTGCATCATGTGCTATCTATCAATAAGAATCTCGTTAGCGGATCTCTTCTGTACAGAGATGGCTTTAGACTGGTATTTGAGTCCAATAAAGTTGTAGTGTCTAAGTGTGGACAATTTGTTGGTAAAGGCTATGTGTGCGGAGGATTATTCCGCCTATCTCTTTCAGATTTGTATAATAATGTTGTGAACCATATTTGCAGTGGTAATGACACTACTATTTGGCATTCACGACTTTGTCACATAAATTTTGGTTGCATGACGCGGTTAGCCAGTTTAGAGTTAATCCCAAATTCACCCTTGACAAAAGTTCTTATGTAATCAAAGCAGCCTCGTAAGCCTCATAAGGCCGCGGAGATAAAAAAAAACTTAGCACCATTAGAACTCATACATTCAGATCTGTGTGAGATGAATGGTGTGTTGACCAAAGGTGGTAAGATATATTTCATGACTTTAATTGATGACTCCACTAGGTTCTGTTATGTGTATCTTTTGAAAACTAAAGGTTAAGCTCTTCACTACTTTAGTATCTATAAGGCAGAAGCTGAGAACCAACATGAAAGAAAAATCAAAAGAGTTAGGTTTGATCGTGGCAACGAATACTTTTCTAATGAGTTCAATTTATCCTGTGAGGAACATGGTATAATCCATGAGAGGACGTCTCCCTATTCACCTCAGTCAAACAGGGTTGCTGAAAGAAAGAACCACACTCTAACTGATTTGGTTAACGCCATGTTAGACACAGCGGGTCTTTCCAAAGCATGGTGGGGGGAGACTATATTAACTTCATGTCATGTCCTAAACAGGATTCCCACAAAGAATAAAGAGATAACCCCATATGAACAATAGGAGAAGAAAAGACTATCACTTTCATACTTGCGCACTTGGGGTTGTTTGGCAAAAATCAATGTACCAATTTTCAAAAAGCATAAGCTTGGATCAAAAACCGTGGATTGCGTCTTTCTAGGCTATGCTCACCATAGCATTGGATATAGATTTCTAGTGGTGAAATCTGGAGTACCTGACGTGCATGTCGGTACAATTATGGAGTCTAGAGATGCTACATTCTTTGAGGATATTTTTCCGATGAAAGATATGCTTAGGTCATCGAGTCAGGAGCCTAATACAACTCCTGAACCTACCATTCCAATAGAATATTTTGAGCAAACCTCTAAACAAATTCCTGAGGAGGAAGACAATGAAACTCTGAGGAAGAGTAAAAGACAAAGGATTGCAAAGTCTTTTGGTCCTGATTTCATTGTATACCTTGTGGATGATACTCCAAGTACCATTTCTGAAGCATATGCTTCTCCGAATGCGGAATACTGGAAGGAAGCAGTCCGTAGTGAAATGGATTCCATTATCTCTAATGGAACTTGGGAGATCATTGAGCGTCTTTATGGTTGTAAACCTGTAGGATGTAAGTGGGTGTTCAAAAAGAAGCTTAGGCCTGACGGTATTATCGAGAAGTATAAGACACGACTTGTGGCCAAGGGTTATACCCAAAAGGAAGGCGAAGATTTCTTTGATACTTATTCACCTGTGACTAGATTGACTACTATTAGAATACTACTATCTCTAGTTGCCTCACACGGTCTTCTCGTTCATCAGATAGACGTTAAGACGACTTTCCTAAATGAAGAGTTCGACGAGGAAATCTACATAGAATAGCTAGATGGATTTGTAGTAGAAGGTCAAGAAGGAAAGGTGTGCAAGTTGTTGAAATCTTTGTATGGTCTTAAACAAGCACCTAAGTAGTGGCATGAAAAGTTCGACAGAACTTTAACATCTGCAGGTTTTATTGTGAATGAAGCTGACATATGTGTGTATTATCGCCATGGTGGGGGCGAGAGAGTCATTCTATGTCTGTATGTTGATGACATATTGATCTTTGGGACCAACCTTATTGTGATTAAGGAAGTTAGGGATTTATTGTCTCAGAATTTTGAGATAAAAGATCTGGGAGTAGCTGATGTTATCTTGAACATCAAACTGTTGAGAGGTAATGATGGTGGGATTACATTGTTGCAATCCCATTATATGGAAAATGTTCTGAGTCGTTTTGGTTATAGCGACTGCAAATCCTCTCCAATACCTTATGATCCTAGCGTGTTGCTTAGGAAGAATCGGAGAAAAGCTAGAGACCAATTGAGATATTCTCAGATAATTGGTTCACTCATGTATTTAGCTAGCGCTACTAGGCCTGACATCTCGTTTGCTGTGAGCAAACTAAGCCGTTTTGTTTCTAATCCGGGAGATGATCATTGACATGCTCTTGAGAGGGTAATGCGTTATCTAAAGGGTACTATGAGCTATGGCATTCACTATACCGGGTACCCCAGGGTACTAGAGGGTATAGCGATTCAAACTGGATAGCTGATGCTGATAATATTAAGGTCACAAGTGGATATGTCTTCATACTTAGAAGTTGCGCTGTTTTATGGAAGTCTTGTAAGCAGACCATCTTAACAAGGGCAACAATGGAAGCAGAGCTCACAGCATTAGATACTGCCACTGTTGAAGCCGAATGGATTCGTGAGCTCTTGATGGATTTGCCGGTGGTTGAAAAACTGGTACCGGCTATTCTGATGAACTGTGACAATCAGATCGTGATCGTCAAAGTGAACAGTTCTAAAGATAATATGAAGGCATCAAGACATGTGAAGAGAAGGCTGAAGTCTGTCAGGAAATTGAGAAACTCTAAAGTAATAGCTTTGGACTATATCCAAACAGCTTAGAATCAAGCGATCCTTTCACAAAAGATTTATCACGGAATGTGATAGACAATGGATCAAGAGAGATGGGTTTGAGACCCATGTGAGTTATACCATAGTGGTAACCCACCCTATGTGATTGGAGATCCTATGAAGTATGATTGGTGAAACAAGTTATATGTTAACTGGAAGGAGAGTATCTTTATAGACCCACTTCATTGGAGATGCAATTCTCTCCTAAATCTGTATGACAGGTTAATTTTTATTTTAATGCATTTTGTGGCTTATTTAAGCAAAGATACTGTCCTACAGAGCAGTCTTGAAAGAACACACATATATGAACCCGACTGCTAGTCACAGTCTATAAGATAGGGTAATCTCTAGAAAGCTCATGAATAGGCCAGGAGTATGACTTATATGCTCCAACCCGCGGGGATGTCTAGCAGTCTAGTATCAGTTAAGAACTTAAGTGAAACTTATTCACACAAAACTGCCAATTCAAGACTTAATCCATTGAGCAGTTATGGATAAGTGTAGCTTCTGTTCTAGGTGGATGTTCAACCTTAACCGGTCTCCATCGAAATACTAGTATATCAAAACAATACTGTGGATCAAGGCATTTTACATGTGCCCTTGGGATCTGGTGGGGGATTATTGGAATTAATACAAGCTAGGCCCAATTCTAATTCTAATTAATTCATGAAAAATTCCAAAGACCCATATGCATGTGCTAAAATTGTTTAGTCTCATATGAAGGATTAAAGAGGAGTTACACCATCTTAAAAGGTGGAACGTGATAGCCCCCTTGTGGAATTGGAGATAGTCGATACACACGCGCGCGCTCGCTAGCTCGCCTCGCCACGTCACGCCGAGCCGAGCCGAGCCGAGCCGTGCCGTGCGGGTGCGTGCGTGCGTGCGTGCGCGTGTCGGGTGCGGGCGCGTTTTTTTTTATCTATTCAAAAATCGAAACACACCGACTCGTAGTAAATGGCATTAGCGAACGGCTGGCAGTAACGGTTCAGTTACTAGTAAGTAATGGTTGCGGTTAACACTGGTTGATGGCGAATCAATGGTGATCGTTTCTTGGTGAATTAAAAGCCTCTGGCCTCTTTGTTTTTGGCTATTTATTTTCTGAAGAATAGAGTATTGGTTCCTTTTTTTTCTTCTTTTCCTCTCCACTTTACGAAAGACGAAGACAGAATCCTACTGTTTTTGTTGCTGTCTCTGGCGATCTCCATCTCGACGAGACGTGTGTACGGCCGCACCGGGAGAGCAGGCCTCCAGAACCCCCGTCCTTGAAGGCTTACACGAGTGAGAATGAATAAGATTTTTGGAGAGCGTTCGCGCGACTGCTCGTTGCTTTCTCTTCATCTGATTCTCTGCTACATCTACATCAACTACACGACTACTACCACGACGTCCACTACGCCATGACGAACGACGACCTCACCAAGACCCCTGCTGTTGCTGCTCCATCTACCGGATCTGGGTATGTCTATGTCGTACTTGTTGTTTGGTTAGCTTTATTATCTGTTGGTGTCTTGAATACTTAGATAGGTATGTCAGTTTCTATCTTTCTAGAAATTCGTATGCCTATACTGTTCTTGTTTATCCAGTTTGTGAAAATGGCTAGAGTAATTTCTATGATTTATCTAGTATATTTCTAGATTAAAGTAATTAAAAAATACTCATATTTTCAACAGTTCCGCTCCTTCCATAGCTCCCAAAGAGTAGTTTGAACAGTGGAGTTGAGGCCTTTCTGGTACGCCAGCAGCGCGGGGTGAGTTTACCTGATCAGTCTAGCATGCTAGCATGTTTTGTGCTGGGTAGGAGATAGGAGTGGCGATCCAACCCAATATGCCATGTTCGACCAGACCTTGGCGGAGTATGTGCAGTACAGCAAGAGGTGGTCTAAGGTCTCAAGATTACAGTAGCAGCAGAGTGAGCAGAAGTAACTGTTTGGCCATCCTCGAGCGGATGAATTTGGCAATCGTATTTTGGACGCGATCGCTCTCTAATTAACTGTACGGTGGATCTGATTTCGCACGCTATCAACCTAGCTACCAAGCTACTGTTAGAGCGCTAGTAGCCAAACGCTTTATTTAATAGCATATCTGAACGGTACTAGCTGTGAAGAGCCAGTGTTGATACGATTGTCGGAGGTTTTGCAGCATGTGAACCACGTGATGCAATGAACTTCCATCTAGTTCCTTGCCCATTTTTGACACGGTTGTGCCTACCGGATAAATGTATGTATAATGCCCTTTAATGTACAGTTTTCCTTATACGGCTCCTCAGGAAAAAGAATTTCTAGATCCAGTGAACACCGGCCGTACCTACACATATATAATATGTATGAACCGAGGACCGAGCGTTGCTCGGATGGCTTGCTACGTCGTCGAACGTGCAGCCTGCAGGACTCAAACTTAGTGTGCCTCACCATTAATTTAGGAATAGGGTTTTAGGTTTATGGTACACACGTGTATACATTTAGTGAAGAACCGTGTGTCCGTACTCCACGAGATCATAAACCTCCTTAAAATTCTCGGCGTGTGTTAGGGGATGCGCATGTGCGTGTGTACGTGTGCGGTATGTGATGAGGTGTGTTAAGTGTGCATCCGACTTGTACCTTCAGAAAACAAATACACGCATGAACCAAATGGTTTCTTCTCGAAACATATAACTGACAGCCAGTATCGCCGTTTGCTCTAGCCCACTCGCTGGTTAGAGTCTTAGAGAGATGCACGTACAAAAATGGGCTCCCTCCATGCGGCGCGGCCACCGGCCGGGTCCATGCGCACGTACGGTCCAGGGAGCCAAACGCACGCTCCTGCGACCACGCGCTCCTCGCCACGGTTCTCTCTTCCTTACCTCCGCGCGCGCGCGCGACCGACGGAGCGTCCCGTCCGCGCGGTTAAAATGCACGCCAACATCACGCTTCCGCCTCGCCCACCCACCCACCGCCGGGCGCTGGCCTCACGGGGTTTATTCAGCGGCGCACTCCACTGCTGCTACTTACTCCGGCCGCCATGCTGCCTAGCTAGCACCGCTAAAGATACACACACACTGGCTAGTAAGCCTTTCAGGAACATTCAGCGTTTCAAATTATGCAATGAATTTCCCCCGTTTTTTGTTTGAAATTTTCACCATCAGTTTGGGAACTTTCGACGAGCTATTGGGGTCTTTGGATTCTGTTGCGTGCACCGAGCCATCTGTTAGCCACTGCCAGTAAAATCTTTTAGAGCGTGTATAATGGGTTTATATCAGCTGTTTATAGTCTCTGTCACACAGGATTTTTTATGACGTGAATGAAAGAGAATGAAGAGAGAAATATGTTGTCTACAATCCTGTAATTGACTGTAGCACCAGAAACAAGAAAAGCATTAAAAGATTGTATGTTGTCTACAATCTTGTAGCCGACTGTATCACCACAATTATTATATGAACTGTCTTTAATGCTGTCTACAGATGACATGAAGAATTGTTATAGAGAGCAGCTGTATGTACCATTATATATGCCCTTATGTGTACGTGCTAGGAGCGCTCTCTTGCAGTAGTAATTAATCGCATCCTTTTTCCCCGAGAGTGGGCATCGGCGCATCGTCATCTTGGGTTGGGTTGACGTGGAAGGAAGACAAAAGAAAGAAAGCCTTTTGCTCTTGTTGTGCTGTGTAACATTAGGAAACGGTGTGTGTAATTCAGCCCATTGCTCTCTCCAATTTCTAGTGTACTCATACCAATACATTTTTTTAAATCCGTAGAGTACGTACGTCCACATCTACCCCTTTCTACGCATTCGAACCAAACCGCCACCGGCATCTGCGCAAACATCGCTTCCCCACATTCCCATAAATGCAGGCATGACCATGCCGCCTCTCCGGTTGAACGAGCTCTGCACTTGCATGTACATGGCTACCGGACCTATTACTGCAGAGATTCGCTATGCGAACGGTGTTTTTTATGTGAGGACCCCGGTTTATTCGGCTTGTACTGTTTAACCATCCACTTGGTCCTAACAGTACAAATCGAATAAACCAAGTCTCAGATATGTATACTTCTTAAATGCAGATACACACCCGCTACAAAATCATGCATCAATTCCATTCATACACATAGAGCCAAGCAAAAGCAACAATCGAAAGACATAGATAATATAAAGAGAGTTATTACAAAGAGAGGCCGACCGCCAAAATTCATAAAGATAAGTAAATACACAATGAAGCAAAATGGCCATAAGATGGCGATGAACAAAAGCCAATCGGTGTGCCTTTACCCACAAGGCAACCAACCGGACCGCCAAGCTAATCGTCCCAACAGTAACACAACATACTCACAAAAGTGAGGCCCTTGGGGCTCACCTTCTTCCTCTGCAACAATTAATATTAAGCAAAGCGGATGAGTACAAAACTTGTTTTTGTACTGCAAGACTGACGTGTAAGATAACAGAACTATAATTAACTACATGCAAGCTCTATTTAAGTGGATGAGGCTCGACTTATTTTCAAAGATAAAGCAAGTTTTCATTTACAATAAGGTAATAGATTCAAAGCAAGTTTGCAATTAACTTTTATCGCTCAAATAAAAGAGAGACAATAATAACATAGATAGAGAACAACACCAACCTAGAAGTGACTAACCCATAGTCACCACAACAATAGCATGAAGTACCCTTCATACCACCCATGTCAAGTTTAAGTTTTTAAAAGGTTGTAGTCTAGTTCTTGCACGACCTTACCAAGCATGTCCATAACCTAGGACGAGGCTATTCGAATAGTTTTAACCTCGCAGGGTGTACCAATGTACCCACACGATAGACCGCCTTTCCACCACCACTGTTAGCATACTTCCTTTGGTATGCAGCACGGCTAAGTCTACAAGACGCTTTCCAATGGACGATGCTAATTAAGAGCCGCAACCCACGGAGAAGGATACATTAGACACCTAACCGGACAACTAATGCTCCCTCGCACACCACAAACACACACACGCACACACCCACCGACCAGCTCATAATTAGCACCTCCCAAAGTACTTAGTCAAGAGAGGTCCCATATCCCCTCGTGGTTAGCACGCAATAAGCGCTGGCTTAGTGACACAAGTAACTTCGGTCCTTGGGGACTTAGGCACCATTCCACACACCCAACAGATCACATCAACATACCATTGTGCCCAAGTCAAGATATAGTTTTGTTTTCGCTTATTGATTTGTAAATCAATAAAACACAAGGGTTGGACATAATGGAGTAGTATAAGTAGTTGTGTGATCAAGATCACCGACTAAGTCGATGATCGCCCAATACTACCGATACTAGGCATGGCTAAGCAATATTTATTCGAATCTACTAAGTGATAAGAGTTCATCCATCGAACTCTAACCACAAAGAAATAACCTAGGCTCGTGTAGTAGAGGATAATTATTTACCTACAGATTATGCAACTAGAGGTCTAACTAATCAATTTAATCAACAAAATAGCAATGCATACATAGAAGTTAAACAAAATATTAGACTTTGAAAGTAATGGGATTAATGGGAAATGATCAAACGCTTGTTCGCTTGTCGTTGCTCAATTTGTTGCGGAGGGTCGTTCTCTGGGTTACCACAAATATCGAATCCTAAGCGAAAGAGCGAAAACAACCAATATGACGAGCAACACTTAAACAAAAGAGCAAGCAAAAATTATCCAATTGCGATTTAAATTTATACACAAGGCAAAATAGGAATATACCTAGGCATAGGAACTGGAAAACCTAATTTGGATTTGTGGTGCAAAAGATAATCCCTAAAAACCTATTTTCTACCATAATTAACACTGTAGAGCAAAAACATTTTCTAGAAAGATTTTGAAGCTGAAATTTTTATGGTAGCTACCTACTGGTATAATGGTAACAAATATAAAATTTCAGGTCATTTGGAGTTATATTGAAAGAGTTATGATTTTTCTAAGTTTTAAATCTAAGACACGATTAATTTTAGTATTAAAGACTCTTGCAAAACCTATACTAAGCTAAAGTACTTTAACAGATGCATTTATAGAACTTTAGTTTGTTAAATTTGGAGCTACAGAGAAAAAGATATGAAATTTTGAAGTTTAAACCAATTAATATGTGCAATTAAAAGCTCTCGACTAAACTGAAAACCAACAAAACCGGGAGGTCGTGGGTCGTTGATCAAAGATCGCACGGCTCACGAGCTCGATGCTAAAACCCGCACGAGCACCGGCGCAAAGACCTCATCGCGCCAAGGGAGGTCTTAGCCGTTAGATCTAGACTTGATGGTCCGAATCTAACGAGGAGGTCCTAGACGGCAAGATCTAGCGAGGAGGTCTAAGCCGTAGATCTTGAATCCAATGGCTACGACCGCACGCGCCAACGCGACGCAGCAAAGGAGGTCCTCGCGCTTATCAGAGGTCGTGACCGCCGATCAAGATCCGCGTCCCGAGCACTAGGAGGTCTAAAGGTCAACGATTGATCGACGAGATCTTAACGGCCGATCTCCCATAGGAGGTCCCGGACGGTTGAGATCTACAGAGGAGGTCTGGCCCGCTAGATCTAAATCTAACGGTCCAGAGTCGGGCAGGGAGGTCCTAGACGGTCACGATCTCCGTGGGAGGTCCCGAACGGCTAAGATGAAGCGAGGAGGTCCTATGAGACAGTGTTTAATAGAGAGAGGTCCGACGTTCGGATTTAGGCGGGAGGTCTTGCGGTCTTCTTCACAAAGGACCGAGAGGTGGTCTTTTGCAAAGAGGACCTCAAGGAGTAGTTTTGAAGGTTTTCTTTACAAAAGACCAGGTGGTCTTTTGCAAAGAGGACCTCAAGGAGGTCTTTAGGGGTGGCTTTTACAAAAGATCATAGGAGGTGTTTTGCAAAGAGGACCTCGGGAAGGTCTTTTATGAAACACAAGGTGGTCTTATACGGCTAAGATTTAACAGGTGGTCCCGACGACTAGGATCACCACCAAGGGAGGTCCAGAGACTTAGGATTTTGCGGAAAGATCCTAAGGCCCGCATCTAAACTTGGAGAGGTCAGGGACTAAGGTTAGCCCGAGGAGGTCCAAGAGTGGATTTAATGGCGCAGACCTCCTGGACAACGACAAAAAGGTGGCGGTTAAGACAAATTAAATGCTCTAGATGATTGACAATAAATGAAACCAAAAGGGACACTTAATGACTTCGACTTTAATACTAAGGCCACGCCCGCACGCCGCTGACTCCACGACACGATTAAGACACCATTAACGCATCAAATGACAAGCAATGATTTGAGCATTAAAGTTGTCCGAGGAACACGACGAAAACGGAGGTTTTGGCCGACAAACCCGAGCGTGTTCCACAGCTTGTCACGCGACGTGGACCTCGTCGGCGGAACCAAGAACACTGATGAGTCCCAAATAGGAGGAGAACCTAAAGGTGCCAACAAATAGGGCTAAAGCGCACCCCTACCGGCTAGCCTGAGATGACCGAAGGAGGCTAAATACAAACAAGACTAAAAGCTACCGAGGTTCAAAACGACCGGCTTCAACACTAAGGTACTTACCAGGAACGAAGGAGGCCCAAGAATGGTCGCAGGAGCTCCGGTGACGGTGGAGGTCACGGAGGTGAAGAAGACGGCTCCCGACCACGAACAACAGCTCCTACTTTGTCAACCTCTGTGAAGGTTTAAACAAAGCAAATTAGGAGATTTGGAGGTGACCAAGAGAACAAAAGACAGCCAACAATCGCAATATTGAACCACTGGAGCTCTGAGGTCACGGAGAGCTCCAAAGTTCAAAGAATGGTGGCAGAGGCTTTCAGTGTTTCGAGCACAAGAGCAGAGAAAGGAGCTAGGGTTGAAAAGGAGTGTCTAAAGAAGCTTAGATAGAAAGCTTGGGCTTCTAATATAGCTGGTGGGAAAATGGCAAAGTCACTGGTGCATGAGCCAAAGTACACATGAAATGATGGGAGTAGGTTGTCGTGAGACTTTTGAGCAAAAGGTGCCGCAGACATTTAATGTTGGCAAGACATAGCCGCTTGTCACCTTAGAGTTGACAAGGCATCGCTCTCACCGCCATGCACAAAATTGATAATGCCTGTGCCCACCCGATGCTGAGAGGACCAGTCAAAAGTGCTCAACGGCTAAAATCAGCACGAGCTCCCACCGGGAGGTCGTGAGTCGTTGGATTGAAATCCAAGGCCCGATTTTGGGCTAAGTATTAGAGGTCCTAACACTAGGGAGGTCCGAGCCACGATCTCAAGATGGACGGCTCAAGATCACCCAAGCGCTAGGGGTGGTCGTGGAGGGTCGAGAGGTCGCCCGTGGTGGTCTTTGCAAAGGTGCAAAGGAGGTCTGGGGAGGCCTCGAGGGTTGTCTTTGTAAAAGAATCGAGGAGGTCTTTGAGGTTAGATTGAGATCCAAGGGCGGCGGGTGGGCGAGGTTGCACTGCTCTGGCCGGTGTCATAGTTGGTTTGACCGGCCACGTGGCACGAGCAGACTGGCGCGACCCGAGGAACAGGAATCCAAACTTGACTTTGAAATTAAAAGTCGAGACTTGGGGATTTATTTGAGGTAGCAATCTAACTCCAAATTTGATGAAATTTTGACAAGAGCTTGCTAACCTTGAGCCGACATGGTGTAAAATTTCTAGAGGTTTTGTGCCGAGCATTTTTCTCCGTAAATTATACAATGTTTTGAGCTAGGATTTGACTATGAGTCAAGCAAGTTTGATGACCCATAAAACTATCCAATCAATTTCAAAATTGTGAAATTTTTCGAGAGGGGTCAAATATCAACCCAAGAACTTAGGAAAAGATTTCAGAGATGATCAACAGACTTGTGACTTTGTATTTCCATACTCTTGTACAATAATTGTTTAGTGCACACAGAAATACATGATGTAAGAAAAAGTTTTAATTTCTACTCATTTTCTTACATTTGAAACACAAGTACAGAATTTGGGATGTTACAAACCTCCCCTTACAAAAATCTCGTCCGAGATTTGTCTTACTCGAAAAAGAAAGAGGGGTAGTCTCACGAGACGATCTTCTCGCTCCCAAGTAGCTTCATCCTCGAATGGTTTGACCACCAACCTTAAGGAACTTGATGGTCTTATTCTCTCGCTCTTCGCTCACTTCCTCGAGTATGCGAACAGACGCCGCGAGGTCAAATCTTCCGACATCAAGAGTTTCCAACGAGCTTCCTCTGTTGGAACACTGAGGCACTTCTTTAGTGGGACACATGGAACACATCATGTACTCCGCAAGTGCAAAGAGTAACTCCAACTTGTAGGCAACAGCTCCCTTCTTCTCGATAATACGGTGGGGCCGACATATCGAGGAGCTAGCTTTCCTTGACACCAAAACGCCGTGACCTTCGCAGGAGAAACCTTGAGATAAACGAAGTCATTGGGCTCAAAGCTCAACTCACGACGACGACGATCCGCATAGCTCTTCTCGCTCGGATTGAGCCGGCGCAAGCGATCACGAATGAGCCGGACTTGACCTCGGCCTCATTAATCGAGCCCGCCAAAGAAAGGTCTTTCACCGGTCTCGCACCAGTTCAACGGGTTCTACACTTTCTCCCATATAAGGCCTCAAATGGTGCCATGCCGAGACCGCCCGAAACCGTTGTTGTAAGAAAACTCGGCGAATGGCAAGCACTTCTCCCAATGCTTCCCATAGAAAGGACACAAGCTCGCAAAGATGTCCTCCAAAACTTGGTTGACCTCTCGGCCCGACCATCCGCTTGGGGTGAAATGTCGAAATGAAAGAAAGGCGAGTTCCCATAGCCTCTGCAGCTATGCCAAACCGAGACGTGAACAATGAACCACGATCCGACACAATTGTCTTTGGCACACCATGCAAACTCACGATGCGGGCTATGTAGAGCTCTGCGAGGAGACCCACTGATGGTCGGCCTTGACAGAAGGAAATGAGCCACCTTAGTCAATCGATCGATGACGCACCGGATGGCATCATTCTTCTTGGAGACCGGTAGACCGGTGATAAAGTCCATCCCGACCGAATCCCACTTCCACCCGGAATTGGTAAGGGTCAAGCGATCCCCGCCGACGATGCTCGGCCTTGACACGACGACACACGCCGCTCTCGACAACGAACCTGCGATCTCCTCTTCATTCGGTCCACCGTAATCTCGCCGAGATCATGATACATCTTCGTGGCCCCGGATGAATGGATAACGGGAATCGTGGGCTTCGCGAGGATCAACTCCCGCAACTCCATGTCCTTTGGAACTACAAGGCGTTGTTCGAACCTCACGACACCAAGCTCATCTTTAGAGAAGCACTTGGCTGTTCCATTCTTGACATTTTCCTTGATGCGGTTGACTCAACGTCCGATCACGAGCGGACTGATCCGATCCACCAAGGTTGGTCAGTACAACCAAGGCAAATGAGGAACCATGCTCAACCAAACCCGTGTTGAGAGCTGAAACTCCTCTAGAAGAGGGGCGATGCTCTGAAGCAACAATGCATTGCAATGCGCTTTATGACTAAGCGCATCCGCAACGACATTAGCCTTGCCCGATGGTAGTGAATACCCATGTCATAGTCCTTGATCAACTCCAACCATCTCCTTTGCCCGAGGTTCGGATCCGTTGGGTGAACAAATACTTTAAGCTTTTGTGATCCGAATACACTTCACAACGACACCGATTAGGTAATGTCGCCAAATCTTAAGTGCATGGATCACGGCCAACTCCAAGTCATGGGTAGGATAGTTGAGTTCATGAGGTCTCAATTGCCTTGATGCATAGGCCACTACCTTGCCTTCTTGCATAAGGACACAACCGAGGCCTCGACGAGAAGCGCCACAAAAGATATCAAAGCCGACGGACATCGGGGAGAACAAGAACGGAGCGGTGGTCAATCGCTTAAGCGCTTGAAACTTTCTCGCAATCGGCGGACCACGAGAACTTCTTGTCCTTCTTGAGCAACTCCGTCATCGGCCGCTATCTTGGAGAAGTTCTCGATAAGCGGCGATAATATCCCGCTAAACCAAGAAAACTCCGAACCCGTGACCAAGTGGGCGACTCGAGAAAGCACATCGCGATCTTGCTAGGATCCACGCCTACGCCTCCCGCCGAAAGAATATGGCCTAAGAAGGCTACTTCCTTCAACGTAACGCACACTTGCCGAACTTCGCATACGCTTGGTGCTCACGGCTTGCCCAACACAAGCCTCAAATGCTCTGTGTTCTTCATCGCTCTTGGAGTAGATAAGGATATCATCGATGAAGACCACAACGAACCTATCCAAATACTCCATGAACACCGAATTCATGAGGTTCATGAACAAGGTCGGAGCATTGGTTGCCGAATGACATGACGGTATACTCGCATGCCATAACGAGTAGAAAAAGTCGTCTTCGAATATCCTCGTGTCGAATCGAACTCGATGATATCCCACTCGAGATCAATCTTGGAGAAAACGCGAGCTCCGCTTAATTGATCGAAGAGGTCATCGATACGGGCAAAGGGTACTTGTTCTTTACCGTTACTTCATTAAGTGGACGGTAATCAACGCACATGCGCAGCGCCTTGTCCTTTTCGACAAAGATTGCCGAGCATCCCCAAGGAGACGAGCTAGGCGGATGAAACCCTTCTCTTGAAGCTCACCACCGCTTCTTCAACTCCACCAACTCAATTGGGTCCATCCAGTAAGGCCTCTTTGAAATCGGCGATGCAGGGAACCAACTCAATGACAAACTCGAGGTCTCGAATCGTGGCATCCTCGAAGGTCGTCGGGAAGACATCAACAAAGTCACATACCACCGGACTTCACTAATATCTAGAGTGGCTTCGCCGAGCGCGAAGAGATGCGGATCCTGCAGCCTTCGCGAAGCTAACTCGCCGCGTAAGGATCGGTGAGGTAGATGAGCCTCTAGCGCAATCAATTTGTCCCATGTGCCGAGACAACCAATCCATGCCTAGGATTACATCTAAGCTTGCCGATCGAAGGAGGATAAGGTTTGCCAAGAATCCTACTCCTTCTATCTCAACAGGGACATCCCTACACTCAGATTCAGCTCTCAACTCCGAACCGGGAGAGCGAATGAGCAGCGGGACCAACAATGGAGTAAAAAGAAGACCTCCCACAGCAAAGAAAAGACTCGTAAACAAAAGAATGAGATGCGCTGAATCAAACAAAATCAGAAGGGAAAGAGTTAACCGAAGGGTACCCAACACGACGCCGGTGCCTCCTGTGCCTCCTCCGCGAGATGAGGTTGACGCGGCCACTACCCACGCCTTGGGTAGCGGGGACAACCTTCTGATCCTGAGAAGAACCACCTCCCTGCCCGCGTCCTCCATTAGGACGAGGGGCCGCTCCATTCCTGTTAGGGCAAGTATTGGCATAATGCCCCTTCTGGTTGCATGAAAAGCAAGTGACCCGGCAATGGATTGCGGGGCCACCTGCTGGTTCGCGCGCGTGGATCGGGCACGCTGCGAGGGCGAGGAGCCGTGCCGCGGCCTCGGTGGTAGTGAAGCCACCGAACGGGCCCTCGGGAAGGCCCGACACGAGGACGAGAGGCCGGCTGTGCGGCATCGGGCCTCCCACTTGCGCTTGCGGGATTCGCCAGCGCCTTCGCTTTGTGCTCGCAACAATGGCATTGTCCACCAAGGCCGGAAGTCAAGAAAGTCCACAATGGAGAGCTTGTCTTGCGCCTCCGCATGCACCCTCCATGAACTTCTCCCGCTTGGACTCATCGGTGGCCACCTCGGATGGAGCATAACGAGCCAAGTGGTTGAACTCGCAGTACTCCATCACCGACTTACGCCCTTGCTTGAGCGCGAAACTCCTTCTTCTTCACTTCATCAAGCGGCAGGATGTGAGCTCGACGAACGCCGTCCGAACTCATCCCAAGAGACAATGTGGCCGCGGTGCATGGCTAAGAAGTTCTCCCACCGTGAGAGTGCCCCAAGAAGGCGATGGAAGGCAAAGAGTGCCTGCCCCGGTCCAGCATCGAGCAACGCCGAGCTTACGCCAACTCGACGCAACAACCATCTGCGCCCAATGGGTCCTCGGACACGAGAACGTGGGGGCCGAGTGCGAAGAAACTCGCAAAGGCCCCCACGGATCGATGTCCACCCTCTGCCGGATCCTCGAGGCACCGGAAAGAGGCGGAGGTGTTGCGCGCAATAACATCCAGCAGACCCTCCCGCCCTCCGAACGGTTGCGCTCGATCCGAGAAGGACCTCACCATGGTCGGAGGAGGCGAAGCTCCTCATCCAAACCAGTGTCACGACCACGGCCGCTCGAGTACCTCCACCATCCTCGCTTTAAGAAACTTAGGTTAGAAACCAAAGCACTAACAATAGAAGTTGATGAAAGCGAAAAGCTAACGATTAGGGGAATGAGACACCACCCTAACCGAAAGCCAAAAACAGCAAGCAACAACTTTAAATGTTTCCAAAGAAACTCCAACACAGCAAGGAAACTCCAAACCAAGCTCAACTTCTCAATGCCATTAACCCGTATTGAATGAACGAGTAATAGTGTGAGAAGATAAAAATTTCAGCACACTACAACCAGCCTAACACTACTCAAGAACAAGGTTAAGGCGATAAAAATAACGTTAGATACTTAGCTAACTAGTATCACATCTTACCCTTTTATTCCCACAAGTTTTACTTGGTTAATTTCTTATTTCCTACCCTCGTTAGAACCTTTGAGCTCGCTGTCCTGGAAATTGAATGATCGCTGTCCAGATTTCGCATCCAAGCCTCCTAATTGAAATCTTCAACTTCTAGCTTCAAAACCTTGTAGAGGGCGGCTAACATTTCAATTTGCCAAGCTCATTGGTCCCAAAACCCAATTAATCGATAATGACTATCTTTTGAGAGAAGGAAAGGAAAACACTTTTAAAACTCAAATTAGATCAAGATGAGATAGAAAGCTAAGATAGGTAAGGAGTAAAACCGGAACTTACTTAAGCTTTCATAAATCATTTGATACTTTGAAAATAAAGTTTTCAAAATATCCTAGGAGGATCAAGCTTGGTTACTACGGTCGGAATGGCTCGATACCAACTTTGTGAGGACCCGGTTTATTCTGCTTGTAATGCTTAACCATCCACTTGGTCCTAACAAGACAAATCGAATAAACTAAGCCTCGAGATATGTATACTTCCTAAATGCAAAGATACACACCCGCTACAAAATCATGCATCAATTCCATTCATACACATAGAGCGAAGCAAAAGCAACAAATCGAAAGACATAGATAATATAAAGAGAGTTATTACAAAAGAGAGGCCGACTGCCAAAATTCATAAAGATAAGTAAATACACAATGAAGCAAAATGGCCATAAGATGGCGATGAACAAAAGCCAATCGGTGTGCCTTTACCCACAAGGCAACCAACCGGACCGCCAAGCTAATCGTCCCAAACAGTGCAAGAACACACCACAAAAGTGAGGCCCTTGGGGCTCACCTTCTTCCTCTCGCAACAATTAATATTAAGCAGCGATGAGTACAAAACTTGTTTTTGTACTCGCAAGACTGACGTGTAAGATAACAGAACTATAATTAACTACATGCAAGCTCTATTTAAGTGGATGAGGCTCGACTTATTTTCAAAGATAAAGCAAGTTTTCATTTACAATAAGGTAATAGATTCAAAGCAAGTTTGCAATTAACTTTTATCGCTCAAATAAAAGAGAGACAATAATAACATAGATAGAGAACAACACCAACCTAGAAGTGACTAACCCATAGTCACCACAACAATAGCATGAAGTACCCTTCATACCACCCATGTCAAGTTTAAGTTTTTAAAAGGTTGTAGTCTAGTTCTTGCACGACCTACCAAGCATGTCCATAACCTAGGACGAGGCTATTCGAATAGTTTTAACCTGCAGGGGTGTACCAATGTACCCACACGATAGACCGCCTTTCCACCACCACGGTTAGCATACTTCCTTTGGTATGCAGCACGCTAAGTCTACAAGACGCTTTCCAATGGACGATGCTAATTAAGAGCCGCAACCCACGGGAGAAGGATACATTAGACAGCCTAACCGGACAGCTAATGCTCCCCTCGCACACCACAAACACACACACGCACACACCCACCGACCAGCTCATAATTAGCACCTCCCAAAGTACTTAGTCAAGAGAGGTCCCATATCCCCTCGTGTGGTTAGCACGCAATAAGCGCTGGCTTAGTGACACAAGTAACTCGGTCCTTGGGGACTTAGGCACCATTCCACACACCCAACAGATCACATCAACATACCATTGTGCCCAAGTCAAGATATAGTTTTGTTTTCAGTTATTGATTTGTAAATCAATAAAACACAAGGGTTGGACATAATGGAGTAGTATAAGTAGTTGTGTGATCAAGATCACCGACTAAGTCGATGATCGCCAATACTACCGATACTAGGCATGGCTAAGCAATATTTATTCGAAATCTACTAAGTGATAAGAGTTCATCCATCGAACTCTAACCACAGAAATAACCTAGGCTCAGTAGTAGAGGATAATTATTTACCTACAGATTATGCAACTAGAGGTCTAACTAATCAATTTAATCAACAAAATAGCAATGCATACATAGAAGTTAAACAAAATATTAGACTTTGAAAGTAATGGGATTAATGGGAAATGATCAAACTGCTTGCCTGCTTGCTGTTGCTCAATTTGTTGCGGAGGGTCGTTCTCGGGGTTACCACAAATATCGAATCCTAAGCGAAAGAGCGAAAACAACCAATATGACGAGCAACACTTAAACAAAAGAGCAAGCAAAAATTATCCAATTGCGACGAAATTTATACACAAGGCAAAATAGGAATATACCTAGGCATAGGAACTGGAAAAACCTAATTTGGATTTGTGGTGCAAAAGATAATCCCTAAAAACCTATTTTCGGCCATAATTAACACTGTAGCAAAAACATTTTCTAGAAAGATTTTGAAGCTGAAATTTTTATGGTAGCTACCTACTGGTATAGTGGTAACAAATATAAAATTTCAGGTCATTTGGAGTTATATTGAAAGAGTTATGATTTTTCTAAGTTTTAAATCTAAGACACGATTAATTTTAGTATTAAAGACTACTGCAAAACCTATACTAAGCTAAAGTACTTTAACAGATGCATTTATAGAACTTTAGTTTGTTAAATTTGGAGCTACAGAGAAAAAGATATGAAATTTTGAAGTTTAAACCAATTAATATGTGCAATTAAAAGCTCTCGGACTAAATCGAAAACCAACAAAACGGGAGGTCGTGGTCGTTGATCAAAGATCGCACGGCTCACGAGCTCGATGCTAAACCCGCGACGAGCACCCGGCGCAAAGACCTCATCGCGCCAGGGGAGGTCTTAGCCGTTAGATCTAGACTTGATGGTCCGAATCTAACGAGGAGGTCCTAGACGGCAAGATCTAGCGAGGAGGTCTAAGCCGTAGATCTTGAAATCCAATGGCTACGACCAGTGCACGACAACAAGACGCAAAGGAGGTCCTCGCGCTATCAGAGGTCGTGGACCGTCGATCAAGATCCGCGGTCCCGAGCACTAGGGGAGGTCTAAAGGTCAACGATTGATCAGACGAGATCTTAACGGCTCAGATCTCCCATAGGAGGTCCTGGACGGTTGAGATCTACCCGAGGAGGTCTAGCCCGTTAGATCTAAATCTAACGGTCCAGAGCTGGCAGGGAGGTCCTAGACGGTCACGATCTCCAGTGGGAGGTCCTGAACGGCTAAGATGAAGCGAGGGAGGTCCTATGAGACAGGTGTTTAATAGAGAGAGGTCTGGACGGTTCAGATTTAGGCGGGGAGGTCTTGCGGTCTTCTTCACAAAGGACCAGAGGTGGTCTTTTGCAAAGAGGACCTCAAGGAGTAGTTTTGAAGGTTTTCTTTACAAAAGACCAGGGGTGGTCTTTTGCAAAGAGGACCTCAAGGAGGTCTTTAGGGGTGGCTTTTTACAAAAGACCGCAGGGAGGTGTTTTGCAAAGAGGACCTCGGGGAAGGTCTTTTGCGGAAACACAAGGTGGTCTTATACGGCTAAGATTTAACAGGGGTGGTCCTGGACGGCTAGGATCACCACCAAGGGGAGGTCCAGAGACTTAGGATTTTGCGAAAAGATCCTAAGGCCCGATCTAAACTTGGAGAGGTCGGGGACGGTAAGGTTAGCCCGAGGAGGTCCAAGAGTGGATTTAATGGCGCAGGACCTCCGGACAACGACAAAAGGTGGCGGTTAAGACAAATTAAATGCTCTAGATGATTGACAATAAATGAAACCAAAAGGGACACTTAATGACCTCTGGACTTTAATACTAAGGTCCTGGCCCGCACGCCGGTGACTCCACGACATGATTAAGACACCATTAACGCATCAAATGACAAGCAATGATTTGAGCATTAAAGTTGTCCGAGGAACACGACGAAACGGAGGTTTTGGTGACAAAACCCGAGCGTGTTCCACGCCTTGCACGGCGACGTGGACCTCGTCGGCGGGAACCAAGAACACGGATGAGTCCCAAATAGGAGGAGAACCTAAAGGTGCCAACAACTAGGGCTAGCGCACTCTCCTCGGCTAGCCGAGATGACCGAAGGAGGCTAAATACAAACAAGACGAAAAGCTACCGAGGTTCAAAACGACCGGGCTTCAACACTAAGGTACTTACCAGGGAACGAAGGAGGCCCAAGAATGGTCGCAGAGCTCCGGTGGATCGTGGAGGTCGCGGAGGTGAAGAAGACGAAGCTCCGCCACGAACAACAGCTCCTACTTTGTCAACCTCTGTGAAGGTTTAAACAAAGCAAATTAGGAGATTTGGAGGTGACCAAGAGAACAAAAGACAGCCAACAATCGCAATATTGAACCACCGGAGCTCTGAGGTCGCGGAGAGCTCCAAAGTTCAAGAATGGTGGCGAGGCTTTCGTGTTTGAGCACAAGAGCAGAGAAAGGAGCTAGGGTTGAAAAGGAGTGTCTAAAGAAGCTTAGATAGAAAGCTTGGGCTTCTAATATAGCCGTGGGAAAATGGCAAAGTCACTGGTGCACCGAGCCAAAGTACACATGAAATGATGGGAGTAGGTTGTCGTGAGACTTTTGAGCAAAGGTGCCGCGGACATTTAATGTTGGCAAAGACATAGCCGCTTGTCACCTTAGAGTTGACAAGGCACCGCTCTCACCGCCATGCACAAAATTGATAATGCCCAGCCCACCCGATGCTGAGAGGACCAGTCAAAAGTGCTCAACGGCTAAAATCGCACTGCAGCTCCCACCGGGAGGTCGTGAGTCGCTGGATTGAAATCCAAGGCCCGATTTTGGGCTAAGTATTAGAGGTCCTAACACTAGGGAGGTCCGAGCCACGATCTCAAGATGGACGGCCAAGATCACCCAAGCGCTAGGGGTGGTCGTGGAGGGTCGAGGAGGTCGCCTGGGTGGTCTTTGCAAAGGTGCAAAGGAGGTCCCGGGAGGCCCTCGAGGTTGTCTTTGTAAAAGAATCGAGGAGGTCTTTGAGGTTAGATTGAGATCCAAGGCGGCGGGTGGGCGAGGTTGCACTGCTCGGTGGTGTCATTAGGTTGGTTTGACCGGGCCGGTTGGCACGAGCTGCACTGGCGCGGACCCGAGGAACAGGAATCCAAACTTGACTTTGAAATTAAAAGTGAGACTTGGGATTTATTTGAGGTAGCAATCTAACTCCAAATTTGATGAAATTTTGACAAGAGCTTGCTAACCTTGAGTTGGACATGGTGTAAAATTTCTAGAGGTTTTGTGCTGAGCATTTTCTCCAGAAATTATACAATGTTTTGAGCTAGGATTTGACTATGAGTCAAGCAAGTTTGACTGACCCATAAAACTATCCAATCAATTTCAAAATTGTGAAATTTTTCGGAGGGTCAAATATCAACCCAAGAACTTAGGAAAAAGATTTCCCAGGAGATGATCAACAGACTTGTGACTTTGTATTTCCATACTCTTGTACAATAATTGTTTAGTGCACACAGGAAATACATGATGTAAGAAAAAGTTTTAATTTCTACTCATTTTCTTACATTTGAAACACAAGTACAGAATTTGGGATGTTACATTTTATGAGAAGGTGAACAACACACTACAGCAACAAAGAAACGTGTACGCTGTATAGATTCGCTATGTGAACAGTGTTTTATATGAGAAGATGAACAACACACTACAGCAATAAGGAAACGTGTACACTGTAGCGATTGCTGTGTCAAAACTAATGTAACAGACGCTGCGCCGGTTATTCTACCCTTCGATTTTCGATCGGACGATAGAGATCACATGCGTAAAGCTCTCGTTAGGAAACTACTGTTTTGTCAGAGTAGTGAGCACCAGAAAAAATACAGGCACGTACGCGCGTCGCTCTCCGGGTTGGAGAGCGATCGAGCGGCAGAGAAAAGGACTCGGCGCGATCAACGGCGCTGGTCTCGCGCCACGCACATGGACGTCGCTGTTTCCCGTATGCTGGGCTCGCTCTCGCGTCGCCGTCCACCAGGTCCCCTACGTACTCGGGGGCTTGGGAAGATGAGAATGTTAACGCCTGCAAATGATGACGATGCGTTGCGAACCGGACGGCCTACCTGCAAATCTTTGACAAAACGGTGGGATTCAGGCGCGTGATGTATGGGGATGGACGTGGAGTGGTCCGTCCGATCGACCGGTGTAACATCCGGGTTGTCTGGTCGAGTGATAGGCGCTTGGGTCTTCACTAGGGTGGGAAAAAAGCTTGTTAGTGGATCTCGTTGATTCGGTTTAAAATCGTTATGATTACACTTGTTAATTGGTTAAAAGTTGAAATGAGTCGATTTCAAATGAAATTGAATTTTGCTCCAGCTCGGTTCTAAAATTCTTTCAAACTATAAATAAAAGCTAGGAAGTACTTGAGTGTTTTGTTGCTAACTAATACTCAAATTTTGAACTCTTAGATCTAGATTCAATGTATGAGATCACTTTGCCTCCTCTCCTAATGAGATATCATCAAGCATAGCGTAGTAAAAAAAACTTAAGTACTCACAAACCTAAAAAACACTCGAATACTTCTTAGTAAATCCCTAAATAAAATAATATTAAATTAAATTATGTTAATTTCGAAGAAAAAACTCTGTAAGACGAGTAATATCCACCCCTAGTATTCACACTCCTACGGTTTTCAGGATTGGTTTTTGGGCTGTAGGTCACGGCATTTATTTGATAGAGTTCAACTCTGATGAGCTCGATCTTAATGGAACACCGGAAGAGATGCTCAAAGTTGTTTATTATACTTGGTAGGGTCTCCGGTGTGCAACTTTGACCAGTTATATTTGAAAGTGCTTCAAGATTCGTGCGCTCTCTCCCCCCTCTCTCTCTCCTCCTCACTCCCTCCCTCTCTCTCGGTTCTGACGCAGGCAAGCCGCTGCCACCTCGAAGCCGACTCTCCGCCTCTGGAAGCTGCGCTTCCGTGAGGTTTGTGGTGAGGCGAGGCGGCGCTGGGGAGGAGAGAGAGTCAGAGACAACAGAGTGTGTGTGAGGGAGAGTCAGAGCCGAGAGAGAGAGAGAGTGAGGGAGAGAGACAGAGGAAGAAGAGAGGTTGAGAAGGGAGCGTAAATCTCATGGCACGTTGGACGGTGGAGATAGTGCTCGTAGCCACAAGCACACCGGAAAATTGCACTTTGGGTTGTTCCTACATTTTGGAAGTCTTTTGCTTGAGCTTGACTCACTCACTCAAACTTCACATGTGTAAAAAAAATGACAACTTTCAAAGGCAACCAGGCCTGTTTCTATGCTAAGCTGGGTGTTTCAACAGTCACTCAAACTTCACATGTGTAAAAAAAGGACAACTTTCAAAGGCAGCCAGGCCTGTTTCTATTCAAGCTGGGTGTTTCAACTTTCATCTTCTGGGTTAAAATGGCCTAAATTTTCATGAGAAAACAAAGAAGTTTTCCCTTGCCGCTCCCCCAAAACAGAGCCTACAAATCAAGACTCTAGTATGCCAAATCTGCAGTTTTTTTAAAAAAGTATGCCAAATCTGTCTCTACATTACCAATCTGACAGAACAGCTCTTGCTGTCGAGGACTTGAGCTATAGTAAATTAATGAATAATTAAGTAATATATTTTTTTATTATTGTTCAATTACTGCATGGTTAATTAGTCTACAGCCTCCACTTGGCACAAGCCAATGCCAAAGACACGGAGCAGCAGGGCCGGCCTATCAGCAACTACCCGACAAAACCATTTCATATCATACATGCACCTAGCACGAAACAGAGCAGAGGAGAGCAGAGCATCGCTGCTCTGTTTCTTTCTCCATCGCAAGACGGCATGCAACGCCATTGGCCACCGTCGATCAGCAGCAGATTCCGAGATCGTCGACCAGTTCTTGGAGCAAAGCCTCGAGCACGGCGGCCTCAACGTCGGCGCCGACGTCCCTCCGCTCCGGCTGCACGTCGGCGGCGTCCAGCCTCGAGCTTGGCACCTCCGAGGCGACCAGATCGGACACCCTAGCTAGCTCCGCTCTGTGTGTGACCCAGAAGGCGGCGCTGGTGGTGGTGGCGGCCACCGCTGCGTCCGCGGGTTCGTCGTCGTCGTGGCCGTTCTTGGGGCTCGTGCGGTAGTAGTAGTGGTCGTCGCCGCCGTCGTGGTCGAGGTCCGCGTGGCTGGAGCCCCAGATGGCGGTGTCCTTGATGAGGTCCTGGGACTTGGAGAGCAGCTGGGTGAGCAGCGCTGGCGAGTACGCTACCTCCAGGAGCTCCCGAACGATGGCCATGGCGTTCTTGGGCGAGCCTTGGGCGTTGGAGAACTTGCTCTGGTTGTGAACAGGGGAGCTGTCGAACGGGTGCTCCAGGACGGAGACAGGGCTCAGCTGCTTCTCATCGTTTTCGGAGTCAGAATACTCCATCTCCTCGTGGTTGGCGTTCACCTCCACGTCGGTCTTGACGGCGTCGAGGTGCTTGGAGTAAGGAGACGGCGCGACCATCTTGAAGGAGTCGGAGAACTGGAGCGCGGCAGGCTTCCGGTTGGCCGCCTTGCCGTGGAGGATCTTGGAGAGCAGGAGCCCGAGGATCCCGGTGCCCACCGGCGGCTGATGCTTTTTGTTGCCCCGGGTGCTCGCCTTCTTCTTCTTCTTCTTCTTGCTTGTGAGCCGCTTGAGCACGGAGGCCGCGTCGTTGCCGGCGGCGGGCCAGCACAGCGCGGTGTCGTAGCCGTCGAGGAGCCGCGCCGAGCAGCCCTTCTCGAGGAGGTGGAGGTCGAGGAAGAAGGGCTCCTGCTTCTCATCGAGCAGCTCCGACAGGCGCCGGCCGGACGGCGAGGGCGACAAGCACGCCATGAGCGTCGCAGAAGCAGCACAAGCCGAGCTTATGAGCAGTAAGGAACAGAGAGATGTAGAGAGAGAAAGAGAGCTGTGTACTAGCAATGAGCAGCAGGGAGAGGTAGAGAGAGGAAGAAAGAGGTGTGTGAACTATGAGGAGGGGGAGTTGCAAATGGTAGGGTGGTGCTTATAATAGAGGAGGCTAGAGAGAGACTTGAATTGGTGGGAGCAACCAACCTAGAGAGATGAGACAGAATGGTGCAATGAGTGGAAGACAAGGGAGGTTGAGGAGAGATTCTTGTAGTCCCTACTGTTGGTGTCTTTCTTCTCTCTTGTTATGAAACGAAGGTTTTGTTTGCTCTGTATTGTTAATATATATGTACGAGTACCTAAAAAAATGATTTTGTTGTTGTTTGGGTGTTGTTGCTTGCATGCATGGGTGGCCTCAATGTCTGTGTGTGCATGACGTGTGGAGGGATTTGTGCAGGAAAGAGAGGGAGAATGTAAAGGCTGGGTCAAATCACCAGGTGAAAAGCTAGAGAATCTGGGAATAACTAGCTCTTGGCTTTGAGTTGGTGGTGGTGGTGAGGAGATTTGTACCCTTGCATAGTTGCATTGAATCCAGGAGCTGGAGTCGTTTTGGTTTGAATTCTCATGCCAAGTACAGTTAGTTCTCTTCTTCTGCAGCTCTCACCACCAGTATCAGATCAAGGATCTACATGTGCATCTTACTCCTCTTCAAAAAAGGTTGATTTTTAGGAGTCTAGATACAGTTTCTTAAATGCAACTTTGAGCACCAAATTCACATTACAGCATATTTGAATATTTGGAAACCATAATAAAATTATAAAATTATTTTCAGACAAATCTGTTCATAATTTGCATACGACCACCTTATATTCAAGGGATGTTGCTGATCAAAGTAAGAATAGTTAACTTATATGAAACCACTCTTTGTCGCCGCGAAGAGTACTGCATTGAACTGAAATCAAACACATACAGGGTGTAAGAGAATTGTAAACTCATGTTCAGGCTCCCTGCCTGGTCAAAACAGGTCTTGGGAGGGACATCGAGTTCCCAGGAAATGCAAGGTTACTGAAACCAACCTCCCTTGGATACCCCATTGCCATCTCACAAGCACTCCCTGTCAGCTTCTGCAGCATCACCATTTGTTTTTAATGCCCTGGTCTCCCAGGGAGGTTTCATGTCAGCTTCATCCTAGCACCTTTTTTCCCCAGTGTCAAGGTATTGACACTTGTCCATCCCAGCACCATCACACATTCATGTGCCCATCATCAGGCAACACATGCGCACACACACACACAAACTTGTATATCGTAGTATTCTTCCACGCCTTTATCATGCTCTAACCTCACAGCTAATCAGGCGATTGATTATTGGACGGATTAACTAGTGGCTGTCAGTGGAATCTGCTTGATTGGCTTGTTGATTTGTCTTCTGGAGAGATGGTATGGAAATCTTGATGTGCTGATGATGGAACTGCCTGCAGGCAGGGAGGGGGGGAGGGGGGTGCTGCCTCCGGACTCGCACCGTTGTTTGTTTCCTTGTGTCGTCGCGGACAAGATGATATGCTCGTGTATCTACAATAGCATATGTGCTGTGGGTTTACGTGTCTGTCAGATGTACATAGATGATAGGTACGAGTCAAATAAGAATTCATGGTCACTGGTATTTACAGCTATTACAAAATTCATGCCCAGTCTGGTACTCCCTCCGTCCCACTGGACAGTCTACGAGACGAAGCTTTGACCGCTAATTTATGTCCTGGTGTATTGGCAAAAGGATATATTACAGTAGTGTATTACTATGAAATCTGCAACGAATCAAATAGTAGCATTTTCATAAATCCAATCTTTTTTTTCAAATTAGAAATGGCAGAATTTGTCTACGTTTTTCCCAAAACGACATACAAGAGGGAGTGGTAATGTAACATCGTCGCAGAGAAATGTAATATAAATGTATGGTACAGTCAATCTGATTCTGGCTTATGGCAATAATTAACATAGCACGTTCACAGGTCAAATACATTTGACACTTCCAGAACGCTAATGACAAGCAAAGCCACACAGGTGATGCTTTACTTTTCAGGTATAAACTACTTCACAGAGCCTGCACACATATTTCAATAGTACTGAATTTTAACACACGACAAATCCAGCACACGTATAACAGGCTTACACACGTATTACAAACACATAGATCTGCAATCAAGCAGCATTGCAGACGTGCAAAGACCTGCACAGTCACACTTCTCAGCAGCTGTGTCAGTGTCAAGGCAATGTGACCTGAGAGACCTTGCACTTCTCCACTATAGCCTTCGATTTGGTGTACAGGGACGTGAGCTGCCCTTGCCTCTGCGAGAACGCCTGGCTGAAGAGCCTGATCTCCCGCTTGAGCTCCTCCATCCTGCTCCTGTCCGTCTCGAGGTCCTTGAGCAGCTCCTCCTTTTCGGCGGCGAGGCGGTCAGCCTCCTGCTTGGACCTGGAGAGCTCTTGTAGTAAGGACGAGTTTTCCTCCCCGAGTAGGTCGCGCTCCTTCTCGAGCGCTGCGCATCTCGCCTTTGAATCCTCGAGCTGCTGTCTGTCAGAGCTGCAGTCCTTGTCCAACCTTGGGCATCTTGCGTCAATAGGCTCCTCCACTGGCGCAGCCTTTGGGGTGGGGAGAAGACAAGAGTTGGGGGTGACAAAATAGAAGTCGTTTCTCATGAGCAGCATGTTACTATAACCAGAGAGATTTTAACAGCTCGATGAATAATTATCACAAGTAACGCCTAATTTCAACTGGAAACAGAAACTAACCAGAGATTTTAGCAGCTCGACGAATAAGTATCATGAGTGAAGCCAAATTTAACTGGAAACCAAGCAATGGAGTTGCCAAACCATCAAATTCTGACACTAGGAAAATATGACGGTCGATTTGTTACTTTAGCATGGGCATGGGTCTTGGGTAACTCTCAAACATATTGTTGGAGAATTCACAGATATATCACCCATTAGATGGAAAAGTCACCTTTTTCAACAAATATGGCATCTATGTCAGGTACATTGAAATTTTAAGATGGTACCACTAATGGAGGATGATGATTGGCAACAAATGCTCACCAAGCAGCTTATTCTAAAAACAAACTTGTGCCTTTGATTTGATTCAAAAGGCAGTCTTAGACTGTGTGAGTGCTACTCATGTTGAGTGATAAATTTTAGGAGCACTCGTTACTATTTAACCAACAAACAGTCACTGTCCTTTTAAGCAAACATGTGCTAATAATCTGCAGCAATTGTGCACAAAGCATTAGTTAACTAACTGCAATTTATCTATTTATATTAGTATTTCCATGTTCACTACTTTGCTGCAATAAAAATCCCCAAAACATGTTTTTATTCTATAAACATGTACCACCTAAAATACCTGTAGATAAACATGTTTGCAGAATCACCACCAGAGAAAGAAAAAGGCTGGTAATTTGACTTACCGATGTTGTATCTTCTGGCAAGGACAGCGCACATTTGGAACCAGGTGTCATCTCAAGCATCTCAAGATCAGTAGTGCACCCTTTGTTCAGCTGCATCCAAAGGTCCTCATCAGCTACAGTACCTAAATTTTCAGGTATTGGGCTGAACTCCACATCCTTTGAATAGCGTGAACGGCTGCCAACGAATCCATCTTGTGTCTGCTTAGAATCTGGAGTTCTCAATGCATCCAGCTGCAACAGGCCAATGAATAGTTTCATTAACATCTGGGGTTCGAGTATAATGAGAAGTTGAAAGAACGAGGGTAATGCGGTTCATGATGGACCAGCATCAAATGGGAAAAGATTAAGCTTTCCATACTAGCACCAACAATCCAACATATGAAAAGAGATACTACACGATTGAACTGACATACCTGGCTAGAATCAGTAAACTGGTCTGCTGATATGCTGTTATTGTTGAGGTCCTCTAACATCTTTTGTTGCTCGGCCAAACGGTGCTCTAGAGTCTCTCTTAATCTCCTTTCCTCCTCAAGTTCCATTGCTAGTCGATCACGCTCGAGTTCAGACTACAAGAAACGAATCCACATAACTTTTAACTGTTAAAATAACAGGTGTAGGATGTTCATGATTAAATGAGAAACACAAGTTCTATTGGAGACATTAGTCTTTACACACGTTATGCATGTCATTGCGTTGCTTTAGTATAACCTGCTCTAAGACTCCAGAATGGGAACCCTGAAATTCAAGAAAAATACCTCAAGTAACAATACCACACGTAACTTATGGAGAGCAGCGTCAAATAAACAGGAATAACCTGCAACTTTGTACGAAGTTCTTCTATTTCCAGTTTTTGCCTCTTCAGCAGAGCAGCATCTGTTAGAATCTGTCATATCAGCAACCATTATTAGGTTATCACTATTAAAACCATGCTAACAAATTAAACTCAAATAAATGATTCTTATGCTCTAATAACATAGAATGATAGATACAGGAGCAATATTTGTATGAGCACCAGACAATTGTCATAAATTGATTCTAAACAATTTATATTGAATACTTTTCACATTTAAAGAAATAATAAAAATTAAAACAATAGATATAAGACAACACATAATAAAGAACAGATATCTTATATCTTATTACTGATATCAAAATTGACGTGGAAAATTACTTAAAATATTGGGTAAGATATTACCAGTATTAGAAATTACAATTCATTGTTTGCAATGAAGAAGGTTCAAAACTCACCTCATTTACTTGAGCACAATTGCTGACACATTTTGCTCTACTTGCAAACTGAAGAGTTCCTCTAGTTTCCTCAATGTGAATCTGTAGGTTCATTTTTCAGAAGATGCAATAAGAATGAAAATAGGAGTAAGTGCAGGAGGGTTTAACACTATATGATTTACCTGGATGCAGCAAATGTAAAAAATCTAGAGCATACCTCTTCAGGTGCAGCAGTGCAAATGATTGATGTCTTTGCATTGCCTCCAAGTGCAGGTTGCAGAATGCGAGTCAACTTACTATCACGATAGGGAATGTGCCCTCTGTATCAAAATAATTAACCATCTAAGTTCATCAAACAATGCAAATCCTGGATATTACAAAGTTTCATATCATTCTGTAAGTAGAGCAGAAGAAGTAACACGAGATCTTTCTTTCCTTGCATAAGGTGAAAAACTCCAAGAACATCTAAGTGCCATATTCTTCAGATATATGAAAATAGGGAAACCAACACAACAATAGGCTCATTGAAAAAATACAAATAATGCAGTTTGGTTGCAGTAAAGCAGTACACAGTATCACGACATTTTTCCCCCTTGGATAAGCATTAACTTTTCATTCAGGACACGATCATGATTCAAAACTCTCAAAAGGTGGAAAAGAAAGCTCCAATAGCTTCTGGCTGCCATATTCCTTGGATAATGGTTTGACCATTACAAGGCAGTAATAGGACCAACAAAAAGCAAAATATAAATAAAGTATATGTTTGATATGTCATCGAAGTTTTGCTTCCTAATTCTTATCCATGTTCTAACTTCTAAACTAAAATAGTAGCCTTCCTAGCAGTTTATTGTTGTTGGGAACTTGGGATAACTACTGTATAATAAATCAGAGTTGCTGCATGCACCTAGATGCATTGTTGTTACTGTATAAAATAATAAAACTACGGGACTATTCTCATCTCACATTAAATGTCAAAACTTGGTACAGTTAAGTTACAGATTTGAGAGGCGCATGAGAAAGAAATCCATGTAATACTTCATATGCATACCTTTGCTTTCCATTCTCACTCAACTTATTGATGACATTCCCAAGAATCATCAAGCTTTTGTTAATATGCTTCCCCTCCTTGAGACGCACCCCTCCAGCTCCCGTCTTGGCGATTCTTTCTGACCCAGCTAAATCCACCAAGTTCTAGACGTAAAGGAACAGTGTCAGTCACAGCATTCTTGACACATTTGTTTTTATTTCATACAGGGGTGTTAAGTGAGCAGCACATACCAAGACAGATACACGGATGGCATCTCCAGAGTCCATCTGGTCCTTAGCGCTGCTTTCGATGACCTGAGACCAACAAAACAACAAAATTCACATTTTCGTCATCACTTTGACTCTATGTAAATGATCTCGAAACAGCTGCAATCAGTTGTGGATTCAGAATTATATACCATCCTGAAAATAGTATGGGACCGGCTGCTTCGCACATTCATGTTTGTCTCCCCAAAATGCCTATTTGCTGAAAAACAAAACGAAACGGACCATGTCTCAGGTAAACAAGCTCCTAAATTGGTGGAAACAGGTACTTACACAAGTATATGTATATGGACAGAAATGGTACCTTCTCCAAGCTCGAGGAGCTCAAACACTTGCTCGGCGCTGTTCACAATCTCCTCCCGCAGGCCGGCCACATACACACCGCGCTGTAGTAGCAAAAACAGAAATCGTTACACAACTTGTCTTGTAATCTGAAGAAAATCCGGATAATTTCTTGCACATACATCCAAGCTTTCGTGAATCGGCAGCTTCTGGCTCCCGAGCGTCAGGAGGTCATTGATCTCCTCGTTGTAAATCTCCATGTACGACACTCTGATCAAGAACTCGCGGTCCGCAGCCTGCCCCCAAATCCAAAATCATACCAAGGACTCAAATAGTAAAAGCAATCTCAGCATCTAATTGACGAAAGCGTCGTCGTGTTGGGCATGGGAGACCAGTTAATCACCTCGCGCGCGGTGTCGAAGACGTCGCGGACGGCGAGTGGGATGATCCCCGGGTGGTCGGCGGAGCCGTTCATGGTGAAGGTCTTGCCGCTGCTGGTCTGGCCGTAGGCGAAGGCGGTGCCGTTGAATCCGTTGACGGCGGCGCGGATAAGGGAGCGCACGAGCACGCCGTAGATCCGCGCGTTGGTGGCCGTCTCGTCGAACACGTGGTCTTCAGTTCAGCGCAAGAGAGGGGGAGGTTAGAGAGGGCGAGGTTTCGAGACGGGAGGAGGGGTCGGTGGCGTACCGAAGGCGAAGGAGGCGCCGGGGACGGGGACGGCGCGGTGGAGGAGGGAGATGCGGGTGTCATCGACGCGCCACTCGCGGTCGCCGCCGGACGTGGAGGAATCATCGGAGGAGGCAGGGGTGGGCGGGCGGAAGCGTACGGCTACGGAGATCTTCTCCATGGGCGGCGGCGGCGGCGGTGGGGCGGTCGCCGAATGCCTCGCTGCTTCGGGGGAAGAAGGATTTGAAATTTCGGCGTGAGGGGGATTGGAGCGGGCGGGATGCGGGGAGGGAGGGGACAAGCGTGTAAGAAACAAAGGTGGGGTCCGTGAGGGTGAGGCGGTCTGGGCCCGATGGACCCCCAGAGTTAATGGGCCGGGCCGAGATCTACTGAAACAGAAATACCTATCTTCCCATCTCTTCAAGTAAGATGAGATCTGCTGCTGATGCGAATCGCAGGAAACGATGTGATAAAAGCTCTCCACTTCGTCTGACATGACACCTGCGTTAAAGGATCGTATAGCCTTGTTATTTTATTTTTTTTTTGCGAACCTAAAGATCGTATAATTTAGACCACTGCACACAAAAAGTTTCAACATCTACGTAGTACAGACAACCACGACGGCACGAAAGCCAATTTCTCATAAATGAATAAAAGTTTTGGTGACCAGTGGTGGAGTCGGAATTTTTCAAAGCTTGGCAAGCCACGAGGAGATGTTGGTCGTCTTGTTTTGCCTTAGTAGATCGTTATTTTTTTATTATGATCACCGTGAAACTTCACTGGAACTATCATGATATGTCCAACCAGTCCGGACAACTGACTAGACTGGAGGGACAGTAAATCCACCTCTGTTGGTGACAATATAATGTAACAGCGTACATGATGATAATGTGAAGGATCTCTCATGACCTAGTGTCTTCGGTTACACTGAAATCAACAGCTGGGGCCTCAATTTCAGTAACTTTGTGTAGCTCTGTTCTCCCTTGGCGCTGCGCTTCTTCCTCCCAGAGCTCCTAAGCATCTCAAGGTGTTCTGCCACTTCCTCCATTGTTGGTACCTTCGCTAGCCTCGAACTGGTACACTTTGGTGCCAGGCTGCCAGCCTCCCAATCTCATCAAAGACAGCTCTATCTTCTTGGGCTTTGATCTCCTTATCGAATATTTCCTTGCCGCTACCAACTCTCTCGTGAGCACGGGAGAATCCATCGACGGGATACAAACCGAATGATGTTTTCTTCCTGATAATGAGTTCCTCGAGAACAATGCGAAAAAGAATACACGGTCACTTTTGGTTGCTGTAGGGCCGGTGTCTACATAATGTGACTCGCTGTACCACCTGCCCCAGTCCCATCTAAGAATCTTGAGACCAGTCCTTAAAGCGACTTTTTACTATTATTTAATTTTTTTAATAATATTTTAAAATTAACCGATCGCTAACTTTGTTTTTAATTATGATCAATTTGGTCACCTTATAACTATAACTCACGGCGTGATCAAACTGTTATGTCACGTCACTTTCTTCGGCGCGGCCAAACGTGTCACGCAAGCCGTCGTGCGCACGTTGTGGCAGCGTGGAGGGCATGCATGGCTGTTGTCACGCCAACAATGATGATGTATAATCCTTTGACCTAAGATCAGCATGGTTTTTTACATATAGGAGTTATCAAACGCTACTCTGTAACTAGCTAGTTATAAACATGGCTTTCAGGTGTACAATGAAATATGCGGAGGGATGTGACTGGTCGGATATGATATTTGTCCCTTCTATCATAATATGAGAGATATCTCTGGGTCATTCAATGTGGTCGGATAAAGGAAGTGCGTGGTTGTGCCACAAGTGGTTGAAGAATCGACCACACGAAGTTATCCATCACCAGATCAAGAAAAGATTAAACAGTCCATGAATGATATATATCTCACTGGAGTTCGATTAGATATTGTGAGGCAAAACGAGAATACACAAGTAGGTCGTTTAGTCTAACCAGATACAAACTATTCGTATAGGGATACAGACTGGTCGTGAGTTGGTCGTATATGATCATGAACTGGTCTACAAATTGGTCGTAAGGTGTTACGAACTGGTCGTGAGTGATAAAAATCTAGCCGTAGATTATATTGCATAAGGTTCGTCTAATATAATCTTTATATGTATTTAGAAGTCGCTATGTCCTGCTAAGAACCACTACCGACTTATGACCGAAAATGAGTTTCTAGGTCATGACCTATTACGCATAAACCTATAGGGGTCATACACTTAACGATTAGAATAAACTAGTTCGGGATTGGATCTGTTATGGACTCTTTATAAGGGAAGGTATGTGTACTTTTGAACGTAAGAGTTATATCATCCATTGAAACCCTAGCCACCACCTCCCCGAAGGCATTGCTGTGCTCGCTGGTGCTAGCACACCAACGTATGGTGTTTCGCTCATAGACGTGTAGATACCATAGAAGCGTTGTTACGATTGTTGCCGCGTTGATCGAGGACGATCCGCAATCTATGCAAGAAACGCGAGAGGTTGCTAGAGGGACGATCGATGCCTAGGGTATTGGACGATCGACTACGACCAGTACATCGACGTGCTTGACGTTGGACCATACTGTTCCAATTCTTCTTCCGCCGCACTGTGCATCTAGTGATAACAATATATAATTTTTTTTACTCGCATGACTTTCTGATTTACGTGGTAGAATTTTGAATTGTGCGCTAGTGTAGTTTATCCATATTTCTATATGTTTCCCTCTCCTCCATGCATAGCTTTCCAAAGCATCACAAGGTGTTTCACCACGTCATTCATTCCAGGACGTTTATGAATGTCCAATGTGCAGCAGAAATTTTGGAGTTTGTGAATTGTATGAGAGCATCTACAATAGTCCATGTCACTTGTTACTAAGGGATAGACAAATCAGCACTTAGGTGATGAAAGAGAGAAAGAAAGTGAACTTGTTCTAGATGAAGAAACAAGTAAGTTGTTGATATCAAAACACAAGAAACAACAAAATAGTCATTGAAACTTGTTTGCTATCTAAAAAAATATTTTGTGGGTAACAATTAAAGTCTTAGATACAAGCTCAAGAAATAATTTATTGGAATGCGTGTTTCTTTTTATTAGATTGATTACTCTCTCTCCTTTTAGTAATAAACTAAGAAACAAACTATTATAAATGCTATGAGTCGGTGTGGACTTGGTCTGCAGGCTGGGCTTTCTGCATGAGTTTGCTGAGAGCCCTCGAAGAGATCTATGTCAAGGACTAGCCAAATGAGAACACTCACCCAACTTCTCCAAATAGGATTGGGATCTTCTGCATTGAAGCTATCAATGTAGAGGATATATAGTGATATAACATTAAGAGCAATCTCCACTGTCCAATCGAAAATCTAAAGTCCAGATCAATTACTGTAGTAACGAGACGCCAAGTATTGCATGGGATTTACCATACTTTCAGTACCATAGCAAGCCCATCCATCTTTGCGTCTTTGCGAACCACTTCACCACAAATCCTCATGTAAAATAAAATAAAAGTCCTCACATAAGTATGGTCTTCAAACTTTTGCGCTTCTCATCCGCTCAAGAATGATAAAACAAGACGTAGAGTTTCCAAATAACCGAGGTTATTCTCTTGTTTTAAAAGAAAGACGCCCTACTCTATTTACCCCGATCACAAACCATCCCCAACAAATGTAGGATCCTTGTCAAAATACAGTTACCTGAACATTGCAGCGGTCGGAAGAAATCATCATTAGCCTACAGGAACAGCAACCTACACTACATTCATGTGCGTCCTATTAAAGACCACCTGCTGCAGGCCTCTTCCCCTTCCAAGCTCCAACCCCCTCAACTCCAAACCAACACCTCCCCATAAATCCAACCCAGCACATAACCTCTCTTTCTCTCTCTCTCAAACCAAGAAGCAGAAGCAAAGAAAGCAAGCAAGCTAGCCAGTCATGGCGCCATCACCACGGTACACCAGTCTATTACTGGTCACTCTCCTCCTCCTCCTCTCCTTCTCCCATGCAGCTAAAGAGGCAGCGAGCTTGAGAGACCAAGCAGTCCAAGACCACCATGGAGAGGTGCGCACGTGTGTAACGTATCCTCCAGCTATTTTGCCAGGCCATGCAAGAAATGACCGCGCAGTTATCTACAAATTGATTAGCTGCTCATGCATGTATTTGACCATGTATAAATTAGTAAGCGCATATGTGCACAATTAAGCTTAGTTTGTACTTTTATATATGTAGGTGGACGAGGAGGCCATGGGCTTCACGGCGGCGGATGAGCGGTGCGGCGGCGCCGGAGGGGGAGGAGAGGAGGAGGAGTGCTTGATGAGGAGGACGCTGGTGGCGCACACGGACTACATCTACACCCAGGGAAGCCACAACTAGCATACACAGCAGCAGCAGCAACTACTACACCATGGCATAGTATTAAGGACAATAATCTACACGTTTCAAGGAGTCGGATTTAGATGGCTTCAACATATTCGGTGTGCTCCAATCGTTTCGTCGTTATTGGTATCATCAACATATCCGACCAGTGTCGCTGACTGATGTATGAATGATCAATGAAAAAGTTGTTTCAGTGAGTGTTTTCGTCGTTTTTCTTCTTCTTGGAATTGAGGGTACTCAATTATATATATATATATAGTTGGTGAGCTAGCAAATCTGGTGCTTTGTTGTCTGTCTGGCCCAAGAGACTGTGTTGGCTTCAGTAAGAACACGGCAAAGGATCTTGTAGGTGATCTAGAACACATGGGGATGTTGGTCGCTGTATGATTGCTCAATTCGAGAGCACGTACGCTCTTTTCGGCCTCAACCATACGAGCTTGATATATCTATCTACCATTTCACCCAAAAATTTAAGCGTTGTATGCATTAATTTATCCAAAAGCTTAAGCGTTGTATGCATTAATTTCAACGCTTTCTTCCCTCTTGTGTAGACTTGATGGTCAAACATGGTGTAGTAATAGAAACATGTGGCCCGTATAGGCTGGTCAGAGTTAGGCGTAATGGTGTACATACAGAAGTCACACATATATTCGCCACTGATTTCAAATTTTGGTACTAAATGAGCACATGAGGTCTCTGACCCAAATCCTCTCGCTTTAATACTACGCCGAGCTTCCTGTGCCAAACTCTATCGCTGAAATTTCGCCGATAACTATGTTATTGGTGGGGTCTAATAAAATTTTATACCGGACAAATAATTTCAGATTTATCTAATTTTTACTCAAATTCAAATTTCAATTCAAAAAATAGATAAATTTTGTCTATACATCTGAAAAAAAAATCAGTTTTCAATTCAAAATTTTCGTCCAAAATTTCACAGAAATAACCGATAACCGGTGGTTACTAATTGCATCGGTGGGTCCGATAAAATTTCCCCACCAATAGAATCTTCCCTGGTGCCAACCATCTCATAGAAAAGCTTAATTACCCGGCATATCATTAACCAACAACTCAGGGACAGAGCATAGCGACGGCCAACGTGGGCCGTCACCCCTCCAACTTTTTTGCAAAATTTTTTTGAACACCATGTATGCAGCATGGTTAAGTTATATTTTGGTATAAATACTTTTTTTGAGAGTTGATATACATATAGTATTTTGCGATCTGTATTTTGTAACCTAAGTATAGAAAATATCAATCTATAACTCTTCGATGGCTACAAATTATACCATATGGTAGTATTATGATTTAGCACTTGAATATTTCTGAATTTGCTTTGATCTTTGCCTCTTTGTCCTTTGACCGGTTGGCCCCCTTACAATTTCGTTGAAGCTCCATCTCTGCAACTCTCTTAAACTACTCCGTGTGCATCTACAAAATTGAACACTTGCCATGCATGTGGTATTGGTGTAGTTGTGTACTTGAGGCATGTAACCAGTGCGTGCAACCAAACAGTCAAAAATCAAAATTGACTCATAAAAATACTTAATGCTAATAGTGTTCCCCTCCCTAACAATAATGGAGCAATCACCAAACATGCACTTTCCTTGATGTCATGAGCTAGCTTGCGACCACTAATCTAATGCTACCAAGAAAGAGGATGACTTAAAAATGGAGGGGAGCTGCAATACAAGCTTGTGACTCTTGTCCCATGTGTCATGTTCATAGTACAAGTTGACTTCTTGCCACATGAATGGACAACGAGGTAGAGCCCAGCTGAGGTCCGAGGCTCACCTAATTCGTTTTCTTTCCAATATCAATTCAGTTTGATCACTGGATCGAGCATCTAATGGCCATCTATTAATCAAGTCGATCTACCCCGACCAAATGTTTTTGTCATACAGATTTTTAGTAAGTTGCAAACTAGGAATCCAAAGATGCTCCGTTCTGCCGAGAAATCTGGTGATCTGCCAAATTTTTACCAGATTTCAGGTCGTTCCCGTTTACTTGGTCAACCTTGGATTTGCATGCAGGGGAGCTAGGCTTCGTACCTCTAGCACAATGGTCCGGGAATCAGGATCAAATGCCTATGGAAATTTCGTTGAAAAATCAGCAAAATACACTTTTGAGCCAAAAAGAAATGAGCTGACCCGAGGCTTGACCCGTGGACAGCTCCGCCCCTGCTTGCATGCATGTTTACTCATACGGTTTTAGCCATGCACATGTGACAGAAAACTTTGTAGGATTGTGATTTTGAAGATATAACACGAATTATATTTCTTTCTTTTTCACTCAAACACCAGACAAATTGGGTTTCATAATCCTTGTTGGAGCCTTGAAGGACACATGTTGGAGGATTCCTCAAATGCACTTGTCCCTACACACTGTACAACTGTCAATGACACCACAAGCTCAAGTCAGTTAACCGTGGGATGAAACCGGATGCACAGTTGCAAAAAAAAAAACCAGGTGTTTCAGAAGCTCATTGTAGTTGATCAGAACCTTGGGATGGAACCGGATGATCAAGCCCACTGATGATGTCATGCTCCGCCATCATCTTCCTCCAGATCACTGAAAGATATATCTTCATCATCTGCTATTGGAATGGACGTGCTTCTTGGACCACCCGTCTCCTCTTCCAACCATTCATCCCCATCATCGTCATCATTATCAGTCTTCTGAATGACAACTCTTGATTGCTCACTGAGGTCAATCGATGGCTGTTTCCGTTGATCTTCTTTAGGAGGGGAATCGTCCACTAATGTTATCTCAGACATTTGTACAGGCTGTTCATTTGCTACTTTGTAGAGAAGTCACGTGTGCTTTCTTCCATCCTAGATTGTGATTTGTGAGAACTCAGTGGTATCTTTTAATACGGGTACAAGTTGTACCACTACTGCTGCTGATGTTATCTAAAGAAACAGTTCCAGCATCACTGACTGTATCTTTTGATATCGCTTCCAGATTGATTGGCTGAGCTATACCATAATCTACGTTGCTGTTATGGGCTAGGGTTTGGTGGCGAAGGAAATAGGAGTGAGAGGTGGGAGGTCGTATGATCAGCGGTCGACGGCGACAAGGAGGAGCCGTCGCGTGCAGGGTACGGCGGCGGCCGGCGGAGGGGAGAGGCAAGACAAGACTTTTTTTAATTCTTGTTTGCCTTTTATTCATGATCTCCTCTCTTTAAACAGATATTACAAACTAAACATGGAAACTTAAACATGAAAACAAACTAGAGGATTGAAATAAACTCTCAACACAATCTTCCTAATTTAAGAGTTCTAAACTTAATGACAAAAAACCTGAGGAGTTAGCCGGCAGCTATGCTGTCGCTAGGCGCAGAGCTGGCGCTGGCCAGACCTCGGGCCGCCAACTATCATTCGCCGTTAGCATGAAGCCGTTATTCATGAATTTTGACACGAGCCATTCAGAGGCCCGAGGCCTAGCTCCGCCCTTAGCTATCACACCCTCCCTTTGTTTGTTGGAATAATCAATTGTTTGTCACTGCAAAAATATAGATTTCAGGATTTGTCATTCCATGTGTGAATGATATCTGAGTTCCAGAGTCACATATTATAGACACATCAGTGACAAATTTTAAATTGTATATCTTTGACAATGGCAAATAATCAGATATTCCTTGTTTATTGTGGTTGAACTATTCGATGATACTGTGTTCCGACCATAACAGTTGCTAAAAGATGTGGCCCTCGTGGAGTCATCTTGATCTTTTAATACGCCCACTATCTCTACAGGAGAAGGTACAGTACCATGTACATTACTGAAAGGCCTAACTACTGTGTCTTCATTGCTCTCAAGCTTTGTCTGATATTGCAAATTGTGTGATAACTTCGCTCTAGCTTCCAAAATATGTGCCAAGTCAATCAGCATCTGATAAGACGTTTGCTAGCAAACAATGTAATCAAATGGTTGATACCTACTTATCTTTTGTGCAATCAGCACGAATAATAGTAACTGTCATGACTTGCAAGAAAGTAAGCCCCAAGAGCAAAGATAACTAAACCATGAAAGGCCCATTAACCATGATTTGTTGTCAATATATCCATCTCTCAAGCATGCATGTGTGTTGTGCATTAGGGCTAAAAAATCAAGTTGTAACATCCCATGTGCATGTTATTTTCTATTTTCAACAATGTGGCAAATTACTAAACTACTAATCAGTCTCAACATACAAAAACTTTATGTTCCAACACTTTTAGTTTTAGGGAGGGAACGGTTCGATTCCTGAAAGAATCTTGGAAAATTCCAGCACTCCAAATGAGGCCTTAACTAATCAATATTCACTTGATGGCCAATTCTCTGTTTTTTTTACTGTTAGATAGGTTCACTTGATTCACTTTATATCCAATTCCTATGAAACTTCAGATTCATGTAAAATGTCATTACAGAAAGAAAACTTCAAGCCTAAAATAACAATTATTCGTACCACCGGAGGGAATATCACGATAACAAAAAATTATTGCTCCGATTGCATTCTTGCATCTCTATATCCGATAGCAAAAAATTGTACCACGGTAACAAAAGAAGAAGAAGAAAGGAATATGCTAGTCTAGAAGTTGTTTTAAACAATTGTTGGAACAACTGCCCATTACTACCACTTCCTATACGTCACAATTTGCCTCAAAGTTGTCTAGTCTAGAAGTAAAATGACATTTTCTTCTTCTGAGATTGGAGTTGATCAACCAAGGATAAAGCATAACGAGTGTTTTTATTTAAGATAAGTGAGATAATATGTTATTAACCCATGGCATAATAATTCAGTAAAGGAGCCCAAGTAAGTTTTTTAGGGGTACTAGCCTAGGTATGTAAGTATACATGGGTCTCGATTCTCGAAAGAGGAAAAGGAAAGAGTAAAGCCCAAATTAACTTTACAAGAGCACAAACATTACTAGAGCCCAAGTATACAAGCCATGGTCAGCCCACGCAAAAATTAGGCCCATGTTCGGCCCACACTACGTGTGCACACCGGACGCCGTCTCGCCATTTTCACGGACCAAAACGCCGCTAAAAATTCCACAAAAAAATCGTGGAGATTTATTACGGAGTTTCGCAGCGTCCTGAGAAATTTCAGACTCAGATGAGATCGGAAGAGGGAGAGATAAAATCGAGAAAATTTGAGATGAATCGGAGCGTGCACGTAACGGGGGAGGGGAGAAGGAAAGAGGCCAGCTAGGCTCTCTCGCTTCTGAGTCGAGCCGCCTCAAAAGATGCAGCAGCCTACCGCGCGGCTCGCGCTGGGCGCTCGGATCCGTCGGATGGGGATCTGATGGCTCCTGGGCGCCGCGGGGGGGGCAGCAGGCTCGAAGATTTTAGTACCACATCGGCTAGAGAACGGCGCAAAGACTAAATTATAAGCGCTGGTGCTGAGGCTGGTATTGTCTCTTCGGAGACATCCGATAAAATTGGAACGATACAGAGAAGATTAGCATGGCCCCTGCGCAAGGATGACACGCACAAATCGAGAAATGGTCCAAATTTTTTTGAGGATTCACACGTCGGTCCCTGGCCGCGAGTTTTTTTTCCTTGCGGTTGTACCCCCGGTGCATTCTTTTCAGTCCCTCGCGTCTTTCCTTCTATTACACTCGGGTCCTTTTGGTTTCCTCTTGCTATTTTTCAGCTATAATATGCCCCTCACATGTTTTGGTTTGTTACAAATAGGTCCCTATACTTTCGTCATCCCCTTTTTTTTTTATCTTACAACGAAGTACGTTCTCGGTTTGCACCCCTGTATTCTTCAATTTCGCGTCCACTTACAGTTTGGTCCTTTGAACTTCATTTTTTCCTCTGGTACGTACATGCAGGCAGCCCTATTACGCTTTCTCTTGCAGTTAGGCTCCCGTATCCTTACATTCCAAAATATCTGCACTGAAGCACATAACTCTGTACATGAGATCAATTTCCCTCCAAAATCCCTTGTTTTCCATAAAAGTCATATAACTGGACATAATAATACAGCACTAATCACTTCATGACAGATAATTATCCATAGAAAGCTTTTACAATATGTTTTTGTTATATGTCTCTATAGACAACTCCTCTATGTACAATGTGTTATGCTTTTCGTGCTACAATCAACTATTGCATGAAAGACGGCTTAATGCTCTATGCTCCCCATCTCTCCTTCACATTATCTCGTATCTTATATATGAAAATATACAAACAACTAACTCACACCATTGTACATGCTCAGGTGGTTTTCTCCTCCCCCCTCGTTTTTCGATGAAAAGAGAGCTGTGATTTCATTGGACCGACCAGAAACATATACAACGCAAAACCGAAAAGCAATCAACACAACAACAAAAATAAGCATATACATATGCATTTCCTCAGCAAGAATACATAACTTTATTAGTTATTAATGTACAAAAACACATCTCGCCTTTTATTTAATGGATAGTAGGTATCTCAAATTTTCACCAGCATCCATCAAACAATGTTCTCTCCTAGTATACACCAGTCAGCTACGTGCATTAAGATGTTGTTCCAGTCAAAATTATTACAATCTTGAGCGTCGTATGCATTTTATTGGATTGAAAGTACCATGCGGACGAGCAATAGTATGTATGTGCCTCCCATTTATCGACGCAGAAGGCTTGAAATCCCAGCCTCTACGTTCTTCGGGACGCATACATTCAATTCGTCCAAATTTTGGTCAAATTTCATCCAGTTTGAGAACCCACCGAAATTCCGTTCAATTCGTTCCCCTCCAATTTTTTTTTCAAAACGAATTTGTTTTCCCTGGCTGAGGCATGCCACTGTGCTCACTCGTGCCCACCTCATAACCGTTAAGTTGTCTTGTGCTCATGTAAAGCGTTGAAGCCTTTATGAGTAGCTCAGTCACTGCAGCTCGGTATTCCTCAGGGTGATGCTTGTAATGACCTGCATGGCAAATGTTGAAGAGACAGTGATAAGCAGACAACACAGTACGGGTAAAAGAGTGATGGTCATCCATGAAAAGAAGGCTTCGCGCATGCACACAACTTCTGAGCAGTGTAACAATTCATGCCTTTGAGGTTTTGAAAAAATAAATTGATTAGTGGCGACAATAGTTGGTCATTAATAAATCCTTCCAATGAGGGGGGTAGTATTTTACTTATGTAAGTCATGGGTTTTGGTTCAATCAGTCTTTTTCCATATGTTATGTGTTCCATACAGCATGCTAAATTTCTTTACCATTTATTTCTACAGAAAAAAAAAAAGAGCAGCAGTAGCATATCATATGAGTTCTTACTAAGAAATGGAAACCTAGCTCTTGTTGTTAGTCAGCTCAAAATTCTCCATACAAAGTCAAATGTGCACGCAACCTTATCCTATACTAGTATGACTCCCTTTCGTTGCAACGGGCATGAAATGAAATTGTTTAAACGTTTACCTTGATCCCAGTCCAAGCTCAGCTAAATTTGGCCTACTCAAGCCCAATATAGGCCCAACCCAGCCTAGCCAAAGCCCAAATCAGGCCCAACCCAACCAAAGTCTAAACTTAGTCCAACTTGTTATTTGCTTGGTCAATCTGGCGGTTACAGTTTATGTATGTCCATGATGTGGCTCAATGATTGATCTTGGTTTGCACTCGGCTTTATGAGAGAGAGAGAGAGAGAGAGAGAGAGAGAGAGAGAGAGAGGAGAGATTTGGATGGATGAAAATGAGCTCCACACAACGGGAATAGCAGGCAAAATACATGATTAAGGCTTCCCTATGACCCTTAATTTAGATTAAGAGTAACAGCACTGTTGTTCTGTTTGTTGAAGTTGGAAAATAGCTGGTTCACACCATAGCGAATTCAGGTCATTAGCACAAGAACACGGTGACCATTGCTTTGGAGAGTTATAACTGGGAACAATGTTCCCCTAGGCGCCCGCCTAGGTGCTAGGCGCAGCCCTCCCGCCTAGCCGATTTATCCAGCCTAGGCGATTGCCTAGGCCTGCCTAGGCGGCGATTATGTGCTAGGCGCTGGTCTGCCGCTTGACTAGCGCCTAACGTCTAGAGGAACACTGACTGGGAAGTGGGAAGGGTGATCCCAGAATGATTTGGAATGTTCTACATGAACTTAGATTTGTATTGACTTGGAATGTTCTACACGAACTTAGATTTGTATTAATCCCCAAACATCGTAATAAGCAAAATTTGTTCACAAAGTTGCAGAAGAATTGAAAAATACAATAATAAACTGTATGGTTTGGCTAGTTCTTGCATGAGATCCTGATTCTAGATTCTTTTGGCACTTTCAAGTATTAAACTTAATGAACAGGCTATTACCACCAGTAAGTATCCTCAGACTACTACGTGGGTGGAAATATGTAAGTAATCCAATTTCAGTGTGCCATCATTATGCATTCTTATATATTGCTGTCTACATCTATTTTAACTAAAACAATTCAATACTTTTTTGGTCATTTCAGAGGACCAAGCTAAGTAATGGATAGCAGGTTTAGTCTTTGCATTTCTTGCTTGCACATTGCCAATGTTCAAAAGAATACCAAAATTTATCAAAACTTTTACCAATCCTAATTTCGAGCAATCCAACTCCTGATAGAATTTGCTGTTTGACACACGCCATGGTATGAAGAGCATGCCTACATGAGGAGAACTGTGCCATTTAACTAGGTTAACATCACCACCCAGCTGCAGCAGACATTGGGAAAAACTTTAAACAATCGAACAGGGAGCAAGTTCATCATCCTCTGAACAGAATATGAGTACTGGGCCAACATGCTGCACATATAAATATTAACTATAACTGAGCTAGCTGCTCAACTATCATAGAAAAAATTAGTGGCAAATAACAATTAGCCAATTACAATGAATCACTTCAGGTATGCTAGGGCAATTTCAAACTAGGGGCCTATTTGGATGGGATGTGTTTAACTCCATTCCCTTAAATATTGATGTCTAAGAATTGTAATCCAAATTTACCACTTTAAAGTATTTAGAAAGAGATTATCATTAGGTTACAAACTAATGTTTTAAGATAAACCAAAGGGAGTGAAAAAGAGGATTAAAATTTTTGATTCACTATTTATTACACAATTCGAAGGAATCAGTTGGAGAGAGGGAATGTGAGAAGATGCATTTGTTGATACATTTACTTGCTAAGGTTGATTAACTTAGTCAACACAAAAGAGAAATTCTATGATAGGCAGATAATATCCATATATGTGCATTGTGAGACTACGATTAGACAACCACATTGTACAATGTACAATTGCTGAAATCTGACAAGCTCAACAATTTGGCATGAGATTCCAGAGTGAGATCAAACTGATGATCAAGTTGTAAATAAATGCATAAAACATTGGGTAATGCAAAGAGTTCTAATTGACAACAGAAGTGACAATAATCTGGTGAACATTTTCCAAACTAATGCAGATTTTCAATTCACGGACACAGGTACCGTGCGTGGATCTCTCGCTCACTTGTAAGTCATAGTTATGGTGCACGGTTCCCATAGAAACAAATCTAAAAAAACGTTCCCATACAAACAGACACTTCTTCCACATTTGTACCACATTTTTCATGTGGTACTGTTGCAGTTGTCATACGAGCATGACTGCCTTCCCTATACACTAAATCTGATATGCAGGAGGAATCAAATCTGAACGCAACAAACAGCTACATAGACTAATTCTCTTGTCACCCTATCTTCCACGATTCCCAAATCCAGCACATATCAAGATATGCCACATAACAGTCTCAGCTTTATAACTAATCTGATCTTGCATTCGATTCCCATCCCACTACTCCCCTCATCTACAAAATCCTATGCCATTATCACTCCAAGTGATGGATTATAGCAACGACAAATCACCTGCGGCGTCGACAGAAGCACGGCGTCACAAAGTATATCTTCCAGAAGCAGCCCTCGCCTATGTGGCTCGGGCAGTGCTCGATCCTCAGATCAGCCAGCTCCGGCGCCACGCTCTCCACCGCTAGCGCGTGGTCTTGCTGCGCATCAGTCATGTCAAAATCTGCACTCGAACAAGAACACAATACACAATCACAAATCAAGCAAGATTAAAGAAAGGAGAAGGCTTGTTCGGAGCCAAGAAACGCACGAACCGTCGGAGCCCGCGTCGTCGGTGAGGAGGGGGAAGTTGAGCCACCTCACCGGCCTCCTCCGGGGGCGGCAGCGAGGAGGCGATCTTGACGAGATCCGCGACGGCCTGGCGTCCCGGGAGCCGCGCGAGGCCTGCGCGGAACCTTCCGGCGATCTCGGCCGCGTCCGGCGCGATTGTGGGCCTCCGCCCCGGGATCGGGCGCGAGGAAGGAGGCGAGGCCGTGGAAGCGGTGCGCAAGCGCGTCGGTGAGCTCCGAGAGGTTCTCGGCGGACGCCGCGAGGCGGGGAGCCGGGGAGGGGGAGGCGGAGGGGCGGGGCGGGGTCTTCGCCGTCGGCGTAGGGGTCGTCGGTGGAGAGGAGGGAGCTGTCAGTGGAGCGCGCGAGCCACGCCATTGCCAGCGGCGGGGACGTCGGCGGTGTCGAAGTATTAAGAATTTTTTAAAAATATTATTATTTTTAAAGATATTTACATAAATAAATAGTCGATTAAAAAAATTACAAAAATGTATCTCTGTCGCCAGTTGAACTGGCGACAGGAATGAATCGCCAGTTCAACTGGCGACAGGGACCCTGTCCCCGCCTCGCCGCGATTCGAGGAATGAATCGCCGCTCAATCGGCGACAGAATGAATCGCCAGTTGAACTGGCGACAGGATCTATCGCCAGTTGAACTGGTGATTCATTCTTCAACCCTTATTTTTCCTATTTCACTTAGGCAGTTTGTGATTTTCATAAATTTTAAACGGTACGAAATCTGTTAGACTCGTAATAACATTTTATCATCATCGTATGTTGTTCTACTACGGTTAATTTTCGAAGAATTTAACGAGGACGTTTAAGGTATGAACGATTCGTAAAAAGGAAGATAAGTGATATTGTCATTCCCCAACCCTTATTTTCCCTATTTCACTTATGCAGTTTGTGATTTTCATAAAAAATTAAACGATACAAAATGTGTTAGACTCGTAATAACATTTTATCATCATCGTATGTTGTTCTACTACGGTTAATTTTCGGAGAATTTAGCGAGGACGTTTGAGGTATGAACGATTCGTAAAAAGGAAGATAAGTGATATTGCCATTCGCTCGGGAATTCATACACTCTGATATTACAGAACTTGCAGAAGAACGTCATAACACTTAACTAAAATGATAATTGACAACATTGATAATAATATTTTTGTCGTGGTCGCGATGTCAACGTCTCCCATGTGGACTGCCTCTAGTCGGGGCACCGGATGAGGTCCCCGTGGTGACGTCCGGAATGCCGATGTCTCCTTGGTCCTAAGTATTTCGCGTGGCACATGTCTTGAAGGTGTGCCCAGACTCCCTGCAAATGGAGCACTTCTTCGTGCGACGTCCGCCGCCTCGCCCATATCGTTCTCGATGCGCCGCACTGCCGCCGCCAACCTTTCCTTGAGCCTAGCAATGTCCGCGCCCGCATTAGTTGCTCCCGGGATGGATGGTCGCGAAATGGCCAACAACGGCGTAACCATACATCTCTCCACTCCATGTTTGCATCACCGCCTCCTTGGTGAAATAGTGAGAGAGGTACTGACCGGGATGCTACGCCACCGTCGAACAGGCGGCCATGACATGGGAGCAGGGCCTATGCAGAAGAAGGGGCTTGTTACAAGTGCATACGCAACTATCGCGGCGTAGCGTGCACTCATGGGTGATCCGATCGCGGTTAGTCCCGCGACGCCCTTTATCCCTGCACATTATCTCGAAGTGAAGCTCCCTCGCGCCCATCTTGAATGCCCGGTGCATCTCACCCTTCTTGCTCTTCTCCTCCATGTATGTGGTGATCATGGCAGAGTAGAGTACTCTGTCATTTGCCATGGTGAGCGACGCATTGCTGCATCTGTTAACAAAGTAGTTTGTGGTACCGCGGAGAATTGCCTCTACAATACCAACCAAAGGGAGGCACCTGGCGCCGCGCATGACCCGCTTGTAGACCTCGGCTAGGTTGGTTGTCATGATACCATATCGAGCACCACCTCTGTCATGCAAAGAATGACCACTTCTCCTCAGGCTCGTGCTCAATCCAGTCTGAGAAGCATTTGACCTGTGCCCCTGTCTTCCTCGTGACACTAGGAGCGTCTGTGGGTAGCTGTGGCAATACATGGGGGGCCTGGTCGGTGCTTGGGGCGGCCCTTGTCGATGCCTTCCTTCTGTGGGTTTGGGTCTGGTCGTCCAGAATCTTCCAGAGTGTGTCGAACTTACGCTGCTGGTTCTGGTTGCACAGGCGCTTGAACATGTTCATCAAGTCCTTGTTGCGGAACTTCTTATAGAAGTTTGCACCCAAGTGCCTCATGCACCACCTGCTCTGTAGATCCGACCATGGAAGTAGAACGTTCTCTCCTCGCCGGCCGAGAATGTATCGTCCTCCCAAGCCGTTCCTGCGAAGAATTAGGTTACAAACACAAACATAGTCATGACTAAAAGTACATTACGCAAGCAAACGGAACTTACCTGTTGGCCCAAAGATGTGCTCGGACGACGCGGCATAGTCCTGGCCCGCGTACGGGTGGAGCTGAGGACCTGTGACAGAAGATCGTCGTTACAAACTTATGAGGTTCGAAATGAAATGAAGAAGCGATGTCAGCATGTCGTGTCGAACTCACCTCCCACATGTCCGGAGGTGCTCCCCCCGCCCTGCCACGCCGACGTGCCCTCCACGTGCGGAGCAGGAGGCTGTGTCCTACCACCTCGGTGACCTCGCCCTCGGATCGCTCGGTCCACCGGTCGGTCGGCGTCGCGACGATCGCGTCCGCACTCGCATCGCTTCTGCCTCCCGATCCCGTGCAGAGCCTCGATCTCCCGACATTGCCATGTCTCGCGCGAGTCTACCATCTCGACGACCTCCGGTAAAGATCCACCGCATGTAATCATCAAGTTGTACACGTAAGTATGTCAAATTAAATATGAAATATGTAATATTGAGTACGTACGCTGCGGTGGAAAGCGGAGTCCGGCTGGGTGGGGTACGTGTCGGACGTCGCGGCCGCATGTCGAGCAGGGTCGACCACGACCCGAACGCAACGGAGCCTTGTCCGAGCTGAGTACCACTCCATGTAGTGCTCGTACGTCTCGGGGTCGTAGGCCTCGTCCGCAACCTTGACGAGGGTCTCGTGCGCGGCACTCCAACCGTCCACCCAAGGGGCCATCCTGTCCGACCAGGACATCGTGCCACGAACTCCCTTCCTAGTGTACCTGTGGACGGCAAGAAAAATATTTGGTTGCGATGTAACACATATTGTATGGACATAAAAGTCAACAGTGAACTTACGCGTGTACGTGTGCCGGCACCCGCCTCCCCCCAAGGGGCTGGGACCTCCTGTCGCAGACCGAACTGGCGCAAGACCCGCTGTATCTGGTACTCCTCCACGAAGATGTCGTGCACCAAGGCACTCCGCGTGTACCAGTACACGTAGTCTCGCGTGCACAGCACCGACAGACCGTTGGGGGCGCGCGCGACCACCCGGTCGTCACTGTACGGGGTCCAGATGACGCGGTCATCGGTCAGCTGATCGAACATCGCAACGTACTCCGGGTAGGAGCCCTGCGAGGTGATCGGCGTGAAGGTGACCTGTGCAATACAACACTGCAAACTAAGTACACGAAAATAACGATTGCAAAATGAAAATAACAAAAGATTACGAAACTAACCCGTCGGCGGCACCACAAAGTGCCCATGGTCGGCGGTCCAGTCGCTCTGCGGGCGCATAAGCCGCCCTCGTGTTGTCAAGTCCACCGTGGTCGTCCGATCTGAAACGCCTAACGACCACATACCGCAGAGGAGCGGGCATCCCGAGAGGATCGGCGCCGCCACGCCAACGCCGCACGCGCCGCGACAAGGCGTGGTACGTCGCGCAACAGACACGCCGGACCCCACGCTGCATCGCGGATCCGCTCGATTGGTGACTCGGCCACCTCCTGCGCGCACGGATGTAGTGCTTGTCCACGCTGCCGCCGTGGGAGCTCGTGAACATCACCCACCCGAACAACCACGCAGTAGGCCTCGGCGCCTCGTAACAGCGACGGCGCTGCGTCGCAGCCATACGCTCGGCCGCAAGAAGACACGTAACGCCGGCCACGGTTCACAAACGAATTGTTACGAGAAAAATAGTTACGAAAACACTTACGTAGAATCGGCGATCCACTTCGCGTGGGCCGTGCGGGATCTTGAACTCGACGATGCGCCGCTCGCGGCAGATATTGCGAACTCGCTTAGAGGTCCGTGGCGCCACGTGGCGGGACGCCGTCGCGCCACCATCGAGCGCCTGCGCAGGGCAACCCGGTCAGGTATCTCACATCCTGCAGCGTCGGCGTCATCTCCCCGCACGGGAGGTGGAACGTGTGGGTCTCTGGCCTCTAGCGGTCAACCGCCGCCGTCGGGCACGGCCGCACGGAAAATGCCTAGACGTCACGACCAAAGACGCTGTCCCGATCGTCCTCCACCGCCGCCTCCACCATCCTCGCGAGTGGAAGGAGGCCTGCCGCTCTCAACCTGCGTCCAAACGATTAAGCACAAACAGGAGTCAACGCAAAATAATCAGACCGCCATTGAGTGCATGAAGGACACAACTTCACGCACTCGAATCCGCCTCGGTGCACCTCCATGCCCGATGGGGTGTGCGAGTCAAACGCCCCAAGCTCTATCGGCGCTTGGCCCTCCGGAGGGAGCACGGTACTAAGGCGCTACGGTGACGCTGGTCAATCACTGGGTCAAGCAACTCGTACTCACTCGCGTCTGCTATACCTGAAAATGCAGCAAGATAGGAAGTTCATATTTTTTCCATGCATCTTTACATAGCCTATGTAGCAACTACGAATTTTCTTTACAAATTTAATACATGTCATGCTACTTTTCTAGTTAAACGGTGTTTTCGCACTAACAAGATATTGACCGCAAGACTAACACAACTAATAACAACAGACTAACAAAATAATAACCGCGCACATATATTCTCATTGTTTTTTAGACCTACACAACTACTCCGTGTTTTTCTCACAATTCAAAAATGTATCGTGCATTAATTATGTTACTACAGCGGTCAACTAGCGCCATACTCAATTCTATGTCGCTATTGTCGTAATTCTATGTCCAACTCAAAATATGTACTACACACCGGCTATATTTATGTAACCTACTCGATTCTATGTCGCTATTGTCGCATTTCTATGTCGCTACACAACTCAAAATATGTACTGCACAGTTCGACTAAATTTATGTGACCTACTCAATTCTATGTCGCTATAGTCGCAATTCTATGTCGCTACACAACTCAAAATATGTACTACGAGTTCGACTACATGTATCTAACGTACTCAATTCTATGTCGCTATTGTCGCTTGCTAACCTACAAGGTTTGGACGTAACGCATACGCTTCGTAAAAATTTACCGCAACACAAGATGATCGATCAAACCGATGCTCTATCGATCTCTCCCACCGCCACGAACCGGCGTGACTTCGCGCAATTTCTTCTCTCCCTCTCCAATCTCTCTTGTTTTTTTTGGAATTAAAATGAATTCTGGATTGATTTTTCGGGGATTTTATAGTATGTCTTCTGTCACCAGTTGAACTGGCGACAGGAACCTATCGCCAGTTCAACTAGCGATAGCTACCTATCGCCAGTTCAACTGGCGACAGGAAACTGCCCAGCTTCCTGTCGCCAGTTGAACTGGCGATAGGTAGCTGGCCCGGCCGCGGAGTGGCGACAGGTTCCCTGTCGCCAGTTGAACCGGCGATAGGTTCCTGTCGCCAGTTCAACTGGTGACAGAGACACATTTTTGTAATTTTTTTAAACGACTATTTATTTTTGTAAATATCTTTAAAAATAATAATATTTTAAAAAAAATTCGAAGTATTAAGGTACGTTTGTTTAGGCTTTTTTTTGTCTTACTTAACTGCAAAAAAATTCAAATTTAAATAAATGGGTGACTTTTTTTTATCCAGTTTATAAAAAACTTACGTTATTTTAAGTCTAAAAGCCATAGACTACGCCAGAGATGTTTTTTTGGCTTTTGTGGAATGTAATAACTATTTATCACTGAAGTTTGCTAAAATTACCCACAAAATACCATAGTATATAACCGCAAATCCTTTCGTTTTTTCTCTTTCTTTCTCTCTCTCTCTTCACCCGTTTCCCCCCCTTTCCCTTCAGTTCTCGCAGCCGCCGCCTCCCCCCTACCCTCCTCCCACGCCGCCGCTCCCCTCCCCAGACGTCGTCGTTCCCCTCCCCCCACGCTCAGACAAAGACATCGCCTCCCGACGCAGCCGCCTCCCGACGACGTGTTCCTCGTGCCCATCTATGTGTCTTTCGTGATAGTATTGCTACTTCTTTAAGCCGCAAGAGAATAAATAGATTATATTAATATGATATGATTGAATAATATTTTGTTACATGTATGCACGAACGAGCGATATATTGCTATGAATAAGTTGTATGTTATACTTCGTTCGTTCTTAGATATACATCTCCAATAGATGTCGAGATTTATAATTTATTTGGATAGACCATGGTACACACACGTATGCTTGTACGAGCGAAATCTATTTTGTTTCATATGTACTATTGCATGTATCATCATATTTACAAATCACATGCAAAAATAAGTTTAAATACATGTTTAAAAAGGTCCTTTAAATCCTAAAGGACAATTCAAACTTTTTATCCTTCACACACAACTCAATAAGCTAACATCCTATAAAAAACTATATTACCAAACACCAAAACTTGACTTAAAATCTAAGAGGTTTATAAGTTGATTAAGCCAAAAATCTGATTTTAAGTTATAAAAAAAACCTAAATCTAAACAAACAGGACCTAAGTAGAAGTGCTTTCCAACCCGAGCCAACATATCCTTCCCCTTTGATCCACAGTCAAAACACCTGACAATGACATGGTTGACCGTATCTTACCTTCCTTCTTGAGCTATCTACATGAACAAACAAGTTTACTCAATAGACAATGCTCCTTGCGACTCTTCTCCCTCCGGAAAATATTAAAATAAGCAAGACAGATCAGCTTTGACAAGTACAGCTCTGAATTTCTGATTTTCCAAGAGCATATATATTTATATCAACTTCTATTGGAAGTAGTTGATCACCAAATTGTCGTTATGCCATCATTGATTACTTTGAATACCTTATATCTTTTGTCACTATAGGATGATCATTATTAGTTAGACATATTTGTATCATCAGCATGGGTTATCGTAGAGATACTTAGTCATGCTTTGTTACGATGGGCTCATGTCACATGTTCAATAATGATAATTTGACTTAATGAGATATGAAATTGTGATGTGATGTCATTGCTGTGCAACTGTGATGTGACGCTACTGTTGTACAAGTTGTGGTGCGATGCCGTAGTGATAAAATTGTGTGCCATGGCAGAGATTGTCATTGGTTTGGTTAAACAAAATAGTTTTATGCTTAGGCGAGTGATCGTGTAGTAAAGAAGGTGCAGCTAGCACTTTTTGAATGAGGTAGCCTTATCTGGGTGAATTGTCAAGGGCTTAATCTTATGCGAGAATTTGACCATATCATACAACCACATGACCAATATAGGATGGATTTGACTAACTAATTAGCAATGTCTCAATTTAGTTCTGATTTTGGTGGTGTGAGATATGAGATAGATGTATATTCACAATGACGCAAGAGGGGGGGGGTATCTGGTCGTAATAACATTCAGTGTTGAAACCTTAACGGACAAAACTGGATTAAGAAGGAGCTTTGTAAATCCTTTATGTTAATCACATAGTCGCACACCTACGAAAGTGTATGAATGGATATTATAAGTTGATTTATTTCTTGTAGGTAAAACTATAGAACCTCTGCAGAGTTAAAACTGTTTAAAGAGTTGTGTTCTCAGTTATAGACAATGCCTGAGGATTTCACACAATGGGTAGAGTTAAATGCTTGTAAGATGAATGCGATATTCACTTAGTAAATATGACGTTTGCTTGGTGGATGAGATATTTACTTGGTGGTTTGGTTGTGAAGTGAATGAGAGATTTACTAGTTGTTTCAAAGAAATTGTTTTACTTATTTATTTATTGTATTTTAAATTACGCTTTGCAATCTACTTACTGTATTTAATATCAATGCTTGCTTTCTGCAAAAGAACCATACAACTATTCCTTTGTTCAAGCATTGCATGAATATTAGTTGTATATTGTTCCATATGACTTGTTAGATACTTTATATACTCACGGCTTTGAACTTTGCTGCTCAGTTGAAGAAGGTCAAATTATTCAAGAGTTCTACGAAGAGGAGTTTTTTGAAGACTTTGCAAACTAGGATATGTTCTCCACTCGATTGCCTGTGAGTATGTCGAATGACTACCGCAAGTTTCCTTTCCGCTGCAAGAGTTTCATTTGTGTCTTAAGCCCTGCGTGACAAGTTAAATAAACATTGACTATAAGATCTAGTTATTATTACTATTTGTTATTTTGCTACCTTTTTAGTTAAATCGTTGAATGAATGACGTTTTATCAATATTTCTTGTGTGAGCTGGTTACTGATCATGAAACTAGTTCTAAATACACGTAAAGTTTCAGACGCGTTAATCTATATCGACTAAGTAAAAGACTAAGTAAAAGTGCATTCCAACCCGAGCCAACATATCCTTCCCCTTTGATCCACACTCAAAACACCTGACAATGACATGGTTGACCGTATCTTACCTTCCTTCTTGAGCTATCTACATGAACAAACAAGATTGGAGAGATTCAATATCGTACTCAATAGACAATGCGCCTTGAGAACCTTTTCCCTCCGGAAAATATTAAAATAAGCAAGACAGATCAGCTTCGACAAGTACAGCTCCGAATTTCTGATTTTCCAAGAGCATACACATATTGACCGGAAATGGATCCAAGGTCTCGACGGAAAATATTAAAATAAGCAAGACAGTTCAGCTTTCACAAGTACAGCTCAGAGTTCCTGACTTTCCAGGAGCTTACATATATTGACTGGAAATGGATCCAAGGTCTCCACGCAGGGTGCAGTTAATCTACCGTATTTGCATCAGAAGGGGATGGTATGATAAAAAGCAAAGTTCTAGATTAATAGCTACATTGTTGTCAATGTAGTAAAATAATAAAAATTATTAGGACGATTTATTCATAAGTTACTTGAAATTTTCTTAAGTTTAAGTTTTATTGTGATCACTGGATCAATATCCAATCATATGACATCCATTGTATCAATATCCAATTATATGACAATCATATGACACACCAATCTCTACACAAATTCAATGGTCACAACAAATGACTTAAACTTAAGAAAATTTCAGACAACTTAAAACTAACAAAACCATTTATTATTTCTACAGTACCTACAGCGTTGAGTACTGTTCACTTAGGAGGATCCGGATCCACATCAAACCTTTATTGATTCTGAACGTTTAGGAGCCAGTCCTTTTTAATGCGCCGTTTGACCCTGTTTTGAAAATGAACATTGACCCATGGTTCACGAGGAGGAAAAAAAAGAGAGCAACAGATTGACGGAACTCTTGACATTGCTTTGTTTTCTCTCCTTTCCTGTCAGGTTATCCTGTACAGAAGTATTCCAGCTTACTATTCTATCGTTGCCTAACAATCCCCCCGATTTTCAGCATTCACACAATCTCTTCCTTCCTGTTGCCAAGCCAAGTCATAACCTCCATCCCTGTGTGCCGAATCTTAGGGTATGTTTGCTCTTCCTTCCTCCATAAATTGATGGAGCACCGCCAGTTGGTAGAGCCAAGTCATTTTGGTGAGCCTCCATCCTTGAATCTGACACGAGTTTCATAATTACCCACCTTTCGCTTGCAAAAGTTTTGAATGAGCTGCTCATAAGAGCCATCAAACACGCCCTCTTGCAAAAATAAGTCAGCTCTTCGACTCCACAAATTGCATTGCAGCTGCCATGCAACAGCATCAGAATATGTTGACTTTGACTGACCTCTGCGCATATAAGCTAATCTGAATTCTGAAACCAAGAAAAGCAGCAGCAAGAGCAGAAAATCGAACCATTGCTGCAACAGCAATGGCTCCATCACGTGCCATGATTGCTCTCTTCTTCTTGTTCTTCGTCCTCCTCTCCGGCGCTCCGCAGCAAGCCCGATCGCAGCAGCCCTACGGCTGGGCGATCGCCGACTGCTACAAACAGCACAACGACACCGGCCTCCTGGGCTACTTCTGCGGCAGCCGCGCGCCGTCGTCGTGCCAGTCCTACCTCACCTTCCACGTCCGCCCGCCCTACTCCGACCTCGCTTCCATCGCGGCGCTCCTCGGCGCCGACGCCGCCAGCCTCGCCGCGGCCAACTCTGTTTCGTCCGCCTCCGCCGCGGCGTTCGCGGTGGGCACCAAGGTCCTCGTCCCGGTGACCTGCTCCTGCACGGAGGTCGCGGCGGCGGCGGCGGGGCGGGGCCGGTTCTACCAGCGCAACGCCACGTACGTGGCGCGCGCCGACGACACGCTGTTCATCATCGCCAACAACACGTTCCAGGGCCTGTCCACGTGCCAGTCGATCCGGGACCAGGGACTCGGCGGCGCCGCGCCGGAGAGCCTCCTCGCCGGGCAGAGCGTCACCGTACCGCTCCGGTGCGCGTGCCCGAGCGCCGCCCAGGCCGCGGCCGGGGTGAGGTTCCTGGTGAGCTACCTGGTGGACGAGTTCGACGAGGTGGGCGCCGTCGCCGCAAGGTTCGGCATCGACGCTGGGAGCATTGCGACGGCAAATGAGCTGAGGAGTGACAGCACCATTTATCCTTTCACTACCCTGCTCATCCCCGTCAAGTCCCGGCCCGACATATCGCAGCTCCGGTCGCCGCCGCCGCCTCCTCCTCCGCCGCCGGTAGCGTCTGTTCCAGCCAAGAAGAGCAGCAACCATACAGGAGTTTACATTGGGATCGGTGTGGCAGTGGCCGCTGTTGCAGTGATTGCCTCTGTCATGGCTGCTCTTGCTCTGAAGTCGAGGAGGCGGCGAGCCGGCGCTGTTGTCGCCTCCGGCGGCTTCGCCAAGAAGGACGGTAAAGGGAACGGCAAGGCGTCGTCGGGGGTGACCGGCGGCGAGGTCTCGGTATCGATCAGCGAGGCGTTCCCGAGCCTATCCGGCATCAAGTCCTCGCTGAAGGTGTACACCTACGAGGAGCTGACGACGGCGACCGACGACTTCAACCCGGAGCGCCGCATCGGTGGGTCGGTGTACCGCGCGGTCTTCAACGGCGACGCCGCCGCCGTCGAGGTCGTGGACCGGGACGTGTCAACGGAGGTCGAGATCATGAGGAAGATCAACCACTTCAACCTGGTCAGGCTCATCGGCCTCTGCCACCACCGCGGACGGTGGTACCTCGTCTCCGAGTACGCCGAGCACGGCACGCTCCGCGACCGGCTCCTCGCCGGAGGCACGGACGCCACCGCCGCGCCGCTGAGCTGGGCGCAGCGGGTGCAGATCGCACTCGACGTCGCCGAGGGGCTCCGGTACCTTCACGGGTACGCGCAGCCGCCGTACGTGCACATGGACGTGAGCAGCGGCAGCGTCCTCCTCGGCGACGGCCTTCGCGCCAAGATCCGAAACTTCGGGGGCGCGAGGGTCATCAGGGGGGGAGACGCCGGAGGGGGCAGCGAGGTCTTCACGATGACGAGCAGCATCGCCGGCACGCGTGGGTACATGGCGCCGGAGTACCTGGAGCACGGCGTGGTGTCGCCCAAGGCGGACGTGTACTCCCTCGGCGTCGTGCTCCTGGAGCTCGTCACCGGGAAGGACGTCGAGGAGCTGGAAGAAAACAACGGGGGCGACCCGCTCGCCGGCTTGAACACACTGGTCGTTGGAGACCGCGCCGACGACGAAAGCAACGATGATGACAGGGCGCTGAGGAGGCTGGAGGAGTTCGTGGACCCGGCGATGGCGGCGGCGGGGGGGAGCTGCCCCCGGGACGCCGTGTTCATGATGGTCAGGCTGATCGAGAGGTGCGTCCGTCGCGACGCGGCGGCGCGGCCGGGAATGGGGGAGGTGGCGCAGTACCTGCTGAAGCTGTCCGGCGTCTCGGGGAACAGCTGGCAGAGCTCGTCGGAGCACCACCGGGGCTCCGGCAGCGACACCAGCCAACAGCTAGCGCGGTGACGACCAATCAGGAGTCAGGAGTAGAGACCCCCCATGAAAGCTACCAAACTGATGAAATCTTGCAAACCCGTGACCGAGTATAAGATTGAAGGCATCAGTGCCGATTAGATAGATATATTTGCGATTGTAATTTGTTTTCACATGGAAACAATGGCAAACTATTGCGATTGAATCACTTGTGTGCATTCGCATCTCGCATCGGCGTCTTTGTAGAACAGTTTCCACTGGATTCGGTTGGCTCTTGGCGACGAGTGGTGAGAAGTTGGCTGCAGCAGTGCTGTTGTGGGGCAGCTATGGCGGGCAACGTCAGGAGATTGTGGGTGTGGTGTGGTGTCATATTTCGGGTGAAACTTTTGATCTGGTTTTTAGCTGGATTCGGCGACTGTCTTGTCCTCCTGCAGATGTCCATCAGTTGATGACCAACTGGGTTGGAAGTTTTGCTAGGAAGATAAGAAAGCTGAAGGAGGTAGAGCAGGAATTTTGGTCAGGGGCGATAGATTGCTGGGCAATGTGGCGATGGAGATTTTTGGGGGCAAGAAGAACGTGAACGTCGTGGATCATGGAATGGGAATGATCTTGGCGGCAGTCAGTTTTTTGGAAGGATTTCTCAGCGTATGCAGACGTCTGCTTCAGGGAGTTTGGCGATCGGGTGATTCACTGGACCACCATGGATGAGCCGAACATGATCTCTATCGTGGCCTACGAAAGCGGCGCGTTCCCGCCGTGCCGTTGACCGGCCCTTTGGGTTCAATTGCACGGTGGGGAACTCGACCGTGGAGATGTACATCGTTGGTCACAACACTATCTTGGCTCATGCTTCGGTTGTCAAGTTATACAGAGAGAAGTACCAGAAGGAGGCAGATCAAGAGTTGTTGGTCAGGGGCACTAGTAGATCATAGTGGTAGATAGTCTCTGCTAGTTTCTGCCAATGTTCTGTTGTTTGTTGGCAGTTTACTTCTCTGGTTGTAATCCCAAATTTTGAGCTCATTTTTGTTCTTTTGGATTGTTCCTGCTGGTTACATCCTTTTTTCTTCCCTTAGTTTGTCAAGTGAGTTCTTGTAACTATGGTTTATGTTAATAGAAACTGGGGTTCGCCCTTTTGTAAAAAAAAAAAAAAATAGTTTCTAAGGTGTGAAATGCAGTCACATGGCGCTGCCCAAATCTATCCTCAAATACGAACTAAATGGTCATGTAGCAAATATAAAGTGAATGTATCACAAATCCATTGTCGTCTAGTCCGGTTAGGATACCTGGCTTTCACCCAGGCGACCCGGGTTCAAATCCCGGCAATGGAATGCACTCGTTATGGCAGATTTTTTTTTGTTGTTGTTTCAGATGATTGCCGTAGTTATTGTATTTCTTTGCAAAATTTTTATGAGACTGTCTATTTATAAGTTGTCTGAAATTTTCTTAAGTTTAAATAACTTGTTGTGACCATTGGATCAATATCCAATCATATGACACACTAATCTCTACACAAATCCAATGATCACAACAAGTAACTTAAACTTAAATTTTTTTTAGGCAACTTAAAACTAGCAAAACCGAATTTTTATATAGTTTTTTAGACACAATACTATACTCCTCTATTTTTTTATTTGATGTCTTAGAATTAAAATTTTAAATTATCTAGATTGGTTATTGAAAATTATATTAATAGATTTGTAGTTCAAAATACTTCTATAATATTATATTTTTATTAATACATATTAATGTAAAGTTATAAAAAGTAGCAGTCGCATCACAGAGACGGTAAAAAATAAAAAATGTCAAACAAAAAAGAGCGAAGGGAGCATATAGTTATTGTACCGTATATGGCTATCTATGCAATTGAGTGGAATAGAGTTCAAAACCGAAACCTACGCATTACCGGTTTAAGTGCATATTTGGAACATGAAAATTTTCCAGCGTTTCGAACAGGGCCTAAGTCTTAATAGGTGTACTTGGTCTACTTGGTATACAAAAATTTGGCAGGAAACAATATAATTCCAGTTTCCATGTTCCAAACAAAATATTAGCACTATAAAGTGTAAACCCTTGTATTGTTGTGACACCCAATTGGTCCGTTGTAAAATAAATAAATTATAAGACTTGCCCTAGTTGCTTGCTTCTTTTGAGGCCGCTTGGATAGGCAAACATTAGACATCGATTTTCGTTCTACTTTCTTATTCACCCGAAGAGGGCATAAACCGCACTCATCCAAGCAAAGCTTCTGGTGACTTGCATGATTGGGGTCCTGGTTTATTCATGACACGTCGGCATCAACCTGATGCTCGGTTAATCATCCCAACCGTCCAATCTCTAATCTCTAATCAGGCGGCCATCGCGTTCCGCGGCAGGGAACGAGTGTTCACTGTTCAGCCTCAGCGTTAGGACTACTTGGTAGAGTTAGCACACCGCAAGACGGCCAGAGCAACCCAACCCCGCCGCCGCCGTTCCGCCCACGAAACGCACCTCGGCAGCTGCAGCAGGCCGCCGCACCGCCCACACCGGCGGCCGACGGCGATGGCCAACGACTTCGCTCCGAGCACCGTCGCCTCCTACGTCGACCCCTCGTACTGGTTGGCCACCCTTCACCTCACTCTCCCCATCTGTTGGTATTCCCTCCCCCCCTGGACCCGAAATCGAGCAGGGGAGAAGGGATCTCACACCACCGCCGTGCTCATGGCTGTGCGCAGGGACTCGCGATTCGGGAAGGAGGAGCATTACGAGTGGTGCAAGGACTTCTCCCACTTCCGCCACCTCCTCGCGCCGCTCCTCTCCCCCTCCCTCTCGGTTGGTTTGCTGAGCTCTCCCCAATCCCTAGAACCTGTCTGTGGTGGTGTGCTGAGCTCTCTGAGGGATTGGATTTGCTTCCTATCGTGTGTTGTGCTGCTGTAGGTTCTTGAGATTGGCTGTGGCAACTCGCAGCTCAGTGAGGAGCTTCTGAGGGAGGGTGTCGCCGGCGGCATCACCTACATCGATCTTTCGCCCGTCGCCGTCGAGCGGGTGCGGGTCGACTGGCTGATCAGGGCATCGATGGTAAATTTACTGATCTGGTCTATTTAAAAGAAGGTGGTGCTTTCTGTCCATCTGAGTCAGAGCTTGGCTTTGCATTTGCCTCTTGAAGATGTGGAAGTGGTGGTGGCCGACATGCTCCACCTACCGTTCAGGCGTGAGAGCTTGGACCTTGTGATCGAGAAAGGCACCATGGTACGCATACTACTGAGTTTGGTTTGCATCAAAATTGGATCCTTTCACCAAACTTGGAAGCCAAATAGTAATAAATTTGAATAATAAACACAGAAGTAAAGAATTCTAGGCTACATATGCAGCATTCGATGTGGTATAGCCTAGTCTCACCAAATTACTCCTGGGACATGGAGTATTCCACTTTTCATCCAGGTAATTAAACTGTAGGATTTGGAATGCTGGATTTTTTTTCCTGATTTTTGCAGGAATTGGGCTGTTTCCTGTAAAATTACTGCGTTCCAAATAGGCGCTAGCTGTTACTCTTTTTTTTTTGGTTCTTCTACACTATGTTGTGCCTACCCACTGTTTTAGTTGCAACGTAAAAGAAAGCAAGCATATGAACCCAAAATGCATTTACTATAAAGAAATGGATAAAAAAATATGATTATTTTTTGCTGAACTGTGCAATATGTAGCAGTGTTACCAAATATCACCATCAAGACGCAGGCTACAATGATTATTGGGCCTAGGCACAACCCTGTCCCAGAGTTGCTATTCTAGGAATGTGATTGTAGGATACGGCGATACACCATTTCTTAAAAAAAACCCGATACGGTGATAAGGATATGTGTGTGTGTGTGTAGGACGCCTGTTTCGTACTCCCGAGAGTATGTACTCCCACTTTGAATATACCACTTAAACGAATATATTATACTTCTTTATTACTTTCAGTGGACTTAAATACCAATTATAATATACTCCAACGTGAATTGATTGAAAATTTTTCATTGGAGCCCTTTATTTTTGCTATATACCCTTTTTTATATATAAAAGAAGTATATACACAAATATTGCAATAAAAGGTGGACTTTAATGATTTTTTCATGAAACCCACTTTAGGGTATCTTATAATCATTATTGGAGTATACTCAAATAGATAAAGTGGTATCACCGTACGATTTAAGTGGTATATAAGAAGCGGGAGTACGTACTCTTAGGAGTACCATACCATATATATATATATATATATATATATATATATATATATATATATATATATATATATATATAATATATACGATACTCGACAGGTTTCAGTCAAGGGTTTGCCTGATTGGTGATGGTGAGTAACTGTAACTGAGTATCCAACTATATGCCTCTATGGCTCTATCAGACTATCTCTGCCAGTCTGCCCTACTGCCAGTAATGATGATTGCCTGATTGGTGATGGTGAGTAACTGGGTATCCACTATCCAACTATATCCTGTTACCAGTTCAGTTTGTAAGCTGATCTACCCGGTACCACATGCCATGGGAACACTGAAGTGGTGAAGCCTATAGAATTGAGCCTCAAGTGTCTGTTGAGAAGAAAGGTACTGGCTCAAGAAAATCAAATGTGACAGTTGCACATGCTAACGATACACCCATGACTGATAATTCCAAAGTAAGTTTGTTGTCTGTCGTTTCCAACGGCTAGCATTTAGTTCCTTTTTAAACTGTATATTGGCTATTTGGCTAAGCTCATGAAAAACTAGATTATACCACGAAGTATAGATGCAACTGAGTAGGTATTTCCCTCTCCATCTGTAAAAATCCCCAAATGGAGCTCCATCTGTAAAAATCCCCAAAGCAACCAGCAAATGCACCTGGAGAGTATTGGGGAAGACGGAAGCGCCGGCCGCTGGAGAGTGGAGAGGACGGAGCGCCGCTGGCTGCTGGTTACCGGGAGGCGCACGGAGGAGCGGTAGTTGTAGCGGGAGGGGCGCACGGGAGGGAGTGCCGCCAGCCACCGGCCGCAGCTCGCCGGGAGGCACAGTGAGGGTGGAGGCACAGTGAGGAGGATGGAGGTGCATGGGGCAGCGGTTTAGGGTAGGGTGTGGTGGGCCGTTCAGTTTGGGCTGTGAACAGTGCAGTTTCTTTTTTTTCCCCGGGTGGACTGTATTTTGGGCTGTATCGGGTTTTTATTTTCTTTTTTTAAACGTAAATATTTCCAATACTTCCCGATATGTATCGGGGTTGTATCCGTACCCGATAAATATTGGGATACCGATACTCCGCCTTCCAGCCGTATCGGCACATCAGAGTAGGCAGGCCATATATTATCACCATTCACCAAGATCCTCAAGGCAGATAAATAGCAGGTGTATAAGCGAAAAGTACAGCTTTCAGTAGAAATGTATCCATTACTGTGTTATGGAAAAAAAGCACCAGAAAGTTATTTATAACAGCGCTGGTTCTGAAGCACTTGAAGACCCATTCGTCCTCAAAATTCTTACATCTATTTGTATGACTGTTCACACAGGGGCAAGTGATGAAATAGAGACCGTATGCATATAAAAGTCTAGCACATATACTTGGTTAGAAAAGGCTTTCTTGTTGCAACTTAATAACAAACTCATCCGTGTGACACTTAAATGGAATTAACTTATGACCCTTCTGCATAAGTTCCACAACAGAATAATAAAATGCAAGGACTAGTCAAATCAATTGCAATGAAGCATTATCTGGATCATTACCATGACAAACTCGTTCTTATAGAAAACAAGGTCAAGGACTAAGCCCAATAACCCGCTCTCAAATGAAAATCCTTGGAAACAACTCACATACTGCATTATTATAATTAACCCCTGCCCTTTTACGTGATCCTAATATGTTAGTTGTTATCATGTACTCCAACATTGTAGTAGACGTAATGCTGACTTAAAGGAAAAGGGGTATTAGACTTAATGCAGACATCCTTTTGTGACTGGAAGTATTATTTGTGGACAGTGGATCACCATTGAACCCCAATCGCACAACGGTGGATAATGTGATGAAAATGCTAGAAGGTATCCACAAGGCTTTGAGGCCAGAAGGCATATTTGTATCAATTTCCTTTGGACAGGTTATAGTGATTCTGATCTTCTTAATCCCTCTTCCATGCTTCTTTGTCAAGAAATGTTGTGTGCCAGTTTTCCTTTCTTAATAAGTTATTGGCATGATTTAGCTAAAAATGTCCTTACAGGATCAATTAATTAATCAGAACAGTGGGTCAAATGGAACTGGCATCTAGTTATGTTTTTTTCTTCTCTATTCCATTGGTAATAGAAGTGCAATCTTGTATCTGGCAGCCTCACCTCCGTCGTCGATTTTTTGAAGCACCTGGCTTTACTTGGTCTTTTGAGTGCAGCACATTCGGGGATGAATTCCATTATTTCTTCTACACCCTTCGGAAGGTTTAATTGACGCTCATTAATTTGATCGGAAGTATTGTCTTTGTATATGTTATGGTTCCATATGATGAAGTTTTCTGCATCCTCATCATTAACCAATCAAATCTCAACTCTAACTAAACCCTATTCCCGTTGTAAAAAGCTATTTCCCTTCTCTTAATCTCTAGGGCAAGAGGTCACTGGAGTCTGGTGGTTACCAACATACATTACCTGTTGTTCCAAGAATCAATATGTTCCATGAAGAACTTGAGGACGAGGACTATCTATCACGCATTAACATTGATGGGAAGTAAGTGGTGAATTACATGGAGAAAGACACCAGCATCGGTCAATGATAGCGTCCTTTCTTTAGTGAATACGCAGGAGAGCTGTGTATCATTGCATTAAGGGAACCAAACAAGTACAAGGTTTGTAACAAAGTCAATCATAGTATCATACTGCTGTACTGTACTCCTAGTTTAAATCTGTATGTTTGAGTACCGATGTATTTTCAGTCATAGTATCATACTGCTGTATTTTCAATTTAACTTGTTAAAACTCACATACTCCTAGTTTAAACTCACGCCGCTGTGGCTGTGAGTCATGGCGCCAGAGTTAGTTCGGCGCCGTGAGTACCGATGTATTTTCAGTGAGTTTTCAGTTCCTCTTTTAAATCTGTATGTTTGAGTACCGATGTATTTTCAGTCCCAGTTAATACAATAGGCTTGATCATTATCATTGTCCAGGCTAGGGCTTATGTACCATCAGATGGCCAGAACAGGTATATTTGTTGTGTCCACTGTTAATCTTTCATCTTAGTTTTCCGTTCTTTGATTCAAAATGTGTACTGGCTGACTGCTACTCTATTACAAGCGACGCATGTCTTCGGTGCGGTACTGACTTGTTATGGGAATTGTTGTTTCTTAATGCAATGCTTGAAATGTCAAGTGCCAAGGAGTACAATGAGAATTATTCTCTCTTTTTTCCAAACGCATTATGCCACATTTTCCCCCCCCCAAAAAAAAAGAAAAAGAAAAGAGAAGACTGAAAAGCTTACAAAGGCCATATATTAGTTAGGCGGCCTACCGGTCAGACTGTCCGAGAGATGGGCAACACATCAAGTGCAATCACCCTTGAGGCACAATCAAGGATCCAAAACCTGGTACCGGACCGAATTCCGGCCGGTGGGTGGGAACGGTAATCAGTCGGTTACCGAAAAAATCAGAATTTTTTCGGTTGAAATTCACAATCCAAAATTTGAATTCCGATTTGTGGGTACCGGTAATCGGTCTGGTTACCGCCCGGTAATCGGTCTGGTTCGGAAAAACCAGTGTAAAACCGGAAAAACTGGAAAACATAGAAAATAGATAATTGTCAATTGGAATAATACAAATATTAATTAGAAAGTGTTTAATGAAGTAACAATCCTCCAAGTGTTTAATGAAGTAGCAATTGGAAAAAAAACAAAGAAAACCTTGCTAGCTTCACTCTCTTGGGAATGAGAATCATCATCAGAATATAATAGGTTGGTATCTCGACGTCTATAAGTCCGAATAGACCTTGAGCTAGCATGAGATTCATAGGAAGAAGAGTCATGTGACCGGGAATGATTTTGTTTGTGACCCTTACCCCTTTGGTAGGTCTTATGAATTGTTTTTTAAGCATGACAACTATGGTCTTCATCCTGGATAGCATGTGTGAAATTTTTCTCGTAAGTGAATTCCAATAGTTGGTCTTGTACTGTATCGTGAGCTATCCCACCATCAGCACCATCATCGAATGACGGAGAGCTACTGTCACCAGACTCTTGGTACTACACTTCATCAGATAGCGGACTTTCTGTTTCTTCATCGTTTCCCGCAATGTCCTCCTCAATATCCTTTTTCTTCTTCTTACCAGGCACTAGTTTTCTTGTTTGTGTAAGTGAGGAAAAGTCTGCAACCAATTTTTCAGTTGGTTGGCTACAATATTTCATTTCCCCAAGATAACTCTTGCCAATATTTTTTTTTTGCCCATTGCTTCAACAGTTGATCATCTAATGTTTTATCCAGTTCATTCTCAGGAATGACATCAACTACAATTGTGGATGCCATGGGGGGCTCACCTTCCTCGTCTAGTACGGGATCCGATTGTATCATGGAGCTATCAAACCACTTATGGATCGAGTTTTCTTTGTTGTACATAGTGGTATTAATTAGATCGCCAAAAAGATCATCCATATCTTTATTCCTAGTCTCTCTCCATGCTCCCAAACATGATAGACGGGTGGCACTTTCGTCTAATTTCGAAAGATTACAATATCTGCACTTCCAACCAGTACCTCCTAGTCTCTCTTCATGCTCCAAAACATTAATAGATTTAGGAGCTATCACCTACAATAATCCATACAGGATGAAAATGGGTCAATTTTGTAAATATCGAAGTGCTATTTTTACTTGATGTATAATGTCACTTGAAGGTATAGTGCTGGTGTATTTCCTCTTTATGATGTCAGTTCTTTACGATGATAAAAGATAAATTGTCAGGTACTGACCATTTTACCCAAGATATTGAGTTAAACATCATTCACAGATGTTGAACAAGATAACACTGGATAAAGGTACAAGCAAAGCATTAATTGGTCTAAGGCAATACAAAGACCACCACCCATTAGACATTACATCAATAGGCAGGTAAAGAATAGGAAGATGTGCAACTATAAAATTCTAAAGATCTATAGTTGAAAATATTTCTTCAAGCCCCAGCTGGCTTTGACCATTTGTCCTGCAGCATGATTTTATATTCAGAATTTCAGATTGGTTTTAACTTTTAACTGATACATGCTAAGATTTCTTCTTCTAGAATTCTAGTAATGGATATTGTATCCAAGCATAACCAATTTCCAGGTGTGGTTAAGGGTAAACTTCATGCTCTTTTATGCAACTCTTAGTGACTAGTTACAAAAATGTGCATCAGTGATGCTTATATTTGGTTAACATTTCTAGCAATCGGAAGTTTAGAATGCAAATTGCTAAAGGAACACAACACCCATAACATTGAAATTGATGTTGGGCCAATATCCCCATGACACTGAAACTGAAACTCACCGGCGTCTAGCCACAATTGCTGCGTCTGATGCCGCCGCCGCTTCTCCCCTGGGTGCTGCTACTGCTTACTACTGGTGGTGGTGGCTAGGGATGCAAACGGAACGGATAATTCCCGACTGTCCGACCGACCGAATAAATGTGGCTAAAATTTGGGAATTTTTTCGGATATCCGGCTGTCTTTCCTGGTTTCGGATTTAGATCCGGTTTTTCTCTGTTGGGTACGGATTCGATTCGGGAGGAGATTTTTTGGGAATTTCGGAGCTATCCGGGAATTGATTCGGATCTATCCGAGTAACTATCCGGTGACTACCCGGATGCCCGAGCGGCGAGCGCACGGCGCACCACGTCCCGGTCCCACTCCCAGACCCAGCCGCAACCACAACCACACACTCCACAGCATCCACTCATTCATCCGATATTTTCCTCCCGCACGCGTAGCGCTCCCTCGGTTCCTCCCGCGCGCAGCTCCGAAATCCCCTAACCTAACCCTAACCCTCATTGCCGCCGCCGCCTCCCTTCCCCTCCCTCGCCGCCGCTGCCCAGGTGGAAGCCCAGAGACCCCCTCCGTTGCCGTCGCTCTCGCTGAGTCTTGGCTTGCGATACACGGGAGTCTTTGGGTGCTTGCTCTCGCGGCTCCCAACCTGCTCCCGGTGTGAGGCTGCCGCGGCTCCCCTGCTTGCTCGCCGTCATCAGGTAGGTGGAGGTGTGACACCGGGTCACCACTCACCATCACCAGTCACCAGGTCAGTAGGTCACTCACCAGTCACCACTTGGTCCACCTCTCCTCGCTCACTCAATCCAGCCGGGCTGAGGTTGAACTGAGATAAAGCTAATTGTACTCGGCTACTCGCATCTCGCAGGATCGCAGTCGCAGGCAGCATACCATACTGCACAATGTAATAGAGGCAAGCTAGATCACATCGCCCTGCCCGAGCCCTGTTTTTTTCTTCTTGCTGTGCGGGTGCGGCCGCCGCCTCCTGCCGTGATCTCTTCTTCTCCAGCCGTGCGCCGAGGCTTCTCTCAGTTCTCTGTGGTGACTGGTGGTGAGGAAGCCTTCTCTCTTTCTTGTTGTATTTGTGTAAAACAAACCTATTATTAGTTGGAGGGGGGATGGAACGAAGATTTGGTCCATTTGTAGTTTTGTACTATTGAATGGTTCACCAGACTGCACACGAGATGTCGTATACTCGTATTCACTCCATGATTTGGTTCTACACACTAAAGAAGAGAAATCCATTTCTTTTACTAAATTAAAAACAGAAAAGAAGGTCACACAATAGTGCCCACTGCCTGTGCCCAGTATAAGCCTTTGACAAATAGGACCTATTGGCTAAATGGTTACTGAACCATTAGTCTAAGAATTGCAATTTGCATGTGGCAGCCTGAGAAATTTCGGTCTATGAGGCATGAGCACAATTCTCAGTGACTCACTGTACGAACAAGATAGACGTGAAAGTATGAGATGTTTTATCTTCTTATAGTTATAGTTCAGGCTTCTGAAAAGGAAACCTTGTGTCGCAGCCGTTGGGGAAGAGGAGCATCCAGAGCTCGCCCGGAGGGACGCGGAGGGAGCATTCCTTGAGCAACGGCAGCACCTGCCCCCGCCGCTTTTTTTTCCAGTGTGTCATGTACTCATGTTAGATATCTCCTTGTTGGATGTTTGTGATTGCCTGATTGCTGATTGGTACTTGCAATTGTGCCCACATGTGAGGAACTGAGGACTGAGGTAGTGAGGTTAGTGTTTTGGTTTGTAGAATTGTAGGCAATGCAGCTACCAGCCTACCACGAATTTGTGCATGTAACTTTGTTTGTGTGCCTTCCAATGTTGTAATGGCCTAACGGGGAGTTAGACTTTATCTTTGAAAGAAAAGAATAGCGAGTTCTGTAATTAGAATAGCGAGTTCTGTAATCCAAAAAGAACATAGTATCTTTGAAAGAAAAGAATAGCAGTTCTCTACCATGAATCATTTTAAAAAAATTGTTGCATGGTTCATGGAGTTCATGTCAGTGTAGTGTTACATATATGATGGAGTTGATATTGTACTTGGCTATTAATTGTCAAAAAAATGCATGTTCATGTGATCATGTCTAGTCATAAAACAAGGTTTTTTTTATTGTTGTTCACTTCATCACTTGTAGAATTCCTATATTACATCTCATTTATTGGCTTTGTTCCTATTTGTAGAGTATTGACTATTGAGAATTTGAGATGATCTGCAAATGGAATCACAAAGATTTGTGCTAGCACAGAGCATCCCATCTGCTGCTACCACGGCGGTTGGTAGTGGTACTGCCACTCGACCCCACCGCCACCGCAGATCAATCTCTGCTTTGCATTGGTGGCGTGTGAGACAGCCACAACCACTGGAGGTGTAGGACATGTTGAAGTAGATGAAGAGACTTGCACAGGAGAAGTTGAGCCTGCTGTTAAGAAGCAGAAGAAGTGTACCTCAAAGGTTTGGGAGTACTACTCTAAGTACTCGGTGACCGTCCAGACAAGAGATGGTGGGGAGGAGAAACAAGTTTGGGCGAAATGCAAGAAATGTCCTCACAAAGCTCGAGCTGAGACCTCAAGAGGAACGAAGGCATTGTGGAATCATGTGGGATTCAAGCATTCTATAAAGCAAGGCCAACAACAGCTATAATTTGAGAATGATGAAGGTGGAGAAAATAGTTCAGTTCAGATTTACAGGTATGATGATGAAGCTAGCCTGAAGAAGTTCTATTTGGCATTAGTTATGCATGAATATCCCTTTGTTATGGTTGAGCATGAGTACTTTGTTGATTTCATCAAGTCTCTACGTCCTGGTTTTTCATTCAAGAGTCGCACAACCACTAGGAAAGAGATTTTGGAAATATTTGGAGATGAAAAGAAGAAGTTGTATGAACAACTAAAATCTCTTTCTTGTCGATTTTCTGCAACTATGGACATGTGGACTTCTAATCAAAATAAAGGTTATATGTGCATCATCATGCATTGGATTGATGATAATCGGCATATGCAAAAAAGAATTGTTAAATTCATTCATGTGAAAGGGAAGCATACAGGAACTAATTTAGCAACTGAATTTATCAAGGGTGTTATGTCTTGGAACATTGAAAAGAAGTTATGTGCCCTCACTCTATATAATGCATCATCCAATGATAAATGTGTTAGAGAAATTGTGGTGGAGCTTAATAAACGTTCTCCGTTGATATGTGATGGTGCTTTCTTTCATGTGAGATGTTTATGTCACATACTAAACCTTGTCGCTCAAGATGGCTTGAAAGTAATTGCATCTTCAGTTCAGAATATTAGAGCCACTATTGTTATTGTGAAGAATTCTCCATTACAATGGGAGGAATTTCAGAAGTGTGCACCAGAATGCGACTTAGACAATAAATCTGGTCTTCCATTGGATGTGCCTACAAGGTGGAATTCCACGTATGAAATGTTGAGCCATGCTATTTACTATAGGAGGGCTTTTGACAGGTTGTTGTTTTTAATAGGGGTAAATATGAGAAGTGTTCTCCGACAGATGAGGAATGGGATATGGCGGATGCACTATGCAAGTGTTTGCAGAAATTCAATGATGCTACTGTGATATTTTCAGGAAATAAATATCCAACAAAGAAACCTATTTTGGTGGAAATTTTGTGAGATTAAAATGACACTTGCGAGAATGGTGTGAAAGTAATCGATGACACTATTTCTTGTATGGCGAGGCCATGAAAGCCAAATATGATAAGTATTGGGACAAGTCCAACATAGCTCTTGCTGTAGCATGCTTTCTTGATCCTAGATACAAGAAAAAGCTAGTGGAATATTTTATGGGGATGATTTATCATGAGAGGGCTGCCCATGAAGTTAATCGCTTTATGGATGTTGTGAACAAATTGTTCCAAGCTTACCTGTCCAGCACACCTGAAGCTTTAAAGTTTAATTCTGCAGAAGGACCTTCTTATCCACATGCTGATGTTGACTTGGGTCTTCAAGACATTGAACAGTTCTTGTATGAGGATGTAGCTGTGACAAGTTGTGATATGAATGAATTGGAGCTATACCTTAAAGAAAAATCAATTCGGTGGGTTGATCCTACTGGTAAGGGTGCAGAGTTTGACATATTGTCATGGTGGAACACGCACCAAGGGACTTTTCCTGTTCTCTCACGACTAGCTCGTGACGTGTTAGATATTCAAGTATCCACAGTTGCTTCAGAGTCGGCTTTTAGTGCTGGTGGGCGTGTTGTTGATCCATTTCGTAGTCGACTAGAGCCCGAGGTGGTTGAGGCTTTAATTTGTACCAAAGACTGGACAATTTCATCTAGGAAAGGTAATAATAAGTTATTTAGTTCATACTTTATACCACTTTCAGTTTTAGTTTACTAACTTTGTGTCATTTAAAAATTTCAGATTCTAAGGAAAAGATAATATCACTTGTTGATGAGTTGGATTTGGAGCTAGAGGATAAACAATGTGCTACTACAAACATGAACGAGGAGGTTTGATAGAATCACTTGTTTTTAATTTGATGCCTGAGTAATTGTCTTTCCCTTGTTCATTTAATCAAACTATAAGATCAGGTAGACATGTATCCAAAAGAAGGATCAAAGAGTGCTAGGTCACTAGGTGTAACTGTATGGCAAAAGAACTTAGTTAAAATGTGTATATCACTGTATATGTAACTTGAATCAACCAATGGAGAGTTCAATTCATAACCATTTCACTTGTAATGTCATTACAATAATATACACAATGAGGACGACACTTGCAATCTGAAAGAAGCATTGAGATACAATGGTGCAAACTACAAGAAAATCCGTATGCTAACACAACAATCACAAGTGCAGGGTGTGAAAAAAGTCACAGCGAATTTGAAGAGTAAGCAACAAATGAGACCGTAGCCCATTTTTGTCCCCATCACTTCATCAGTACCTAAGAAAAGGACCAAGAATAGTTCTTACATTTACTGATTGCTAATGAATGTTTACTGTGTATGCTTTACCAACTGGAGTATGCATCTAGTTTCAGTACCTTTCTCATTCATCAGTCATTTTTTCTTCTTGTTCTTTGCCTTGACCATCTGGATTCTAGAGTATGCATCTAATTTCACTATTCCCATGCAGCATATACTATTATATTGGTATATCGCACAAAAAAGGGCATTATATACTACTAAGATGTTAAGATAGCAAAAAACCACTTTTAGTTGGTTTCATGACATGATATGAGTATGACATTCTACAAATCTATTTTTTGTAGGATGAGATGATGACCGAGGCTGAGATCGATTGAGGCGTGGATGTGTGGTCAATTGGTCATAGTCATAGACTCATAGTTGAATTTTGGACCGTGTGAGAGTTGTGACTTGCTAGTTGCTACTTGCTAGTTAGTAGTTACTACTTGCTTAACTAGCCCCTATCGCTATCAATGTCATTTGTCATGTACTTGTGAGTTGTGACTTGCTAGTTAGTAGTTACTACCACTTGCTTAACTAGTTAATTACCCTGTTATCATGTGATGTATTTAAATTTGCATGTTAAACTACTAATCTAGTTGCATTTTGGACATGTAGTATGGTTGATTGATATTTATTTGTACGATATATATGGTTTCTATTTTCGCGCAATATCCGAACAAGTATTCGTGACCGAGACAATCCGTATTCGGTTCATCATGTATTCACTCCGTATTCGTGACCGAGACTATCCGCATTCGTATTCGTATCCGGCATTGTCCGTGTTCGATTCCGAATCCGAGAAAAAATATGGAAAAGATACGGGATGAGCGATATCCGTCCGTATTCGCTCCGTTTGCACCCCTAGTGGTGGCTGCTGCAAATGGAGGGAGGGAGAGAGGCAACAGGCAGGTACAAGAGGGAGGGAGACAAGAGGGGGACATGCACATGGTGAGCATCTATACTGGATAAGCCAAACTAAGAGGGACCAGGAGGAGGGCATCCTATGTGCAACAACAACAGGGGGCGAGGGGAGAGCATCCAATGCTCTAGAGAAATGAAAAAAAAAATCAAAATCAAGTTTCAAACTTTTTCGGCTGGGATTTTTTTCTCCCGGAACCGGCCGGTAGATCTGGTTATCGGCGGTAACCGGCCGTTTTTTTTCACTGGGCACAACCGCACAAACATTTTCGATACATGCACCAAATCAACACGAAAACTTCCTGAAAAATTCTAGATCTGCTCTCAATTTAAAAACTTTAGATTCATTCTATGTTAAGAGTAGCAAAATTAAGAAAAATCTGACAAAAAGGGAAAAAGAAAAGAAAAAGACAAATGTAACTATTCATAATAAACTTGTCCTTTTGTGTTTCTTCCAACACATTTTTTGAATTTGAAGTTGAAATTTTAGTGTGCTATAACACTCCATAAACTACATCGTCAATTTTCTCTCTCGAAATTTTCATGTCAGGCCCGGTGAGAGGAATGCAATCTGCTGATAGAATAATGCTTCTATCACTTTCCGTCACGGGAAAATAACTAAACTAGCACGAACTGGGACCTTGGATTTCCCAAATGAGAAATCATATACCAGTTACACACTCAAAAGTTCTTTCAGCAACTAATTGCAGTGCATAGATGGTAGGCATGTGAATTGAAATTGCCCTCCACATTTTCTTGAGGTTCTTCCACCAACAATCAAAATTCAACAACAATACAAACGCTTGTGTAAAATTTATGAAACAAGAAGTTAATTCCAAAATCCAGAAAGATAGCAGCCATGGACTGATAATGAAAACAAAGTTTCAGTCTTCACTAAACCGGTAAAAATCAGCACGAGCTGGACGTTCCGCACTCTCCGTCCCTTTCCCCTCCCCCCTGTTCTCACGTCGCCGACTCCTCGCCCTCTTCGTCGCCGGCGAGATGGCTTCGTCGGCGTCGTACCACGAGGCGGACGAGAACCTGGAGGCCATCATCACCCGTATCGAGCAGAAGTCCCGCAAGATCGAGACGCTCCTCAAGCAGTGAGCCCTCTCCCTCTCTCCCCTCCCAATTCCTCCCTGCTTCTTGATTACTCGGTCGGGTGTGACCAACTGCGCGGTGCGGGCAGGTCGAAGCCGGTGGAGGCCCTGAAGACGGCGCTCGAGGGCTCGCCTCTCAAGACCCGCGACGAGCGATGCAAGGTTCGATTTCTTTTTCTTTTTAATGCTTAGTAATTACTAATTAGATTCATTTCTTCCGTGGATTCTCTAAAAAATCTTGGTTTCTTGATCTGGGTTGGTGGTTTCTTGATCTGGGTCGGGTGCAGTCGGCGAACTGGATCGTGGTGCACCGCGCGATGATGGCGATCAGGGACGTCGACGGCATGTTCAACTCTCTGGATCCCGAGTACTACGACATCCTCATGAAGTGAGAATAACTTCCTCTCCTCGACATCCTTTCCATTCCTCGTTTCCAAAAATCCAACTATCTTGATCTACTCAGAGTAAATTGTTGTGTGCAACATGTTACAAATGTCAGGGTAGTTGTTTGGAATTTGGATGGTGCTGATCGTCAGCTTCTAGTTTTTATTACAAATGTTTCATTATAATCTAGCATTTTGTTGTTTTAGTCTTCCTTGACTGTGTCACATGAACTTATGTCAGGCAGTTTTGCTACTCGCATTCATTCAAATAGTTTTTCACGACAACCTGATTTGCACGTTCGTTGATAGTTGAAACCATTTATAGCTACCTAATGTGGAAGGTTGCGGGCTTTTGCTCCTTCCATGTTTGTTAAGATTTCTCGTTCATCCTGGTGGTAGGCTGGGAACTGTGGACTGCATTTCCCTTTTGGAGACTGCAAGTTGCTTGATTGTGTTAGAAACTACGAGCAACAACAAGTCTGTTAGACCACAGAGCAAGGGAGTGTTGGGTTATTCCATTACTTTCACAGTCGAGCTTCTAGAGTATCTCAAGTTGATTTCCTTATTTTTGTGTCTTTCAGTGATACTTCTAGTCTTATACAACAGTTAAACATAAAGAAGACTTTTAGGGAAGTGTAACAGTTTTTGCAAATCGTGTTCTACAATATATGCGTTAACAAGTAAATTTATAATTTGATAGTATGGCTGTTTGCACAAAGCCTTGATGAGTACTTAAATAGTTTGGTTCTTAGGTCTAATAAAGCACTACTTCCCGCGCTTTTAGCTTAAGTGCTTACTGCACCATCATGCTTGAACAATGGACATGATACTGGTAGATATCCTCATTTTCATCAGTGTTGCCACTTCATCCTTATCTCCATTTTTCTCGTGTTTGGTAGAAAATTGCAACGCCATTCTCCTTAGTTTCTTGTCTAATTAAGGTGCCAATATGGCATTTTCCTAACGTGTTTCACTACATTTATGCTTATCTGAGATCTGAATTGTTGCCCATAAACGATTTTTAATGCAAGTTATGTTGTCGCTGTGTGAGCAATGAAACATTTTGGAGCGCGAGCATAATCAGTATCTCCTTATTTACTCATTTGCTCTATATTTTTAGTGCAAAGTGATGTGTAACTTCAATTTTTTTTTGAAACCAAGATGTGTAACTTCAATTCAGTCTGAAGATGTTCTGTGTCTAAACACTGATGCAATACAGGTACCTATACAGAGGTTTGTCTACAGGGGACCGCCCAACATGTGACCAGTGCCTCAAAATTCATGAAAAACTGACGGAGAGAGCAGGCTTAGGATGTATATTGCGGTCACTTGCTGATACTGTAAACACTGTGTGAGCTTCATCTCCTTGAAGGATGGGCAACAGTGCAGCACAAAGTTTATGTCGGGCCTGCTCCATGCTATGAAAATCTCATTATGGCAAATTACTTGCATGGAGAATTGTTATGCAGACGATGTTAATTGATCTGTTTTTATTTGCCATTTGGCAGCTTCAGATAGAGCTTCATTGCACTTTACTAGAGTTGCTGGAGTACTGTAGTACTATGTTGTTTTCAACACCATGCCGCAGAATGTTGATTTTGAAGGGGATTTCTCTACCATCAGAATTGACTAGAACAGATATCTTTGTGTGTTCCAGTTGTTAACCTTCCAACTTAGTTTTTTATTCTTGATTCAAAATGGCTACGTACTGTCTGACTACTGCAGTATAGGTTCTGCAACTAATATTGTTAAGTGCGCTCTCCTCAGTGCCTGACTTATTACAAACAATCTTAATGTTGTGCTTTGGATGCCAAGTACTTGTTATGGAAGATGTTGGTAATTCATCTTTCTTTTTCAAATGTCTCATGTTGTATATACGAAAGAAAAAGCTTGCGGACTGTGGGTGGAACTTTTTCTTTTTGCTTTTAGAATAATACTTGTATCATTCTCATCACGGTAAAGTAACAAGCTTTGAGGACTGAGCGTGTAACTCAGTTCGCAAGGGAGGCCGTCGAGCACCTTGTCCACCTGTGTTCGAACCTTGTTCGGAGCGCATGCTCACTAATTTATTTAGGGTACACAAGCGTGCGTGTTCAGTGAGAAAGCATGTTTCGCGCTATGTGAGGTTCCGGTGCCTCCACAACGTTGAGTTGACCAACGTCGAAGAAAAGGAGCGACAGACACGAGAGAAGAGGAAATTAAGCATGTATAACATCATGCATGTGTATATACATGTATGCATTATTACAAATATAAGCACGAGCATATAGAAGTAGAGGAGCAAAAAAGTCAGAGTAGAGTGATGCGGTTGTAGGAAATAGGACTGGGGCCACCGGAGAGAGCATGACAGTTGTCCCTGATAGGGATTGGTAACGGTTGCACGTGTATGCTTGTTGTTGTCACAACGGTCAGCATTAAAAAATAATTAGAGAGAAGTAGAAGATAACTATGTTGTAGAGTATTGCATTAGAAGAGGTAGCGCTTGAGAGAGATTAATTAAGAATTGGACTTGTTGTTGGAGGTTGAAGCAGAAAAGCTATATCAGCGAGAAGAGATAGAATACACACAGTTCAGTGGGGCAGCCGATGTGTAAGAGAAGATAAGTTCAAGGTAGGTTTTCCATGATGCATTGGTGTATGCGTGAGCAAGGTACTCTAATATCATGTAAATTAATAAGATAATTTATCGCACACATAATCAATGAATTGCTTGAGATTAAATAGAGGTACATGTGTATGAATACATTTTAGAAAAGAGTAACCAATGGAGAAAGAAAAGGGGTGTGGAGCTACATGATCCATGTATGATGAAGAGTGGTTACGTTTCTAAGGTCTTGTTTGTTTGGGTCTTTTCTTCGACTTAAAAGCAGAAAAGCCAAGGCCCAAATAAAGTGGTGTCTTTTCAATTGGGCTTTTGGAAAAACCTAAGCCTCCTATATAACTATAAGCCATAAGCCAACCAAGCATTACTTTTTGGATTTTTGAGGGTTGGATTTGGGCATTTTTCACTGAAGTTCGTCGAAATTATCCACAAAATGTCATTGTTTATAGGCAAATTTTGATATATGCCACTGAGAAAGTTGCCACTTCGATATATGCCACTCAGTATCACGAAATTTGAAATATGCCACTCCAGTTTATTCACCCTTTGAAATTTGCCATTTTCTTTTCTTTTCTCCCATTTGGTTTTCTTTTCTCCCATTTTTCATCAATTTTAAACTGAAGTACCCCTTTTGCCCCTCATCTATCTATCCGGCTGCCTATTCCATCCATCTCCATCCCGACTGAACTAGCCCCAGTGGACAAGTGATGAACTAGGGCACGCTGCCCTGTGAACGGCGCCACTCCCCCTCCCCCCCCCTCTCGCTAGTGGCCACATCCTAGCCTTGTCCCCTGCTCCTCGCCCAACCCCCCAGTTGGCCTCCCCACCGGCCGCCGCATCCCAGCCCTGCACTGCATCTTCCAACCGGCGCCGCCTCCCCCCAGTCGGCCGCCCCCGAGCTCGAATCCCCTCTGCGATCGCTGCATCCCAACCCTGCACTGCATCTTCCAACCGGCACTGCCTCCCCCCAGTCGGCCGCCCCCCAGCCCGAAGCCCCTTTGCGGCTACCGCATGTTCCAACCGACACCGCCTCCCCCCAGTCGGCCACCGCATCCTAGCCCTGCCCCTGCTCCTCGCCCAACCCCCCAGTCGTCCTCCTTGCCGCACCTCCCCCGAGCTCCCCTCTGGTCCCAGCCCCAGTTGGACGCCATGCATCCCCTAAGCTTTCCTCTGGTCCCTGTCAACCGCTGCATCCCCTCCTCACCTCCACTGAGCTCCTCGTCGGGCCCCCAGCAGGCCGCGCACCCCCCGAGCTCCCCTCTGGTCCCTGTCGGCCGCTGCGTCCCCTCCCCAGCTCCACCGAGCTCCTCGTCGGGCCCCCAGCAGGCCACCGCGTATCCGGACATCCAAAATCTCAAACCCAGCACATACATTCCATGTTGGGATTGAATCACTCAATCCTCTCTATTGTTGGGATTGAATCACTCAATCCTCTCTCTCTCGAAAACCAATCACTAGTCTCTCTCATATCTCTGGATACACACACATGGAGGGAGACGAATACACACAGAGAAGAAACTCCTTGGGATTGAATCACACAATCTCTATTGCTTCAACTGCTTCTCTCTAAAATTTAACAGGAATTACACGGCTTAAATAAGGGCACCTTCAATCCCATGATCCAAAAGACTCGGCCAACTTATTGACTCAGACTTTCGCTTCATTCGGGCTTTTCAGTTGCTACAGCCGCTACGACCACTCAGCCGCTACGACCACTCGACGCTATGACCACTCAACCGCTAAATCCACTCGGGCGTTACGACCACTCATCCGCTACGACCACTCATCCTCTACGACCACTTGGGCGTTACGACTACTCAGCCGCTATGACCACTCATTCGCTACGAGCACACAGACCTCTAGGAACTGGTCGTAGACCTTGAGGACCTAGTCGTAGACCTTGGGCCACATCAATACCATTACTGATGAATAATACATCAAGTTTGAACCATAAAGCAAAATAACGGAATATGCAATAAGTCTGTCATTACATAGGAACATGCATGAATTTTGTCATCACAAAAGCATCACATTACATCGGAACGACCTACTTCTTCTTCTTAGGGGTTAGTTTCTTTGTGGCTAGCTTCTTAACTAGGGATCTCCTTTTTGTGGGGTAGAATCAGATGGTTCACCTCCAAGACCATGAGTAGATGTGAGATCCAATTGCTGCCTCATCATAGTTAGCTGTGGAGCAATTGCAAGACCATCTCCTGTAGAAGTAGTAGGTGCTGTAGCTCCCTCAGATGACTCTTCCCTACCCTTCTTACTATTGTTCCTTGGAGGGTTTCTTTTCCTATAACACATACATGAAATTGGTTAGTGTATTGTAATTAAATGTAAGCATGCATTTTAACACATATTTACCTTTTCTTAGGGGCTTTTAGAGGGTATGCTCCCCTGCTTTGATGTCCTAGTTCCCCACAGGTCTTGCACTTCTGTTTACTTTGTTGCCTTTTTTCTTTAGCACCTCATTGGTAGCCTTAAACCTTTGTGTCTTTGGTCTTCCCGTTGACCTTTTGAGTTGAGGTGGGTGCAACTTGAAACCAGGATCAACCTTTGGCCATTGGGACTTGTCTGTCAACAGTTACACAATCCTAGCATATGCAGCTTTAAATTTAGCCAAGGAGAAGAAATCATCAACATAGTCCTCCATATTGGCTTGCCGATTGGTACAGATGAATTAGTGTATTGTAATTAAATGTAAGCATGCATTTTAACACATATTTACCTTTTCTTAGGGGCTTTTAGAGGGCATGCTCCCCTGCTTTGATGTACTAGTTCTCCACAGGTCTTGCACTTATGTTTACTTTGCTACCTTTTTTTCTTTGGCACCTCATTGGCATGGTTTCTCAGATACTTACCATTCTCTACATGTGCATTCCCTACTGAGAAGATGGACCACATGCCTTCTATTGTCAAGCATGTTCACTACCTCAGCACTTGTATTTGCTCCCGGGGTTGCCTTCAAGTGTCCAAGACCTCTAGTGCTCGCATTGAATTCATGAATAACAGTTGGAAGTATTCTACCCTGCAATCTGTCTCCAATCCTCCTCCTCTTATCACAACGCTGAATAATCAAGTTCCGGATGGTGTCCATGAGTTCAACCACCGGAAGATCCTTAACATTCATGATCCAAGAGTTGTACGATTCTGCAATATTGTTATGCATATAGTCACACTTTGCAATTGTATTGAACAAGGCCCTACTCTAGATGTGAGGGTGGTACTGGTTGATGTACTCAATGGCTGCAGGATAATTTTTTTGAATTACTTGAATGTGCTCCTGCAAATCCTCATATTTGTAAGATCATGCTGCTGTCCACATGTTATTGGAGACCACAGGACCATGAAACTTCTTCTGCATGTTCCTCCAAAGATGCCTGAAACAGTCTCTATGCTCAACATCCAGGAAAACTCTCTTTACACCTGCACATACCCCATTCCCAGCATCTGTATGCAAAGTCAGCCCATATGGTTTGTCGATTGCCTTACGTAGCTGTTGCATAAACCAAGTCCAATTCTCGGTAGACTCCGAGTCGATGATACCATATGCAACCGGGTACATCCAGTTGTGGCCATCTATGGCCTTAGCAGATTGTGACATTGTATTTCTATAACCAATTGTGACACTGTATTTCTGTTTGAGTGCCTTTTCTAACTCACTTGCACCCCATAGTTGGATTTTCCCTAATCAAAGGAAGAGCCCCGTCTACCACCCAGCCCTGCGATGCCATAGAGCTCTTTATTCTGTTTGTTGAAGCACATTTGTGGGAATCAACCAACACTGTAACCTGTAGATAGATTGCAACAACTTAATATTTACCAACTTAGTATTTAACACAATAAAATGAACATTACTTAGTACTACTTAAACTATGTTACGTTAGTACCGTGACGCTTTGATCAATCCCAGTGTGCGCAGTTATTCTCCAAGGACAGTCCTCCTTCTTTCATTCTCCTCTGTACCTTTTTTGTCAGTCTTACATTTGCCTATCTCAAACTCCCCCTTAATAGCAAATTGCCTCAAAGCTAATATGAATTCCTTCGTATTAGGAATGTTGCTGCCGCAGAGGGGCTTTGAGCTCGGGGACGACCGATTGGGGGGGGAGACGACGCCGGTTGGAAGATGCAATGTAGGGCTGGGATGCGGCGGCCGACGGGGAGGCCGACTGGGGGGTTGGGCGAGGAGCAGGGGGCAGGGCTAGGATGCGGCCAATGACGGGGAGGGGGAGGGAGGGGGGCTAGGACGCGGCGGCCGGCGGGGACAGGGGAGGGAGGGGGGGCACTGTTCACAGGGCAGCGTGCCTAGTTCATTGCGTGTCCACTGGGGCTGGTTCAGTCGGGATGGAGATGGATGGAAGAGGCAACCGGATAGAATAGATGAGGGGCAGAAGGGGTACTTCAGTTTAGAATTGATGGAAAATGGGAGAAAAGAAAAGCAAATGGGAGAAAAGAAAAGAAAATAGCAAATTTCAAAGGGTGAATAAATTGGAGTGACATATTTCAAATTTCGTGATACTGAGTGGTATATATCGAAATAGCAACTTTCTCAGTGGCATATATCAAAATTTGCCTTGTTTATATACTCCCAACCCTTCTCTTTTCTCCCTCCACGATCTCGGTCGTGGCGCTGTCGATCCACACTCACCCTTCGTGGTGCCTCTCTCTCCACCACCTCCAGGTCATGACGTCACCCCTTATCCCTCCGTCATTGTCCTGCTCCCCTGGCTTCCGTCGCCCCAGACCTCCTCCGCCCCTCCCTTAGCCAACAACGCCATTCGTGGGCCGACGGATGTGCTCCCCAACGTCCAGATCTGGAGGACGAGAGGCTCAGTGGCCGCAAAACATCTCCAAATCAGCGATGGTGAGGTCGACGACTTTCGCCCGCCCGCCCGCGACCTGCTCCCCGTACAACGCCGATGACCCTGTCTCCCGCCGCCGCCGCTATTCTCCCTGTCCCTGACAACGTCCACCTCTTGTCTATCTGCACCACCGCTGAGGGATCCCAACAGCTGTCCACTCATTCCTCCGTCCGAATCCCGACCACCGCTGGATCTCCACCACCGTCGCTCCTTCCTGTTACGAGCCCAGTAGTAGGCCAATTTGATGATGAATAGGGAGAAGGGGATTGCTAGTAAACCAGAAGGAGCACCAGACACAGACAGCAGCCCTCGGATCGATATCCTGCAGACACCTGGGTTTCTTGAGTGTTGCGTTACCTGAAGGTCGAGTGGGTAGGCCCACCTGTTGGTCATTTGGGTGTGTGGGGTACTTAAGTTGTGGTTGTTAACTCTGTTGGGGTCATGCAAATTGTAAGGGAGAAAATGATACTCTGAATATACCTCTATCCAATTCATCTTTTTCCCTATCTCGTTCTTTTTTCCCTACCTTTTATTCCTTTTGGAATCCATTGATTCAAAGAACGCTGCTACCTCTCACGGGATCGTAGCAATTGGTATCAGAGCCAGGTTCCGCAACCCTGGAGCAACCACGTTATCAAACGCGAGCACAAGTCCGTACCCTAGAGATGGAACAACAAATGGCAGAACTGACGAGAGTCATTTTAGCCTAGAGTGACTCGATCAAGACCTTGCAGGCCAAGAGCGATGCTATCCAGGCCAAGAGCGAGCAATCCAGGCTACGATGGAGGAAATCAAGCCAGTGGTGTTTGAATTTCAGAAATAGAGGCTGGAGATGGAAACGTCCATGGAGGGACTGCCCTTGGAGGTGGGCGACTTGCGGATGCAAGTCAGTCAGATCGCTCGTAATCCAGTACTGGCACTTCGGCCAGTGGATTTGCCACCGATCCTTCCTCTGCCAGAGACCAAACACGAACCAACGACGGAGAAGGACCGGCCACCAGAGGGCAAGGAGAGTACCCTGCATGCTCGGGAGGAACGACTGGTCGGCCCCCTAGGCCATGGGGAGGAACAGCCACATCAGGGAAAAACAATGGGAAACAGATTCCCAATCACCCCGCCCCACGGCCGAAGTAGGCCTTATTATCCTGATGTGGGTTCGTATGCGTGGGATTCTGGAGGAACTGGTGCCAAATCTTTTGCAGGATATCATCAACACCCTCATCCCCCGAAGATGGATTTTTTGCAGTTTGATGTAGAGAATCCTAAGGCTTGGCACTTGAAGGCGGAGAATTATTTCAGGATTTGCTCTATTCAGCCTGAGTTCATGGTGAGCATTACTGCAATGTATTTTGTGGGAGGGGCTTCGTTGTGGTTACAGGCTTCGAAGATTCATCTCAGAATGGAGGACTGGGAAGCATTTGTGGATGCAGTTTGTGCCAGATTCGGTTGGGAGGAATTTCAGCATTTGGTGAGGCAATTCAACCGAATTAGGCAGACTGACACTGTCAAGGAGTATGCTGAGAAGTTCAATGAGCTTATGCACAACCTGTTAGCACATCATGCATCTTGGAATCATATGTTTTTTGTGACCCAATTCGTGGATGGATTGTGGGTGGACATAAGAGAACTTTTTTTTTATTATTTAATCCTTTTTTAAAATTAATTTTAAAGTTAACCCCTCGCAAACTTTATTTCCAATTCTGACCCCTTTGGTCACGCCACCACCTGTGGCGTGACCAAACAACACTGTCACACCACAGGATAAGTCCCCAAAATCGCACTTTTTGTCACGCCACTGGTGGTGGCGTGACCAAACAATACTGTCACACCACCACCAGTGGCGTGACAAGACTTTGACCGTAAATGAGTGGCGTGGCGGTTTGTTTGGTCACGCTACGGGTGGTAGCGTGACCAAAGGGGTCAGAATTGGAAATAAAGTTTGCGAGGGGTTAACTTTAAAATTAAATTAAAAAAAGGATTAAATAATAAAAAAAATTCGACATAAGATCAGCTGTAGTATTACATCAACCTCAGGATTTGGACACGACAGTATCGTTGGCTTGTCTGCAGGAGGAGGTGCTGGATACTATCAAGAAGGACCCCCGACGTGGGGATTTCGCTCCTAGTATACGTATTGGTATGCGTACCGTTGTACCTCTTCCTCTACCGCCCAGCCGAGGGGCATCCAATGGTGGTAATCGACCCGATGAAAGGAGAGGTATGGATGACAAATTAAGAGCACTCCGCTCCTACCGAAGAGCTAGAGGGTTATGTTATACTTGTGGAGAAAAGTGGTCTCGGGAGCATAAATGTGCAGCGACTGTGCAACTGCATGTAGTAGAAGAGCTTTGGGATATGTTGGAGGAGAGTGAACTGAATTCATAGAAGGAAAATGATGGAAGTTCACAAGTAGCAGAAGAGTTGTTGTCCATATCTAAGGAAGCTGAGCTAGGTGGTGGAAACACCCACTCGTTCAAGATACAGAGTACTATTCAGAATCATGAGGTTGTCTCGCCAATCGATTCAGGGAGTACTAGCCGCTTTGTCAGTGAGGGGTTAGCCAGGAAATTAAAGGGAATTCAACAGTCGAACAAGCTAGTTCAGGTTAGGGTGGCCAATGGGGAAATTTTGAAATGTGCTATTGAATTTCAGTGTTGTCAGTGGGAGGTTCAAGGTCAGGTATTCCACACTACCTTCAGGGTACTACCGTTGAGCTGTTATTATATGATTTTAGGAATTTATTGGCTGGAGCAACATAGCCCTATGAATATCCATTGGTTGAGAAAACCTTGTCATTCCAGTACAAAAAGGGCTGGGTTTGTTTACAGGGCATTAAACCTGATGTGCCACAATGTTGTCTGATTTGGAGGACTCAACAAGGGAAGCCAAAGGCAAAATGTATGTTTGCTCTAGGAGAGACTAAGGAAGTAGAAATAGACATACCTCCAAAAATTGTGCAATTGTTGAGATTGTTCGAGCATTTGTTTGCTGAACCACAAGGATTACCTCCGCGAAGAGCTTTTGATCATGCTATTCCTTTATTATCTGGTGTGAAACCGATCAATTTGAGGCCATATAGGTATAATCTGACACAGAAGGATGAAATTGAGAAACAGTTGACTGAAATGCTTGCTCAAGGTAGCATCCAACCTAGTGTCAACCCCTTCTTTTTTCCGGTTCTGTTGGTACAAAAGAAGGACAAAACTTGGAGGTTTTGTGTAGACTACCATCACTTGAATGCTGCGACTGTAAAGAATCGGTACCCATTACCTATTATAGATGAGTTATTGGATGAGTTGGCTGGGTCGAGATGGTTCACCAGTTTGGATTTGAGGGCTGGTTATCACCAAATCCATATGCAACCATCGGATGAACACAAAACAACGTTTAAAACCCACCATGGGCATTTTGAATTCAGGGTTATGTCGTATGGTTTGACCAGCGCTCCAGCAACCTTCCAGGGGCTAATGAATACTATTATCTCGCCTCTATTGCGCAAAGGAGTACTTGTATTTATCGATGACATTTTGGTATACAACTCAGATTTGGAGAAACATGAGGATTTGCTTAGAAAAGTCTTTGAGATTTTGGATCAACACCAGCTGAAGGTTAAAAGATCCAAATGCTCTTTTGCTAGACTAAGGCTGAATTACCTGGGCACATCATCAGCGAGAAGGGAGTGTCGACTAACGACAAAAACATTGAGGTGGTGTGCAATTGTCCATGTCCAACGAATGCGAGGTAGGTCTGTGGGTTTCTGGGGCTGGCTGGGTACTGCCGGAAGTTCATTCGAAACTTTGGGCTCATAAGTCAACCCCTGACTGATATGTTGAAGAAGCAAGCCGTATTTGTTTGGACAATGGAGAAAGAGGAGTCGTTCCAAGCTCTGAAGAAGGCGCTTATCATATAGCTCCGGTTCTAGCATTGCCCAATTTCGCCAAGACCTTTGAGATTGAAACCGATGCATTGGATAAGGGGATCGGAGCAGTGCTTATGCAAGAAGGGCACCCGATAGCTGAAGAGCACCCGACAGCTTATCTTAGCAAAGCCTTGGGGCCTCGAATGCAAGGTTTGTCAACATACGAGAAGGAAAGCCTAGCAATTATGTTGGCAGTGGAACACTGGTAACCTTATCTGCAGTCGGTTGAATTTGTGATTCGGACAGACCAACGGAGTTTGGTGCACTTAAACAATCAACGGCTGACCACCCGTGGCAACACAAAGCAATGACCAAATTACTGGGATTACAATACGGATTGCTGTACAAGAAAGGAGCAGAAAATCATGCGCCACCGATGCTCTTTCACGAAAGTGTTTACCTCAAGATGGGGAACTGATAGCCCTAACCACCTGTGTTCCCGCTTGGTTCATAGAATTAACAGAAGGGTACAAGGATGACAGTCAAACTAGCTGAGTGTTGGCTGAACTGAGTATGGGAAAGTCGCAACATCTGAAGTTTTCACTCAAGGATGGAATTCTGCGATACGATGGGTGAATTTGGGTGGGAAGGAATGCATCGGTCCAGCAGAAAATCTTGCATGCTATGCACGCTAGTGCGATTGGAGGGCATTCTGGGTTTCAGGTAACTTACAACAGGACTAAGAAGATGTTTGCCTGGCTTGGAATGAAGAAAGCAATTCGGACATTTGTGGGTAACTGCTCAGTATGTCGACAGGCCAAATCCGAGCATATCAAATACCCAGGCCTGTTACAACCTTTGCATGTCCCTGAACAAGCATGGCAAATGATTTCGATGGATTTCATAGAAGGTTTACCAAAATCGGTTTCCTTCAACAACATAATGGTGGTAGTCGACAAATTTTCCAAGTATGCCCATTTCGTGCCGTTAGCACATCCCTTTACTGCATTTCAAGTTGCCCAAGCCTTCATCAGCAACATTTTCAAGTTACATGGTCTTCCCCAGTCCATTATTTCGGATCGAGACAGGATATTTACAAGCTCCATTTGGTGAGAGCTATTCTGGTTAGTGAACACTCAGTTGCACATGAGTTTAATGTACCATCCTCAAACCGACGGGCAAATGTAACGTGTCAATCAATGCTTGGAGACTTACATCCGCTGTTTTGTGCATGCTTGTCCGAAAAGATGGTCTGATTGGTTAGCCTTTGCCGAATTCTGGTATAATACCTCATACCATACTACCCTAAAGAGGTCATCATTTGAGGTACTATATGGACACAGCCTGTGACATTTTGGGGTGACCGATGTCTCGTCTTGTGCTGTGGCAGATTTGTTTGAGTGGTTGCAGGAAAGAGAATTGATGACTGAATTGCTGCGTCAACATCTCCACCGAGCTAATAACCATGAAGGTGCAAGCTGATAAACATCGATCAGAGAGGAGTTTTGTTCCTTTGGACTGGTTGTACGTCAAATTGCAACCGTATGTCCAATCGTCAGTAGCTGTGAGAGCTAACCAAAAACTGGTTTTCAGGTATTTCGGACCATTTCAAGTGGAGCAGAAAGTTAGAGCAGTAGCGTACAAGCTTAAGTTACCGCCGAATTGTGGAATTCACCCCCGTAATTCATGTTTCCCAATTGAAGAAGGCTTTAGCTCCTAGTGAGCAGGTGTTGGAGGAATTACCTATACCGGAAGATGTAAGAGTGCCTGAGCAAGTGCTTTAGCGTTGTCTGCATCGCACAGGAGCTAAATCTGGAACTCAGGTGCTTGTCAAATGGTCAGGGTCTGCGATCGAGAATGCGACCTAGGAGGATCTTGTTGAATTGAGGACACGGTTCCCTCATGCCCCGGCTTGGGGGGTCAAGCCGGATCTGAAGGAGGGGAGGATGTTACGAGCCCAGCAGTAGGCCAATCTGATGATGAACAAGGAGAAGGGGATTGTCGACAAACCAGAAGGAGCACCAAACACAGACGGCAGCCCTCGGATCGATATCCTGCGGATGCCTGGGTTTCTTGAGTGTTGCGTTACCTAAAGGTCGAGTGGGTAGGCCCACCTGTTGGTCATTTGGGTGTGTAGGGTACTTAAGCTGTGGTTGTTAACTCTGTTGGGGTCATGCAAATTTTAAGGGAGAAAACGATACTCTGAATATACCTCTATCCAATTCATCTTCTTCCCCGTCTTGTTCTCTTTTCCCTACCTTTTTATTCCTTTTGGAATCCATTGATTCGTAGAACACTGCTACCTCTCACGGGATCGTAGCACTTCCTTATTCCGTTCGGCAGCCCGCTCCTTCCTTCGTCTGTCCTTTAACGCCCTCATCGTCTCCCTCCCCCCAGATCTGGATTTGTGCTACGCCCCCTCCCCCTTCAACCCACCTTATGTTTTCTTTTTTCCTTTTCTCTCTCTTTTCTGAACAATGGAACTGTCAGTTCCAAATTTTGTTGTAAAACTGAGTACCCAGATTTGGTTGTAAAATAGAATTATCTGTTGATTCAGATTGGTTGATCTTTTTTAGTCTCTTTTCTGAGCAATGCTTTATGCTAATTGGTTGGAAACAGAAGAATGTAATGCATTGTTGTTTATTGGTTCTTGGTGTTGGGGAATAAATGGTGAAATTGTTTGTAGTTGGTTCTTGCTGTGATGCATGAGAAGGTCAAAATTCTCAAAATTGTTGTACTGCTCAAATGTGGATTGACGTAAAGTTGTTCATGCTGGATGCTTGTAAAAATTGTTCTTAAACTTGATACTACATGAAAAATTTGGAAATCAGTGATGTAATCCTTAACAGTGAGCAAATAAGTCATTAGAACCATGGGTATTTTAGACATTTCAACAATAAGCTGTAGCTCAAAAGCCAAAAAAAGTCAGACTGCCAAAGAGCCTAACTTTAAGCTACTTAAGCCGAAAAAATGGCTTTAAGCTATAAACAGAAAAACCTAAGTCTCAATAAACAGGGCATAAGAACTCAACAACTTATTATGCTCAATGATTTTCTTTGGTCAAAGCTCATACGTCAATTACGTTTCTCAAATTGTATTTTACCTCAAGCTTCTATTGGTATTTATAATGTTTATGATGTCTTGAAAATCTAAATAGCCTACAAGTTACATAAATATATTCTCATGCTTCGAAGTTATATCATTTGATACTACAAACTATGAAACAAATTTACCCGCGCAAATGCTTGGACCATCCTGCTAGTTATCTATTAAAACCAGAAAATACCCATACGAGTGAAAAGTTTATTTGTATATGAATAACAATGACATGCAAATACAAATTGTAATACACGTTTTCATGATTTTCATTGGAACAGTATAATTAAACACGTGAACCAAATTTAATAGAGAAGAATTTCATTTCATATTCAGCAGCAATGAAGTGATCATATGAACAAAGTTTCAGTCAGATTTGTTTAATATACTAATGTCAAAATGTCAATACGAAATGGACATTACTGCATTAGAGAGCATGTATCAATTTGAACATTTCTCGAATACCATAGGCCATCATACACATCAACCATGCCTATATAAATTCCACAGCAAAAAAACCTTACAAGGATTTCAACTAAACACTGAGTAATAAAAGTAGAACACTGTATCAACCAACCAAACTAACAACTCAAATAATATCTTGGATTAAAACCCCTTACGTACTTTATTATACCCTTCAGCACTGATATCTATAATTTCTCCAAATTAACTGGATTAATTATTTCCAGGATATTTTCCCCAAGGAAACCAACGCCTTATTACCGGAAACATGAGATCGATCGAGCAGCAGTACAAGTGCATGCATGCACTCTCAGTGAAAAGAAGCCTAAGATAGACGATGATTAGAACATGATGGGGTCCGCACAGCAACCGGCGGAGATCTCCATGAGCCCATCCATGGCCTGCCCCGGCATGTCGTCGACCAGCCAGTTCTCGAGCAGAGAGAAGGTGGCGGTGGTGCTCGAGTAATCCGCCTCGCCGCAGCCCATCACCGGCGCCACCATCTCCGACGACGACGACTTATCGTCGTTGATCACAATGTGATCCTTACAGTTAGTGATGGAAAGTGCAGCAACCTCTTGATCTTCTTGGAACTCTTGCATGGCCGACATAGCCTTGTAATTAGTTGCTGCTGTTGGTGATGGCTTCATCCATGTCTGGAAGAGCTTGGAGATGGTAGCAGCCTCGTTGCTTGCTGCAGTGCTGCAGGTGGTGGTGCTGAGGTAGGCCATGGCTTGCATGGCTTCAAGGCTCTGGTGAGTGCTTCTAGGGTTGTAGTAGTTTGGGCTGGCTGCTACATTGGGGGCAGTACTGTTCTGGAAGGAGTGGTCAGGCTGAGCTTGCAGCCTCTTCACCTTCTTTTTGAGGTGTGTGTTCCAGTAGTTCTTGATGTCATTGTCTGTTCTCTGAGGGAGGTAGGAGGCTATTGCTGCCCACCTGCATGAAGAAGATGATTATAGACACCGAATTAAAAATATGCCAAGCATAAGGAAAATTTTATTAGTTGTATAGATGATGCTGTTACAAAGTTAGGGTTTGCTTTGACCTAGTTCAAGCAACCTGGGCTCATCATCAAAATAAGTTTAAGCTAATGAAGGTAGTCGATGGAGTTAATAAGTTTTAAGGAACTTTTGGTGCTTATGTAACAAACTAGCTTGTAAGATAAATCAAAGCTAGTGTGCTAATATGGAGTATGTGCATGGACAGTCAGTTTAAGATGAGATGTATGTTTTTTTAGAATCGGATATATGGTATTACTTGTTGCCAAGCAATGCCTGGAGGTGGATGATGATCCCTTCCTCATGAGGGGTGAAGTTCCCTCGCTTGATCCCGGGCCTGAGGTAGTTCGTCCACCGCAGCCTGCAGCTCTTGCTGCACCTCATCAACCCTAAACATGCAAAACCAAACACAACCAAACCTGTCATCGATCAAAACTAAACACAACAAAGCATCTACTACCAAAATAAAAAATGAAACCAGCTGCATGCGATATTATTCGATGGAAGTGCGCGCAAAGCATGCGAAAGCGAAACTAACCGGTGTTCTCCGGCACCGACCGCCAGTTCCCTGGCCCATGCTGCTGGATGTAGGAGACGAGGATGATGTCCTCCTCCGGCGTCCACGGCCCCTTCTTGACGCCAACGCCATTGTCGCAGCAAGGAGGCCTCCCCATGTCTCTAACTAGCTCTGACCTCAGATATAGACAGCTATAGCTATGGCTACTTGACTAGCTAGGCCTAGTTGAACAATATCTATCTATCTAGCTAGCTAGGTAGCTAGTTAGCTACCAGCTGCACAGCCATGGCACTATACACTGACCTCTGAAACTGAAAGCTTCTCTTCTCCTTCTGTTGCTCCCTTTTTATTCTAAGACACCAACCCCTGCTGCTTTCCTACCTGTCCCCTTACAGATGCCCTTGCTGCATGTGAGTGCTTATAGACTACATGACCTCATAAGCCCTTGCTCATATGCACCTCCTCCTGTGCTAGCTGTGCTTTCCAATGCAAAAGTCAGCCAGGTGCATGCAGCCTCCTCCGCTCTGTCTATCTCTCCTCTTTTTCTCTCTCCTCTAGCTCTCTTTGGTGAAGGATCACATGAATCATCATCGATCTGTCCAGTGATGTTTGCTTTGCGTTGCTTTTTCACACGGAAGGTTGACGTATTGCTCGAGGACTTTTTCTCGATGGATCGATCGATGATGATCTATGATCTCTAGGGTTTCTTTTTCGCCGTGGCGCTCATGACGGGAGTAATTGCGTGCGTGCGTTTGTTTCTTCTCTCCTGATTTCTTGGGCATTGATGATGGGGAGTGCGTGTGTGCATCTGGCACGGACAGGTTGGCTAGCTCGGCTTCGACGCATGAGTGTGATCTTTTTCTCTTTTTCTTTCTAGATCATCCATCCCTTCTCTCTCTGTCTCTCTCTCTCTCTCTCTCTCGTGCAGCTTTCAAGTGGGGTACGTACGATCGAGCATGGACGGGCGGACGGAGGGGTCGAGCCATCGCGTCGCATCACGTACGTAAATGTGGACCGGCTGCATATACGCATGTGTGTGTGACAGCGAAAAAGCTAGGCGTATGCAGCGCGGTTATGTGAATGCACGCACGGCCAGGTCCACGGCTACATGAAATGACGCCTCTTTTGCTTGCTGAACGTGATCGACCGCAGGTTAATAGGACTTGCAAGTCAATGTTTATCTTCCGTACATGCGTGCATGCAGTCAAAAGTAACCGGTTAAAAGCTTTGTGGTACATATTCCTCAATCTTGCCTAAACCAAAGACGAACATACGCGAGCACAATAGAACCGTAGAACGTGAACGTAAGAATACAAGAGTTTTTTTATTGTGCCACCGAAACAATAGCAACTTTTCTAATTTTCTCTTACTCTATTGCTATTGTTCATAAGATCTGATTACAGAGGTGCCTTTTTATTAAGAACAAATGAATATTCATATCTGAAAAAGATTCTACGTATCCCGAAAGGATACCACATAAACTCTAGAATTCATAATGAATACTACCTAAATACTGTAGGACTATGTAAACAAACTCTACGTAAAATCTAGATATACCATATACACAAAGATTACTAACAAGTCACTCCATAATCTTTGTGCACTTACTTATTGAGACAGTCAGTCTCAACTACGACTTGCCCAATTGTGAATCAATACAGGACGGTGAATACATCTTCTCAACGTCCCGGACTTAACTCCACAACTCAACTCAGGACGGCGAACACATCTCCTCAACGTCTCAGACTCAACTCAGCGGACTCGCACGCAAATACGACACCACAACCACCTAGTACCAACACAACACTTTCATTTTGGCAACACGCAACTCATCTTGCGTTCCACCGTGTGCACCACTATCTATGCCACATGCATGCATGCATGCCAACAACTAACTCAATGTGCTAACAAACTCTAGAATCTATAATGAATACTGCTAGATACTTTAGGACTATGTAACAAACTCTACGTAAAATATAGATATACCATATGCACAAATATTACTAACAAATTATTTGTTTCGATGGTAGTCGAAGCTCACTACTATAAAAACGGATGTCTCTGGACGATTTTAGGACGCCCTGAAATCTCATGGTTCTGGTAGTGGCCACCTGACCATTCATTTTGGAGCCGGAGCCTATTTTTTTTCTTTTCTTTTTTTTTGGCGAGGTTGGGCTTCTTAATTTGCTTCTAGATATGCAAAGATGCAGATTCCAAAAATGCCCCGGTGACAACGATCACATGCTAGGAAAGCGATTGGGAAACCTAGGAGGAGGAAGGAGGTGGCGCCTGGATTCACAGTCGGTGCCTTGACTTCAGTGGTGACGGGTGACGTGTCGTGCTGCCACTACCCGATTTGCACCGTAGCCAAATCATGCAACCCTGCCTCAATATTTGAAATCCACAACTTTCAAGAGAAAATATTAGACAAAAAAAATATCATACAGTACTAAATAAGCTATCATGGTCATTCTCCCTCGTACGGTCATCACGACCTAATTAATAAGCTCTCGTGCCAGAGGCTAGAATGACATATGTTTAGGCAATTAGCAAATTAACTGACATTGGGTGTAATGATTGTCGAAATGCTTTGTCAATTAGTACATGTTGCAGCTTGATACTGTTAAAGCATCCAGCCCACTTGCCCAAACCAGAACAAACTCAGTAAGCATGCGGTACGTAGTAGGTCGCCATGCGACCTCTGCACACCTGTGCTTAATTAATCTGAGATCCCTCACTGCACGATTGTGACGATCGAGCAAGCGGCGAACTCCCCGGAATCAATCCAAAATAAGCTCTCACTTTGTTTGCATGATTCCGGTGAACACGGCATGCACCGATCGACAGCAACGTCTTTCCGCCCAGAGAGAGAGAGAGAGAGTTCTTCCATATTGCGATCTGGGGGCTCTGAGTTTTCATTATCCTATTCGAGGTGGAGTTGTTATTACGAGATAATCAAGACATAATTAAGACATGAGCAGTCGACTTGATCGTCTTCCAGCTCTGACCACTAATCAAGTTATCAAGACATGATCGACCAAGAAGTCGTACGTCGTCCAAATGGCTAACGAGCAGCGCGGCATGACGTAAAGTTTAGTTTACGTGATCCAAGCCCGAGTACGACTTGGTAGCAGTCAACCGATTAATCTCGATCGATCGTACGCGCTGGGGACACGCCATTGAACACTCTCACGTGCGGTGCAGCCCCCAATCAGTGAGTCCTTTGGCTGAATTTACACGTCTTTTATTTACAACTGATTAAAATTAAGCAGTTCATGGATGATAGTAAAATTAAGCAGTTTAAACTGCAATAATGGCACTTCGCGACGTCGCGATAGAGATGCTAATTTTATCATTTTGGACTCGAGTGAAACTACATTTGCTATTTCGCCAAGTCCACAAACGCCACCACGTCAGCTCTACCTCTGGGTAGACACCTTACCATACATCTGTTACTGTTACTGATTCCTGCGTCACTCATGACGAGGCCACTATCGCTATGGTATATAGGAAGGACAAGTCGATTTTAACTAGCCTTCCGTGCAGATTTCATGCACCGTAATGTCCCGTTACGGACGCCGGAGTAATCCTAGATTCCTGCAGGAATCCGGACTGTTTCCGTGAAACTCCTTTGAAATTTGTATGGTGCAAATAGCGCTGAAGATGACCAGAACAAAAATTAAGGTATGCTCATGTGACTAGCTAGTATTTTTAGATTAATGACTCACTTTTTTTTATACATGGATGCTGATGATATAGGGGTATATATCCACAGCCCCGCTGAGGATAGGGTGGGTTCTGGCCCAACTGACCCACCGTTGGGTCCGCTCCTACTTAAGATTTTATTAATCCTCTTTCTGTGCGTGGTTCTAGCTTATCTCATCATGTATGTTCATTGGTCAAAACACTCAAGCTAGCCTAAGCCAAACTAATGGTTTCTTGTGATGACAAGTAAAAGCTCAACTCATCGTAACCTTATACTACGTACTACTCATTTTCGGGGTGCCATCTAGAATTACGCTATTAACTCCTAGCCAAAATTAAACTAGGATTTTTCTTGCCTTAAAAAAACAATTCAGGTTTTGCATGTGAGGTGATCAGCACCACGCAACAGCATGATCTAAGCAATATTGCCATTTCTTGCAGTGGATCAAAATGACGGTTTTAAAATGCACGCGTAAATGCTGCACAAAGTTGTTGAGGATTTGGACCTGCATTTTCCACTGCAAGACAAGCACAAGCATGCAGTGCCTTAAATTGCCGCCATTTCTCCTCAACCACCAACGTCTCCGATACTTTGGTACATGGTGTTGGTACCAACTAGCAATTACGCGTACGTGTGAAGTCTTCACCAAGACCATCACCGCGGGGGAGGTGTTCGTCTTCCCGCGCGGGCTCGTGCACTTCCAGCAGAACAGGGGCTGCGGACCCGCCGCCGTCATCGCCGGGTTCAACAGCCAGCTCCAGGGCACGCAGGCCATCGCCGCCACGCTCTTCGCCGCCGCGCCGCCGGTGCCCACCGACGTGCTGGCCAAGGCCTTCCGGATCGACAACGGCCAGGTGGTCGCCATCAAGGCCCAGTTCAAGTAGCGCTCCTCCGGCTCCGTCCGTCTGCAACTCTGCCTTCGTTTCCTGAACAAATCGTCTGTTGATTACTGAATACTGTGGCCCAAGTGATCTGTAGCGTGCAGTTGATTTCTTCTTGTTAATTTGTATGTCACATTTGTTTGTCCTCGAAACAATAAAAGTTGCTTCTGTTTTCAGTAATCCGGTAGTGTTTCTATGCTTCTTTTGAGAAACCAAACTGCACAAGTCTAAAAGCAGTACGGCCCGTAAAACTGCTAAGGCCCGTTTGGAACGCACAACACAAATTTCACAGTAAATAGTTCGATTTCCACGTGAATTAAGAAAGATTCTCGTGTCCCAAACAGGACATAAGTGAGGAAAAAGACGAAACCTGCGCGTGTTTGACTCTGGTTTTTCGACATCTGCAGGTTACTGCAAGTTCTCAACTCTGATGAAGGCCATCAGGCCATGAAATCAACTGTTGAGATCGGGAGTCTTAGCTCAATAAATTAGATATTTTTCTTGCAAGTTGCTACTATCAAGTTCTTGCCCTGAGTGCTGCCATTTGACTTTCTGTGGGGAACTAAACTCGCTTAAGCCGCTATTATTTGCAGCGGGGCAGTTCCTCGGCAAATTCCAAAGAGGAACACATTAGTTACAGGATCTAGAAATCGATGCACATGGAAATATTTATCTGTTTTACCTACTATCATTTCCACAAGCTAGCATTTGCATGTGTGGAAATGGACAAGGCACCAATTGTTCTTGCCAACAAAAAAGATGTCGAATTTGCAAGTGAACTGGCGGGTAGTATTTTTGCTGGCCAAATCACTGGAAGAAGCTTATGCAAAATTGAGTTTAGCCTCTGGGTCTGTTCTGGTATAATGATCTGTTCTGGGTAATTCTTCAAAAATATCTGAATCTTGTCTTAATTCAGTTTTTGCTAAATCGATTTGTCCTTAGCTCTCCTATATTTGTTTAGATTAGTGTCAGCCCGGGGCAGCAACTCAACTGAAGAGGTGAAAGACTTGGCGCCAAGCGTTGCTGAAGAAGAGAACTTGTAGCAATTGTTTTTTTTTGTGATTAGAGGGTGCTTATCTCCTTCGATTTTAATTAGTTAAACCAGCAACAGTATCATTTTACAGTGTATAACTACAGTACACAGCTATACCACCACTCCACAGTACTTAGCTACAGTACACTTTCTTCCTACACAGTCACCCATCCTGTTTTTAACTCCCTAGCCAGCACACTCAACGTGCAAGGCCTTTAACCATACAAGGCCAGCACGCTCATCGTGCAACCTACTTGTAGCAATTGTTGCAATGGGCTTTCTCATTTGTTGCAGTAAGATTTCCCTTGTTTGCAAAAGACCTATATACCGATTTGTTGCACCAAAGCTATTTTTTTGTTGTTGAAGTAGTTTGTCAATTATTGCACAGAAGGTTTTATTTGTTAGTGTTTGTTGACTACATAGATCAAAATTTTCACAGGCAAACATGAAACTTTTTTATTTCGCTGGTAACCAAAATTCACATGCAAGTTACAAACTTACAATGACACAGGAAAATTACAATCTCATGCGCCTAAACTACAAATAATTAACAGTGGAGAAATACAATCTCAAGAATTTAATTACACAGATCAAATTTGATCAGCAGGCGCTGTTTCAATCTCTGTCCTACTCCTGCATGGTCTCCACGATGATCTCCCGTAGCGCGTGGTTCGATCCCTCGACATCCCGGCGAGCGACGAACGGGTGCGCGAGCAGCTGTCCCACCGTGGCGCGCCTCCTCGGGTCCTTCTGCAGGCACGCGGCCACGAACCCGCGCAGATCCACCGACGCCGCCGCGCTCTTCGGCACAGCGGGCGGCTCGCCGTAGCAGATCGCCTGTTTCAGCTTCTCCAAGGACGGCCTCTCCCCGGCAGGCAGGATGGGGCAATGCCCCAAGAACAGCTCCAGGACGGTGACGCCCAAGCCCCAGACGTCGGCGGCGCAGGCACCGCGCGGTCCAGCACGGGCTTTGGGCGCGAACCTCTCGGGGCTCATGTACGCGGTCGTGCCGACGACGACAGAGACCTGGAGGCCTTCGCCGGCGCTTCCGGAGAAGATCCCGGACGAGCTGAAGTCGCCGATCTTTACGTCCCCGGCGGAGTTGGAGAGGAGGTTGTCCGGCTTGAGGTCGAGGTGGGCGACGCCGCGGGAGTGGAGGTGTGACAGGCCCGCAAGGCACCGCGCGGCCACCTCGGCGAGCGCGGGCTCCGGGAGGCCGCGCCCGCGGCGGCAGTAGAGGACGCGGTCGAGCGATCCGGCGTCCATGAACTCGAGCAGCAACGCGGGCTCGTCCCCGTCGCCTCGGAAGACGGCGTGGCAGCGCACGAGGTGCGGCGAACCGGCCGTCGCGCGGCGGAGCACCTCCGCCTCCTCCTCCGCGTCGGGGTAGGGGTAGTACGCGGTCTTGAGCGCGAACACCGTGCTTGAGCCGCGGAGACGCACCTTGGTGACCACGCCCCAGCCACCCTGGCCGAGGTCGCCGATCTTGTCGAAGTCGGACAGCCGCAGCTCCTCCTCCTCCTCCTCCGTCAGCGGCACCGTCTCGTGCGGCGCGGACGGGGGCATCACCATCGTCTCGTGAGGCGCCGCGGCCGCTGGGGCCGGGCGCATCATGTACTCGTGCGGCGCGCACGGGGGCATCACCGTCGTCCCGCGAGGCGCGGCGGCGGCAACGGCCGGGCGCCTCGTCATCTCGTGTGGCGCGCGCGGGGGCGTCGTCATCTCCTCGAAGATGGTTGTGCAAGAGTAAGAAGCGGTGCAATGCAAACGAGCGAGCTAGCTAGGCCTCGGGGGCTTGCGATTTATCAGCGGCGCACGAGACCGTGTCGGACGCGGATTGCCCTTCGAGTGGCTTGGCCCGTACGTCGTCAGTATAAAGGCGTAAGCTTTTGGCGGAGGCGGCGAGGCGAGGCCGAGTGGGATTCGTATTGGTAATTGGCGGCAACGAGCAGACTCGGGAAGGAACGGCGAGTAAAGTAAAATCTGGGAGAGGAAGGGTCCGTGGGCCCAGCTGTCAGCCACCGGGCAGCAGAGGAAGGCTCCAAGGGGCATCAAACTTGGAACCAAACTCGCAACGTTGTTGCCGGTGATGATTTTTTACTACAGTTTCTTATTGTATAAAAGATATTTAGATACTATCTTTTTAATGTATGATATCTTAAAGTATTGTATCTTAAGCATTTGATATAGGGTTTTACTAGTATTTTTACCTAGGATACTGTGTATGAGTGGTATCTAAATAAGATACCAGTCTGCTCTATCTCTTCTTTAATTGCAGTGCCACATCAGACTTTTGACTATGTGACAGACTTAAAAAACTTGTCAAGGTGGAGCATTGAGAGCAGCCTAAGACGTTGATATTTGCGGTTCTTGGCACATTCCAGAGAGGAATACATTATTTAAAGACTTAGAAATCAGTTGCACAGGAAAATAAATGCTCCGTTAAGATTCCTGAATTTTCCTGTGTTTCCTAAATCGATAGTAAATAATGTCCAAAACCATGCATAAATTGGAACTCTCCACTTTTCCTTCGGTCAAGTAGAGGTGAAAACGGGTCGGATACGGGCGAATAATACTCTTCTCGTATCCTAATACATATTTTTACACCGGATTTGGAGTCAGATACATTGCATACAGATACGAATATGGATTTTTCGGGATACAAGCACAGAGCAGATGCAGATCGAATTCAAATTGGTCACGGATAACTTGACGGATAGTATACGCACAAAGAAAATATATATTCACTAACAAAAGTGTCAAATTATACTACGTTTTAGAGAATTACTTATCCTACTTAACAACACAAACATAATCAAATAAAAATTCATATTATTTATTAGTCAATTACTAGAAAACCATCGAGAATATTAAAGGACATTGATGTTTATCGGATATCCTATAAAATACGGATACATATCGGATATTTCTCTTTCCATATCCTAACCCATATTCTACGATATTTTTCGTGATACGGATAATATCAGATGCGGGTCGAGACTAGAAAATTGGTACCCATATGGATTTTTCCCAGATACGGTATCGGATCGAGCAGGAATTATCTGTCTCGTTTTCAACCCTGGTCCAAGCATGCTTTGAAGAGTTCAGTCCAGCAGAAAATTAAAAGGCGAGGTTATTTATTATCTCGTCGAGTGAAATGTTGACTATGCATATCGACATATTTGGTGTTACATTCACCCCTTATCATGGTAGAGCTAAGGAGAAGTACATAAATTATTTTTCGACCCATTACATCGTTGCAGGCACCGTTTACTTTTATGAAATCATCCGAATCTTCATAGGGCTGAATTCGAGGCACGAAAAAAAAAATCAATACCAAGCACTTATAATGGACTTGTTCTTTCGTATCCTCTCTATTACACTTGTCGTCCGTGAGTTGAGGATTCTTCTGATGCGCCATCTTCTTCTAATGGGTCATCTTCTTCGGCCTTTCCTCCTTAATATGTTATTCGTGATCGCTAGTCTATTTGGCTTCCAACACCCTTTTGTTTAGCAACTCTTACTGAATCGACCTCTTATCATGATGCTGCTGTTCATCAGGAGTGATAACATACGATGCCAGAGAAGATTGCTGCCCTTGAGCGTACTGGTACGTGGGATCTTGTCCCTCTTTCCGCGTGTGTTACTCCTATCACGTGCAAGTGGGTCTACAAGGTTAAAACTCTCTCTGATGGTTCTCTTGAGCGCTACAAGACTCGTCTTGTGGTACGTGGGTTTCAGTAGGAGTATGATCGTGATTATGATGATACTTTTGCTCCTATGTCTTACATGACCACTATTTGCACTATTCTTGCTATGGCGTCTGTTCGGACATGGTCCATCTCTCAGCTTGATATCAAGAGTACTTTCTCAATGGTGAGCTGTGTGAGGAGGTTTATATAAAGCCACCGTCGGGGTATTCTGTTCCTGAGGGTATGGTTTGTCGTCTTCGCCGATCTCTTTATGGCCTCAAGCAAGCTCCTCGTGCCTGGTTTGATCATTTCTCTGCTGTTGTCACTGCGGCTAGTTTTTTTTTGCTAGTGCTCATAATCCTGCTCTTTTTATTCATACTTTGCCTCGCGGTCGGACACTTTTTCTTTTATATGTTGATGATATGATCATTATTAGAGATGATTCTTAGTACATCACTTTTATCAAGGAGCGTCTTAGTGAGTAGTTTCTCATGTCTGATCTGGATCCTCTTCGTTACTTTCTTGGGGTTGAGGTTATTTCTATGCCTGAGGGCTTTTATCTGTCCCAAGAAAAGTATATCCAGGATCTTCTTGATCGTGCTTCTCTTACTGATCAGCACACCGTTGAGACTCTTATGGAGCTTAATGTTCATTTTCGAGCCACTGATGATGAGCCTCTTACTGATCCTACTTGCTATCGTCACCTTGTTGGGAGTCTTGTTTATCTGGGTGTCACTCGTCCTGACATTTCATACACTATGCATATATTGAGTCAGTTTATTTCTGCTCCCACTCAGCTCCAGTATAGTCATCTTCTTCGTATTTTACGATATCTTCGTGGAACCACCACTCATCGCCTGTTTTTCCCTCGTTCCAACTCTTTACAGCTCTAGTCATATTCTGATACCATCTAGGCTAGTGATCACTCTGATCGTCGGTCTCTCTACCTATTTTGTTTTTCTTAGTGGTTCTCTTGTTGCTTGGAAGACTAAGAAACAGACAATAGTTTCTCATTCGAGTGCTGAGGCTGAGTTACGAGCTATGGCTTTGTTGACTACGGAGGTTACTTGGCTATGGTGGTTAACTGAAGATTTTGGTGTTTCTGTTTCAGCACCAACTCCTTTTTGTCTGACAGTACAGATGCTATTAGCATTGCTAAAGATCCGGTGAAGCATGACCTTACCACCATATTGGTGTTGATACTTCTTACATACGGACACAAGTGCAGGACTAGGTTGTTGCTCTTCAGTATGTGCTTTCAGAGTTTTAGTTGGCAGATTTCTTCACAAAGGTACATACCAGAGCCCAGCACATCTTTTATCTCTCTAAACTTCATGTCGTAGATCCACCATAAGTTTGAGGGGGGGTGTTAGATGTGTATTATTACCCGTGTATTCTCCATGTTGTATAAGGGGTTATTTGCATATACACCATGCTTGTATTTGTATATATATTGGTCTATTGACCTCACGACGAATACTAGCGCTATTCATAACACAAAGATCTTTGCACTTATTTTTGTTGCCTTTATTAGCATATCTCTGAGATATTTTGATCGTTGTTGGTATAGATAAAGGAAGGGCTTGGAGGCCATATACGCCTCTTGTTATCAGGTGCAGCACCTTTACCAAGACATATCGAAGAATTCATGCGAGTTACCAGCCGCAGTGTCCTCGTACAAGGATATGGTAAGAGTCGTGCACATCATAACCATATTAGCATGTTTAGTTCTTCAGTCATGACTCAGCTCTGTTGTTATGGATGGCAATCACTCAATGTTTCTTCAACTGTCGAAATTCATTATTAGTCCTCTCAAATTCTTAACTGAAATCTATATACTTACTGGTGTACTCCTGAGAAGCAGGAAATCTTTAACTCTTGGTATGCAGGGCTCACTGTGTTGCGCAGGATGCTTCACGTCAATCGCCAATATTTTCTCAACGATTGGGACAGTTGGCCCTCCTGTGACGACGATCGAGGCACCATTGGGGTCCATTCCTGAAATGGGTCACGATGCGCTCTCCGATGTGCCCCGAGGTGAGATATGCGAGAGTCATACCTTGTTCTCTGGGTACTACAAGCGCCCTGATCTCACTGAAGAAGTGTTCTCAGATGGTTGGTTCCATACAGGTGCAGTCTTTCTCCCTTCATTTCTAGCTTACTGAATGATTGGTAAGTGAAGATGAATTGTCAGAAATTTGCAATTCACCTTATGCATGCAGGGGACATTGGAGAGTGGCAACCCGATGGCACTATGAAGATCATCGACAGAAAGAAGATCTTCAAGCTGTCCCAGGGGGAGTATGTAGCAATGGAGGTCCCGGAGAGAGCATACATGCAGTCTCCTCTGGTCACATCGGTATGACAATCGAAACAGATAGAGAAAGTCAAAGTGCATGAATACATAATTTGTGTTTGGATTCAACTTACCTACAGACTCCCCTTTGAATCAGGTTTGGGTCTATGGGAATAGCTTTGAGTCCTTCGTTGTTGCTGTGGTTGTCCCTGAGAAGCAAGCTCTTGAGGATTGGACTGCACAGAACAACATGACTGGTGACTTTGCAGAGCTGTACAATGATCCAAAAGCAAGGAGGTACATCCAGGATGAGCTAAACAAAACTGGTCAGAAACTCGGGGTACGTTGGTACATGTGAGAAAACAAAGCAAATGACAATGTGTATTTCATTTTCATGCTTCACGAGCATTGCGCGAGGTCAACAATTTGTCAATCTTGTGCAATGCAGTTGAAAGGCTTTGAGATGCTGAAGGCAGTTCACCTGGAGCCAGTGCCATTCAGCATAGAGAAGGACTTGATCACTCCAACTTTTAAGTTCAAGAGGCCCCAGCTGCTTAAATATTACAAGGTCTTGGCTTGGCATTGTTCTTCTGATTCTTTTGGGAATGCAATCATGTATACATGTGCTTAGTTTTATTCATATTAAGAACAAATTTGCTGCAGGATTGGATTGGTCAGCTGTACAAGGATGACAAGGTGGGAACTGCACACTGATGATGAAACTGTTGTCTTCTTTTCTTTTCTGGGGCTTAGATCCGAGAGAGGAAGGGAGAGGAGAGGGAGAGTGTACCGACCGTCGGAGGTAGAGGAGGAGCCGGCCATGGAGGAGCAGTGGTCGTGGAAGAAGGGTGACGGTGGCAGCGGGGCGGATCCGGTGACGGTGACGGCGACGGCGCTTCCCGTCGCTGGCTGCACGACCCTCTAGATCGGTTAGGGTTTGTCGGTGGGGGGGTGTACGGCTCAGACGAACTTCGTTGGTTGAGCCGCCGGCCCCCACCCTCTATTTATGGCGCAGCGCGACGAGGCCCGTCGACCAAGAGTGGTGGCGCTCCGATCGAGCGCGATCAAGGGTTGTATTTGGTCGTTGGGCCAAATGCGTGAGATCATTCTAACATTCTCCCCCTTGATCTCAAACTATACTTTAACTTTAATTACTTTTGACTTTACTCATTCCATCATAGATTAGTGCATAGAACATGTCTCATCGTCACGGTCAATCGCCGATAGATTCAACAGCTACAATACACTTCTCCGTTCTGAAATAGATACTTTAATCTTTTGGGCCTTCTTTTAGTCCAGGAATCATAGGCTTTCCCTTAAACCCATGCCGGCTACATGTTCTCTGAACACGTTGGGTGGTAAACCTTTAGTAAGCGGATCCGCTAGCATCTTTGCGGTACTTATATGCTCAAGACTTATAATTTGATCCCGAACTTTATCTTTCACAACATAGTACTTTATGTCAATGTGTTTGGCAGCACCACTTGACTTATTGTTGTGGGCATACGTTACTGCGGGTTCATTATCGCAGTACAACTTAAGTGGTCTATTGATGTCGTCAACCACTTTTAAGCGGGTATGAACTTCTTTAGCCGCCCACCGCCCGTAGCCTCATAACATGCTACAAACTCGGCATACATTGTGGGCGATGTAGTGACGGTTTGCTTTGAGCTTTTCCACGATATAGCTCCTCCAATGTGAGTGAACACATATCCGGATGTAGACTTTCTATCATCTCCGCAAAATCGAATCAGATACCCCACTATATGGAGTGAATCGATCTTCGTATGTCATCATGAGGCCTTTTGTTCCTTGCAAATAACGCAAGACTTTCTTTATCAATTTCAATGTTCTATTCGAGATTGCTCTGGAATCGCTTAAATAACCGGTAACAAGCGCTAAGTCGTATGGCGTACACACTTGAGCATCCGCAAGCTTCCAGCAAGAAGCATATGGAACCGATTTCATTTGATCGAGCTCGTACTGGTTCCTGGGGCATTGAAAATCCCCATATCTATCGCCCTTGACTATAGGTGCAGGTGAAGGACTACATTTATGCATACAAAATTTCTTTAAGACTTTCTCTATGTATGCCTTTTGTGACAGTCCCAATATCCCCTTGTTTCTATCCCGGTGAATCTCGATCCCTAGAACGAACGAAGCTTCACCAAGATCTTTCATATCAAAGTTTGAGGACAAAAACTTCTTTGTCTCCAGTAGCAGACTGACATCACTACTAGCTAGTAGAATATCATCCACATACAGGATTAGGAAGATAAACTTCCCATCTTTAAACTTTGCATAAACACAGTTGTCCTCTACATTTTCCTTAAACCCAAATTTTCTTATTGTACTGTCAAACTTCAAGTACCACTGTCTTGAAGCTTGCTTTAACCCATAAATCGATTTCTTTAGGCGGCATCCCATTCTTTCATTTCCTTCCACGATAAAACCTTTCGGTTGTGCCATGTAAACATTTTCCTCCAAATCCCCATTAAGAAATGCCGTCTTTACATCCATCTGATGTAACTCTAAATCATAATGTGCTACTAATGCCATTATGATTACGAAGAATCTTTACATGAGACCGGAGAAAAGGTCTCATTGTAATCAATCCCTTCTCTTTGCGTAAAGCCTTTTGCCACAAGTCGCGCTTTGTATCTTTCTACATTCCTTGGGAGTCAAGCTTTGTCTTGTAGACCCATTTACACCCTCTTGTTTTGGCTCCTTTAGGAATATTTTCCAAGTCCCGGACTTTATTAGTCTTCATGGACCTCATCTCTCTTCCATGGCCTCAAGCCATTTTGAGGAATTTTCGCTTCATGGCTTCTTCAAATGAGATGGGATCATCCTCCATTTGAAATTCCTCTGTATGATAAATCTGAAAATCATCGAAATAGCCGATCTTCTTACTCTTTGAGACCTCCTCGGGCCTCCTCATTTGGTACATCTTACATTTGAGGTCTTTGTTGCTCCCCCTCATCTGTGGCAATGGGTTCTATAGGATCTGAAGAACAGTTCCTCATTCTCATTCATTGTTGCCACAGGAGGAACAATAACAGTCTTGGCACCACGAGATCTTGCACCGTCGGTGCAAATGGCAGCAGTAGTATGAAGAATGGTTCTTGAATCATCGAAGTGGCGCATACACCGCTTCTCTTCAAGGTCAATCTCACGAGCTACCATACTTCCTCTCATCATTTCATCCTCTAAGAAGATAGCGTGTCTCGTTTCTACAAACTTTGTATATCATGTCAGACGGTAGAAACGAAAACCTTTTGACTTTTCGGGTAGCCAATGAAATGGCAACTTCATCGCTTTGGGATCAAGCTTCCCAAGGTTTGGGTTAAATACTTTAGCCTCAAGCGGGACTCCCCACACGTAAGTGGTTTAGTGAGGAACTCTTCCATCCACAACTCGTGCGGTGTTTTGGGCACCGACTTACTAGGCACTCTGTTAAGAATATGAATGGCGTTTTCAACGCCTCCATCCATAAACTCAATGGCGGTGTGGAATAGCTCATCATGCTTCGCACCATATCCATCGAGTGCAGTTGCGTTTTCACTACTCCATTTCTTGAGGTTCGCCCGTGTAGAATCTTGGGCCACTATACCATTTTCTGTAAGAACCTTGCAAAGGTCCAGAACTTGTCCATATGGGGTATGTCGACCGTAGTACTCCCCACGGTCGGATCGGACTATCTTAATCTTTAAATCGTGTTGGTTTTCAACTTCACCTTAAATATCTTGAATTTATCCAAGTCTTCATTTCTTTCTTTGATTGGATAAATATATCCATAACGGAGTAATCATCCGTGAATGTTATGAACGAGTCATATCCATCCACACTTTTCACAGAAAAGGACCACAAATGTCCGTGTGAATAATTTGTAGAATTCACGTGCTTCTTTTGACGTCTTTCTTAATTTTCTTTACATATTTTCCTTTAATGCGATCTGCATTGTTCTAAATCTGAGAACTCTAATGGAGGAAGAATATCATTCTTAACTAGTCTTTCTATTCTCCCCTCGAAATATGGCCTAAGCGACGATTGCCATAATTTCGACGACGCATCTAGAGTTCTCTTTCGTTTCTGTTTACATCCGTGAGACGAGATTCATTCACTTTCGCATGCGACGTTCCCTTTATCGCATACGACATTCACATCATCACATAATGATAACAAATAAAGCTCATTTTGTAAGATGGCAAGACCAACACATTCTTTATTAAACATTATTTCACACTTGCCATTTCCAAAATGACAATCATAACCATCATTGTCCAAACATGAAACACTAATCAAATTCCTCTGTAAGAGGAACATAAAGAACATCTCTAAGTAAAAGAGTGAAGCCATCATTAGCTCTAATGAAAGATCGCCAACTTTCAACTTCACTTGGACTCCATTTGCGACTTTAATGCATCTTTCTTTTCTTTGCGTATTCCTCGTCGAACGGAATCCTGCATATTATTGGCAACATGAGCAGTTGCACTGAATCAATCCACCAAGTAGATTTTGAATATTGTACATACAGAGGACTCATTTATGAAGGTAATAATGTCCTCACCTTTCTTTGACATAATCATTTTCAAGAAATCGGGACAATCTTTCTTGTAATGTCCCTTTTCTTGCAATGAAGGCACCGATCCTTTTCTCTGCAAACTTATTCATTGAGGTGATGAGCAGAGGCTTTTCCCTTGTTCTTTGAGGAGAAGTTCTTGTTGAAGTTCCTTTTCTTGTTGTCCTTCACATAGTTGATAGAACCACCATGTGAGGATTTAAATCTTTCCTCCTCTTGCACACACATAGCTATGCATTTTCTAAGTCCCATTTCTCAGCATATTGTAGTTGACAACAAAAGTGTCAAACTTTTCCGCAGGAAGCAAAAATCAAGTGAATAAGGAACTCATCCTTGAGAGCCAAATCCATTGGTTTAAGCTTGGATGCCAAGTTGCTCATCCTTAGTATGTGCTCTCTTATGCCACCGCTTGAGTACCTTTCTGTCAAGTCGCTTAATCACCGTGTCGCATATGTCTTTGAAGAGCCATGAACCGACTCTTTATTTTCTCAAGGTACTCTGTGACAGTGTCACACTCTGCGATTGAGCCCACAATTGCGAGCTCAATCGTGTTCTTTATCACGACCAAACATTTCTTGTTGGTCGTGGTCCATTTCTTATGCTCAAGGTCATAAGACATGCGTAAGGAGCATGATCCCTCTGTCTTTTACGCCAAGCGTTATCATCCTCATTTTGATCCTCACCGGTGCCATAGGCTCGGTGGGACGTCTTTAATGAGGACCCAGTCCACCTCACCAAGATAAGCGCTAAGTCTATCTTTTCTTCCACTCTCATAATTATCTCCTTTGAGAGTGGGATCTCTCGATACAACTCATCAAGTTGTATCCACTCAAAAATAGTTCAAGTAAAGTGAGAACATAACAGGAAAATTATATGCCTTATTTCCAACGTTGGTCAAAAATACGACATACAATTTAAAACAATTTTATCTATGCATTAAATCTACATCACCGTTGGGCAGAAATAGAAATAACGCATAAAAACGTCAATTAAAAATTATAATATTGTTATTATCAACGTTGGTCAGAAAATAACAATATCATAAAATTTCTGGAAATTATGTCTATTTTTCCAAAATTAAATTCTCCCGTTGGTTCGAATTTAATAATGAAAAATCAATCAATATTAACTTTTGCAGCGGAAACTGTAATTATTCTAAAATAATTCATTATTCAGAAGCATTATACTGTACACTTTTAATCTCTGAAAAATTAACACGTTGGTGCAAAAATTTACAGAGATTTTGGATCAAATTTCAATCAAATTCACATATAAAAGCTTCTGAAAAAACATTAAAACTCATTACTGTTTCTACTGTTCAAACTGTCAAAATGGGCCAGCTCTCACATGCGCGTGTCCGGCCCAAAAAAATGCGGCCCATCCGCACGCCCCCGGCCTGCCCATCTGGCGCCGACCGATCTCGGCCACCCAAAACAATCCGACGGCTCGGAGCAAAAAACGCGTGAACAAAAAACCCTAACCCCCGGCCGCCCCACCCTCATTCCACTCAAACCCCCTCCCGTAAAAAATGGATCTGGCAGGCGGGATCTCCGGGGCAGGCATGCGCACTCTCACTGGCGGGCTCGCACGGGCTCTCGGCGGCAGGCCAACACCCGCGCGCCAAGGAGCAAGACGCGGGAGGCGGCGGCGGCTCCGGCTCGATAAAGCTGCGGCGGGCGTGTGGTCCTCGACTGCGGCGTGCTCGGCGAGAAGGAGCGGCGCCCAGGAGGAGCGGTGCCGGCGGAGGTCGCCGCGGCGGCCGGCGACGGCGTCGGCGCGGCGGCAAAAGCATCCGCCGCGCCGCGCCGCCAGCAGCGGCGGGCCAGCGCGGAGCTTGGGGCGCGACCTAGGAGGCGGCGCCATCGGTGGCCGGCGCCGAGCGTCTCGGTGAAGCGCAACGGCGGCACCTCGCAAAACGCGGTCGCGCGGGCGCTGCGCGAGCGGCGGAGGAGCGAGCCCGGCGGCAGCGCACACACGGTGGCCCAAAACGGTGCGGCCGGCGGCGGCGTCACGAGCAGGCGGCGGCAGCGACGGTAGGCTCGATACCAATGTTGTCTTCTTTTCTTTTACGGGCTTAGATCCGAGAGAGGAAGGGAGAGGAGAGGAGAGTGTACCGGCCGTCGGAGGTAGAGGAGCCGGCCATGGAGGAGCAAAGGTCGTGGAAGAAGGGTGACGGTGGCGGCGGGCGGATCCGGTGACGGTGGCGGCGACGCGCTTCCGTCGGCCGGCACGACCCTCTAGATCGGTTAGGTTTGTCGGTGGGGGTGTGCGGCTCGAGGCGAACCGTTGGTTGAGCCGCGGCCCCACCCTCTATTTATGGCGCAGCGCGACGGGGGCCCGTCAGCCAAGAGTGGGCTGGGCGCTCCCGATCAGAGCGCGATCAAGGGGTTGTATTTGGTCGTTGGGCCAAATGCGTGAGATCATTCTAACAGAAACATCACCAAATGGTTGTGAACCTTGTGATTCTTCAGGAATTAGTGCTGGCCAGATGGTTGTGCTAGCCGGGACGGCCCGAGGCACGGCACTGTAGGCCCAGCCCAGGCACGGCACGACCCACACTGTTCATGCGCCGTGCCGGCCTGGCATGACAGTACGGGTCGTGCCTGGGCCGCCACCTCGGCACGGTGGGCCGGCCTGGCATGGCACGAACAGTGTCGGACCGTGCCAAGCACGGCACGAGCCCAACAGGCACGGCAAGGCCCGGGCAGCCCGGAGAGCCAACGCCAACAGCACTGCACCGGCACGGAGGAAGAAGGGCGGGGGCAACACGGGAGGGAGCCTATAGATCCGGGAGGATGAGGAGAGGAAGAACAGCCGGCGGCATAGGAGAAAGGGCTGGGGAGACGAGGAGGCGGTGCGGACGAGGAGTCGAGGTGGCAGCTCGGTGGTGGGGCGGTGTGGACGAGGAGAGGAGGAGACGAGGAGGCGGCTCGACACCTCGGCGGTGCGGTGAGGAGGCTCGGCGTCGGTGGTGCAGACGAGCTGGCGAGGAGAGGAGGCTCGGCGTCGCCGTTGCGGACGAGGAGGCGAGGAGAGGCGGCTCGGTGGTGCGGTTCGTGCGGACGAGGAGGCGGTGCGGGGCTGCAGGTGGTGCGGCGAGGTGGAGGCGGTGCAGCGAGGAGGCGGCTCGGTGGCGAGGAGGCTGCAGTGTCGTGGCCCGTGCGGCACTACCGCGGCACGTGCGGGGGCACAGGTAGGGGGAGAAGGCCAAGGGGCGGGGGCAGGCGGGCTGTTTCGTGCTCATGGGCCGTGCAAGGGAGGACATATGGAGTAGTTGGGTTAAGGAGGTTTACCTTAGTGTAGTTGCACATTATGTTAATGATGATTGGGTAATGGAGAAATGGATTATAGCTTTGAAATTAATTGATGTAGCACACATGGGTGAGAATATTACGGACTGTATTATTAAAGTCGTGGAAGACTTTGTTTTTACAAACAAAATATTTGCAATTACTTTAGACAACGCCGCTTCAAACTCTAGGGCTATGGACATTCTTACTCCAGTGTTGAGTACATACGCTGATTCCTTCTTGCTACATCAACGATGTGCTTGTCATATTATCAACCTTATAATGAAATGTGGTTTGAAGAGGCTGAGTCCGTATATTAAAGCTTTTCGCGATACGATTTCTTTCTTGAATAATTCTAACGTAAGAATAGCAATATAAGAACTTCTGCAGGGCGATGGGTGTACATCCAAGAAAGTTCGGTTTGGACATGGAGGTAAGGTGAAACTCTATTTACTTCATACTTAAGAATCTTTTACCATACAAGAGCAATTTTTTTGTTTTTATTCAAACGCACTATCATAACACTGACGGTAGTATACTATTAACTGAGCAACATTGGTTCGTTGCTGAGAAGGTATTGCCATTTTTAGAATTTTTTTATGAGGCAACTGTTGCTTTGTCCGTTGTCTACTATCCAAAATCTCCTATCATGTGCATACTATTTTACGGATTGCTACTCAATTGAAAATGTATGAAAATAACTTAGTTTTACGTGATGCTATTGTTTCCATTAAATCTAAATACCTTAAATATTGGAGACATATCCCTTACCTATATGCATTTGTATTTCTTTTAGATCCTAGGGCTAAAATTAATGCATTTAGTATTGTACTTGATTTACTTAGTGATGCTACGGGGCTAGACTATACTGACTATTTTGTAGAAGTTTGTTCTCGGTTATACGAGATTTACCAAAGGTTTGAAAATAAGTTCTAGGGAGTTCGCTCGCAACGACCTCCAGTAGCCCCCACCTCCAGTGGGAAGACAAATATGTGGGGCACAATCTTCGGTGCCTTTTCCTCCAGGGCCAGGTCTAGGTCTTCTTCTACACCATCACCTTCTCAACCAAGACCCACAAGGAGCGGGAAACTATCCATCTATCTGGACAACAATACAGTGGATTTCAACTTAGAAGGCTTCGACATATTGCAATGGTGGCAAGCCCATAAGTTAATATATCTCGTGATATCCATACTTACACGTCATGCGTTAACTGTTCCTGTCTCTACGGTTTCCTCCGAGTCTGCTTTCAGTCTTTCTGGAAGAATATTGGAGAAGAGAAGAACAAGTCTAACAAATGAGATGGTGGAGATACTTTTAACTGTGAAGGATTGAGAACAAGCTGATTCACGAACACATCACTCTGTGAAAAATCCAGAGTTGTCGGAAGTGTTCGAAAATCTGTACTTAGACAATTACAGTAACGTCAACACGTAGAACAATGATGTATTATATATGTAGAGCTATATGTTATACTCTTTTTCCTTTGCCAAGGTTTTCTCATTTTGAGTTTTTACTTGGCGAAAGTTTTAACGAGGCAGCCAGTTGGACATTAATAAAACTCTTACATTTTCAATATGATTATCTCATTATTATTTTTTCAATTTTCATATCTACTTCTGAATTCTACACATTTTTCTAATTTTTTTGGATTTTTTTGGAATTTTTTCATTCTATCGGACCAAACAGGTCACACTTGGTCCGATGGACTAAACGGGCTCGTGCTGGTCCAGCACGGCACGAATGGCCAACGGCCGTGCCTGGACCGTCACCCCGGCACATGGGCTGGCACGCCATGGCCCATTTAACAGCCGGGCCAGAATGAGCCATGCCGAGATGGGCTGTGCCTGGTCATGCTAGGCCGGGCCGCCTATTTGGCCAGGTCTATCAGGAAGAATCATGTACATATAAAATAAGCAAGATTCAAGAGTTGAGACCTGTATGTCACGTTTCGAGATGTAAGAACAGAAAGTGAGTTCGTTAGGGCTGGAGCCGTGATAGCTTATACTAATACTGCATACATTTACCCTGTCGTTGAAGACCTGAATGCAACATAAAGTTTCTGCATTCAAAAGAGCACTGTTATGAAAACGAATGCTGTATAAAACTTTCGAGGGATAATTCACATCCTTATCTGAAAAGCACAATGTTTGAGTAATTCTCATAGAACAAAATTTGTCTATGAGCAAATCATTATTAGTATTCACCTTTATTGGATGGTAGAGGTGCCTTTGATGCAGTTTTCACTAAGCATAAAATTTGGCTAGAATGACACATACCAACTTTCTGGGTTCACACTAAGCAATACATTTACTTATGTATGAGGAGTACAAAAATATTATTGTACAAGCAATAGACATAATCATCAATATTCTCTACATTAACTTCAATGAAAAACAAACACGGCATAAGATGCCGCTACATGCTTCTTCAGTCTCATGCTTCAGAGCTCTTGTTCAAGTGTCAACATTGGTTGGCTCTCTGGCGAAGGTTTTCCAATTAACAACCACAAACACATACGTTTGATCATATAGCCTGTCGAAGAGGCGGAAATAAGCAATCCTCCATGCTTTCTTGAACAACATGATGCAGAACACCACCCAGAGACCGAGCATGAATCCCAAGCCGAGTCCAAAATAAAACGACATTGGCTTAAAACCACTTTCATTTCTTTTTTGACCATCTTGCTTTGATGCATCATTTCCTGAACATTTTTTTTGAAGAGGAGGCCCACAAAGGCCACTATTGTCGCTGTACATATATGGGTGCTCCTCATAGAGGGTGTCAAGTTGCGATCCCGATGGAATTCTTCCAGTAAGGTTGTTACCAGACAAATCTAAGAAGCTTAAATATGTTATATTTGACAAGCTTGAAGGGATTTCACCAGAAAGCATGTTCTTCGAGAGGTCGAGTGATTCCAGTGACCGCAAGGCCCCAATCTTGTCCAGAATTTTGCCACTCAAGTAATTCCATGACAGATTCAAGTTTACCAATGCATCAAGAGAACCTATTTCTTCTGGAATTACCCCAGTTAAGCCGTTGAGTGATAAGTCAATGCTTACCATTTCCGATTCCAACACCGTAGTTAAGTTCTTGCCCCTTGGTGATCACAGACAAGCTGTTTCCAGGTTCACCTACTACAACTGCGTACCCTTGATAAGGAAATGAATCAACCCTTCCTGCCATTTGTGTCATAGCTGTTAAGCTTGACAAACCCCAAGGAATGGCTCCTGATATATTATTGCCTGCTAGATTCAAATGATGAAGGAGTTTGAGTTTCGTGATGATGATTGGGATATTCCCAGAAAACATGTTATGACTTAACCGTAGAAATTGTAGTTGCACCAAGTCCCCAATCCACATCGGCAATGTTCCAGAGAAGCTATTCCATGCGAGATCCAGGAAACCCAAACTTGTGCAGCTCTGCACAAATGGTGGGAAGTTGCCAGAGAAGCTATTGTTACTTAACAGTAGGTACCTCATGGCTTCCATCCCAGAACATGTAGGCAGTTCTCCCATGAAAAGATTGTTTGCCAAGTCTAAGATAGCCAAGTTCTGCGATTCACAGATGGATTCAGGAATATGACCAGCAATGCGATTGGAGAACAGAATTAGTGCTTGCAGTTTCCGAGCTCCAAGATTTGATGGCAGTGGCCCTGATAAAGAGTTCATGGAGATGTCCATGATGGTGATATTCCTTGGCAGCCTTGGTATGTGCCCAGTTAGTTCGTTTGATCCAAGATAGAGTTCTTCCAATGACATGATCTCCATATTTGTCGGCAATCCGCCATATATTGTATTGTTGGACATTTCCAGAGTTGCCGCCCTTGAAAATGTAGTGCTGAACCAGTCCGGAAGCCTATCAGTTATACCTGTGCTTGAGATATCAAGGTAAGAAAGATCCAACTGCCACTGAAGCCATGCAGGAAAAAGAGGACCCATAAGGCATAACTCAAAGATTGCTTCTTCTAGCCTGAAGGGAGGTCTCCATTCTGAACCCACCTCAATCTTGAGCCAATTCTGTGATAAGTCTATCGTCGTTAAGCTCGCCAAGCTAGCAAAGTGCTCTTCTGTGATCACACCATCAAGGTCATTGCCGCTTATGTCCAGGTAAGTCAAATTAGCGAGCATACCAATCTCAGATGGCACATGTCCAGTGAGGAAGTTTCCATATAGGTCTAGAGTGGTTAAACTACCAAAGTACCCTATTTCTGCAGGTATATTTCCAATGAGGTAATTGTAAGACAATACTAGGGTGCTTAGACCGGCAAAATACCCTTTCCCTACCGGTATCAATCCAGTGAGGTTGTTGAAAGAAAGGTCAAGATTGTCCAAACCAGTCAGATTCCCCAGCGATAGCGGTATAGATCCGGTGAGGTTGTTGTAGTGGAGATCGAGAACGCGCAAACCGGTCAGATGCATCAATCTGCTGTAATTTGGCAAGGTTCCACTTATACCATTGTTTGGCAGATACAATTCTTGCAACCTGTTGGATCGACATCGTTGCGGCAGAATCTCTAGCAACTCGATGATGTCCCCACCAGCGAGGCTCGAGTCGAGGTCTAGGACTCTCAAATTGCAGAGGTTTCTCAAGCTTCTTGGCATGGTGGCCATGTTTCCATTGTAGGAGAAATCAAGAATCTGAAGGGATGACATGGCGTCCAGTGCATCAGGGAGCTGGCCGTACAGATGTGTTCCCATGAGGTTGAGGTACCTGAGGCTTGTGACGTTCCAGAACCAGCCGGATGCAGCAGAGTCGTTGAAGTAGTTCATGGAGAGATCGAGCTCCTCGAGGTTTGTGAGGTTATGGAAGCGCGGGGGAAGCCGCCATAGATGCGCGCTTGGAAGCGAGCAGGAAGAAAGGTGGAGGGTATTCAGAGAAGGGAGCATGTTCACTGCACGAGGCCAGTCCCGTGCTCTGCTCAAGTCCACCGAGCTCAAGCTGAGGTGTTGTAGCGATGGCAGGCGCATCAGCCACGAGAGGTCCGATGAGCGCATCAGCTGCGCGTCGAAGTCGCTGGAGAGGTCGAGCCACCGCAGCCTGGAGAGGTTGCCGAGCTGCGGCGGCACCTCGCCGGAGAAGTAGATTCCCGAGAGGTTCAGGTAACTGAGGCTCTTGAGGCCGCCCAAGAACGCCGGCAAGGCGCCGGCCGGCGCCCCCCTCCAGGTAGTTCCGGCTGAGGTCGAGGTGCCGGATTCGCGAGAGGGAGAGGAGCGAGGGGCTTATCCGACCGACGAGGGCTGCCCCTGCGTAGTACCCGCGGTCGTCGAGCTCGGGCCCGGCCGCCGCGTTCCGGAGGCGGAGCGCGAGCACATGGCCGGTCCGATTGCTGCACCGGACGCCTCGCCACCGGCAGCAGTCTTCTCGACCTCCATCACCTCGCCGCCACGAGTCGAGGTGGCCCCCGGGGTCGCTGGTGATGCCGTCCTTGAAGGCCAGAAGCGCGTCCCGCTCCTCCGGCACGCAGTTCGCGCCAGCCGGCCGGCGGAGCGGCAGGGCGTGCACGGGTGCGGCCAGGGACAAGGCGGCGACGATGCTGCCGAGGACCAAGAACTCGGCTGCGGCGACGGGATGCTTGGGCATGGTGACTGAGCAAGAAGTGTTAGAGTTAATCTTGATGTTTATTAGTAGTTTTTGATTAACACAGAATATTAGAAATAATCTTGTTGCATGTGGGTAGGAGTAGTGCTGCCGATGGACTCGGCCAGACTTTCATGTGCACGTTCTGGGTTTAGTTACCGCATGAGTAGGTTAGTGCATGAGTTAGAGTCCTGCATATTTATCTAGTCATCGTGTGTTGTTGAGTAGCCATGCATTAGCTAGTAGTGGCTTGAGAAAAGGTACAAGTTGGTTGCATCTTGCTTGGACGTGTGAGTGGTGGCATCAGCGGGTAGTGCACCAAGTAAATCGGATCGGCACTAGGCCACCGCATATGTGCGTTGAGTCTGTATAAAGCATGGTAAGCGCTTATATTCAGTTGAGAAGAGTGACTAATAGAGCAAGCAGTTTGTGCTCAGTTGTTCTACCGTCTTCATTCTCTCCACCGTACTAGTGTGTGTTCAAAGCCATGAGCGAGTGTTCTCCTACGCAAAGCCAACAAGAAGTTCGTCGTGGGCATGAATGTGACTGCGCATGATGACAACCAATTTGTAATTAGTCTGACGAGTCTACGCTTCGTCAAAGCGATGGGACTGGTTGACCCCGCAGCTAACGCCATGGGAAGATCGAAGCAACATGGCCGAGTCGTCGGCTCGTGGACTCGCACTAGCTACTGGTGGTTAGTGTGTGATCAGTGGATGGGGAAGGCACAGTAGGTCAGTAGCCCAATTGAATTCTGTGGGTAGGGGTGAAAAATGGTAAAAGATAATCCGTTTTATTCGATATTCGTATTCAAGAAAATAAAAATGCGGTAATTAAAATCCGCATTTGAATACTATTTATATCCGTATCGGGGAAAAATAGATAGTATCTGTATCCGTATTCGGTGTTATTCGTATCTAGGAAAAAATCGGATAGTATCCGAAAAAATAAATACTATCCGGGAAAATGAATACAAATACTATCTGTTTTTTCCCGAATACAAATATGAATACTATTTGTTCTACCGAGATTTGTCGCAAAAGTTGTAGGATATTCGCATTCGACCGAATTGAGTACATATTCGAATTCGTATTCGTTACGACATTCGATTTGTATTCGAGAATGTTCGAATTCGTATTCGTTTAAAAAATAGGGATTCGTATTTGTATTCATTTTCGTTTTAAAAATATGAATTCGTATTCGTATTCGGGACTATTCAATTCGTATTCGATCCGTTTCCATCCCTATCTGTGGGTACGTAGGCTGTTTTTGCAGGCTTGCAGCTTGGGTTACAGGAAATAGCAAAGGGAAAAACATTATAGGGAATTTGCAGGAATATCACGGAGAAGAAGCATCTGCTCAAACCTGTTGGAAATTTCGCTACGGTTGCCGCCGCCGCCGCCGGAGTCGCGTGTTGCACAGTGCCGCGCCGCCAGAGTCGACAACCGACATGATAGATTAAACAGATCTCATATGCAGTAGTGCAACACACAATCCACTCTGTAAACTGAAGACATACCGGATGACGATACCATTGATCGATGCAGTATTGATCTAAAGTAGTAGATGAACAAGTGTTCTGTCTACTTAGGTTTGGTCTTTCTTAGTAAGAGGTAAGCCACAAGTTCTAACTACATACAGGATAGGTGGTATGGCATAAGTTAATCTGATGAGAGGACCTGACCCTTATTTATAACCTTTAGCATAGAATCCTATCCCGACCTATCAATAGAGATAGATTCCAAATATGTTTCTACACAGATTTAAATTCTAACTCTGTATTTTCCTTACTAGATACTCAGGCTCTTAACAAATATTTTATTTGATCACTTTATATATTTAAGCCAACTGAAGAATAAATAGTTGATATTTATTTAAACTCATGTAGGTCCACATAGCGGGAAATTAATCCAACAATCTCCCACTTGGACAAATGAGTAAATATATATAAAAAACTTTATGAGCTCCAAAAATACTATTTGTGTCATCAGCATCTTGGAATCAATCCGGTCAATCAATTATACCAACATAGGATCAAAGCGGTCTCCGTCACTTTAAAGCGTAACTTAACCCATCAATGGTCGCATATATCAACATAAAAGAATGACATGGATAAAAAAATGGATGTTTAGCATTGAAATTACATGAGATGTGATCATAACATGCCTACTTTCAACTGGTCTAACTTTATACCTTATGAGATCAAAACATCTTCTCAGATCCAAATGAGATGATATGAATTCAGAGTAAAACAACATAAACTTTATTTCTCTAGAGAATATAACTGAAGGTCTTTACACTAAATTGGTATTGTCACATGAGCATAAAAAATTACAAACTCCCACTAGAACTGAATTCCTCAGGTGAGACCACACCCATATAAGCAACATGCTCATAGAACACTTTAGGTGTCAACCCTTTAGTGAACGGATCCGCAATCATGGAGTCTGTACCTATATGCTCAATGGGCAATTTATCACTCTGAATTCTTGTTTTCACAACTAGGAACTTGATGTCTATATACTTAAACTTTGACGAGCTCCTATTATTATTAGAATACATAACTGCAGACTTGTTGTCACAATACAACTTTAGTGGTCTGTCGACCTGATCCATAATTCGCAGCCCTATGACAAAGTTTTACAACCATATCCCATGATTTAAAGCCTCATAGCAAGCAACATACTCAGCTGCCATTGTGGACGGGGCAACAAGTGACTGCTTAGCACTTTTCCAAGAAACCACACCTCCACTAAGTAGATAGATGTAACCTGAAGTGGATTTGCTAGTATTTTGGCAACCAACAAAATTGGAATCGGAATACCCAATGATCTCCAACTGATCCGATTTCCTATATGTGAGCATGAAATCCTTCGTCTTTTGCAAATACCGCAACACCCGTTTTGCTGCGAGCCAATGATCCAATCCTAGATTGCTTAAATACCTGCTCAGTATTCCAACAATATATGCTATGTCTAGTCTAGTGCAAACTTGAGCATACATCAAGCTCCCTATCACAGATGAATAGGGGATGTGTTGCATAGTCTAGTGCTGCATTTTCTTAGCCTCAAAATCATTCTTAGGACATTGGCTAAGACTGAATTTTTCACCTTTGGCCACAGGGGTATCTAAAGGTTTATAGTTTTGCAAGCCAAATCTTTGCGATATCTTATCGATATAGTTCTTTTGTGATAATCCTAATATACCTTGAGAGCGATCTCGGTATATTTGAATTCCTAATACAAAAGAAGCATCACCAAGATCTTTCATCTCGAAATTTTTAGCGAGAAATCTCTTGGTTACATGCAAGTAATATGTCATCAACATACAGAACAAAAAATATGAACTTACTCCCACTAAATTTATGATACACACAATCTTCAACCGTATTTACCTCAAAACCAGAAGAGATAATAACCTCATGAAATTTTTTGGTACCGTTGCCAGGAAGCCTATTTAAGCCCATAGATTGATTTCTTTAATTTGCATACCATTTGCTTCGGGTCATCGACCAAAAAGTTTTCTGGTTGCTCCATATAAATCGTCTCATTAATGTTTCCATTTAGGAACGCTGTTTTTATATCCATATGATGAGCTCAAGATCAAAATGTGCCACAAGTGCCATAATGACCCTAAAGAGTCTTTTGAAGAAACCGGAGAGAAAGTCTCTTTATAGTCTATGCCTTCTTTTTTAGTATATCATTTTGCAACAAGACGAGCCTTATATCTTTCCACATTACCTTTGGAATCCCGTTTGGTCTTAAATATCCATTTGCAACCAACGGATTTCTTTCTTTCTGGCAATGGGACAAGATCCCAAACGTCATTGTCTTTCATGAATTTTAACTCTTCATTCATGACATTGATCCAATTAACAGAATTTGGATTTTGCATGGCTTTTTAGAGATTGATAGGATCTTCTCCTAAAATTTCACTACAAGCCTCATTTTCCTGAAGGAAGATAATGTAATCATCAGAGATTGCACTTCTTCTTTCTCTAGTGGATCTCCTTAACGGCACTGGTTCTTGAGGTTGATGAGTTTGTACTTCTGTAAGAACATCATTTTGTGGAGTAACCTATTGGATATTATTTTGATTTGCATTTTCCTCAATCATACCGGGTAAAATAACCTGATCCCAATCATTATTAGGAATAACCAAGAGAAGAGAAAATAAACCCCCTTCAGAAACTTCTTCAAAATTAATATCCCTAACCATATCTCCCCCTTCAAACTCAACATCCTCAAAGAACCGGGCATTTCCTGTTTCAAAAATTGTCTTAGTAGTGGGATCATTGAATTTATAACCCCTAGATCTTTTAGAATAGCCAATAAAATAGCTACTAACAGTTCTTGAATCCGATTTTCTCTCATTAGGCCTGTACGGCCTTGCCTCAGATGGACATCCCCCATGTAGGTACATGCCTGATGATAGGCTTTTTGCCTATCCATTGTTTGTACGGGGTTTTGTTAGTCGCTTTAGTTGGTACTATATTAAGTAAATAAGTTGTAGTTTTTAGTGCTTCTTCCCAGAGAGACTCTAGTAAGGTAAAATAACTAATCATGCTGCTCACCATATCCTTAAGAGTCCTATTTCGCCTCTCAGCAACACCATTCATGCTAGGAGATCCCTGTATGGTATACTGAGGGACGGTCCCGCATTCCTCTAGGAATTTAGCAAAAGGTTTTAGACGTTGTTCACATGATCCGTCATTTCTCTCATAGTATTCTCCATCATAGTCAGATCGAACAGCCTTAATTCTTTTGCCAAGTTGGTTTTCTACCACAGCCTTAAATGTTTTGAACACATCCAGGGACTGTGACTTCTCATGAATAAGACAAATATAACCATATCGTGAGAAGTCATCTATGAACGTGATAAAATACCTTTGGCCATTCCAAGAAGTTGTAGGGAATGGGTTGTAGATATCTGTATGTATCAGTTCTAAGACATCTGAAGCTCTATTAGCACTTAACTTCCTCATATTTGTATGTTTCCCCTTTATATAATTTACACAAATGTCGAAATCTGTGAAATCCAGGGGATTTAAAAAATTTTCTGACACAAGCCTCTTAATTCTCTACATGGAGATATGACCTAAACGCTTATACCACAAGGAACTTGATTTCTCATTTGTAATTTTCCTCTTTATACCATGAGAAACCGTATGCAGGACTTCATTATATGAGGCAATAGTATCAAGCAAATACAGATTGTCATGCCAAATTAAAGAACCGGTACCAACTTTATTGGAATTCTAAAAAAGACTAAAGAAACCATTTCTGAAAGAATAATTATAACTTGATTTGTCCAATACAGAAATAGAAACCAAATTCCGCCTAAAAGACGGTACAATATAAGTCTCTTTCAAATCCAGATAATATCCTGTCTTTAATAACAACCTAAATGTGCCTATAGCCTCAACTTCCACCTTCTTGCCATCGCCCATATAGATGAATCTTTCAACATCACTTGGCTTTCAGCAGTTCAGGCAACCCTATATTGACACACTGATGTTAGATGTTGCACCAGAGTTTAACCACCAAGTGTGTTCAAGTACAAAAGTTAAGTTAACCTCAGAGCTAACCATAGCAAGAATTGTACCTTTCTTAGCACGCTAAGAATGATATTTGGTACAATCTTTCTTTACGTGACCATCACTCATACAAAAGAAATAAGCCAATTCAGGCCCTTGTTTCTTCTTTATGGATGGCACACTTGCAGTTTCTTTGCTCTTCCTCTTGTTATTCTTGACTTTAGGGGTCATAGCCAAATGAGCACTTTCTGTTCTATCTGTTTCCATCTATCCTCCTCTTGCACACAATAGGAGATGAGCTCATTAAGGTCTCACCTTGAACTAATTAAAGTGTGTAGGAAGGGATATCAAAATTAAATGCACGAGCAAATCCTCAGATAGCTCTAACTTGAGTGCCTTTAATTTTGACACAAGATGAGATATTTTCATAATATACTCCCTTATATTTCTTTTACCTTTGTACTTCATTGAGATAAGCTTTGCCAAAAGTGTACTTGTTTCATCTTTTTCGTTTTTGGCAAACCTTTGCTCAAGACTGTGAAGGAAACCCTTAGTTGTAGTGGCATGTTCTGATGTGCGAACAGCACGCATCATGATCATAAGACTCATGCGATTTGAACGATCCCATTTCTCAGGCTCCATCTTTTCCTCAATGGAGCAGTTAGCCACAAGAGCAGCGAGTTGTTCTTTACGAAGTGCAAGGTGTGAGGACCCCTGGGTTATTTTTGTAAGATCGAGGCTTTGGGCCTCAAGTAAATGAATTCCATCTTAACTCTATCAAAGTGAGGAGAACTGACCGAACTAGAGCCCCGGCGATCATGCGTTCTGCTCCCCTATAAGCACTACATGATGATCGGTTCTCCAAACGGTCCAAATCCACACTTAATGAGTTAAAAGGGAATTCAAAAACAGCGGGTTGAGTCTTATGTTGGCTCCCAAGATCAGCGACCAACACGCGCATACCCTCATTTAACGTCAATCATATCCATACAACAGTCATACATTCATAATCCAAAAGACATACAACATAGTAGTTAAGTCTACAACTATTACAAAACGGCCGACCGGCCAAATTCAAATAAGAACATTGAGTAGGAGTGGAAACAATATAAATAAACCAAAAGGATAGGAGTGGAAACAATATAAATAAACCAAAAGGTCTAGCATGGTGTGTCCTATAACCCATGGCAACTGACTGGGGGTTAAAGAACAACGCTACTCGTCAGCGTTGCCTAAATCAACGCTAACGAGCTTATCGGGCGCGAAGTCTTCCTCACCTGAATTTGCAGAGCCGGGTTGAGTATAATTGTACTCACAAGTCTTACACAAATTAAAAGTATCTATGCATAAAGGATATCAAAGGATGACATTAGTGGATTAGTTTTGCATAAAGCGCAACAATTTTCATTTCTAGACCATCTAGTTTGAAATTGCCAATTTGCAAACATTGGTTTAGTAAAAGAAGTACAAAAGATATAGATAATTATATAGATCAATTAATACCAAAGTGGCTGCCCACTTTGATAAACTAAAATGCATAAATACCCTATTCATGCCGAAACCAAGTTGTAACCATGTCAAATTTTAATTATAAGTCTAAAGATGACGTCTCCCAAACCAAGTGGTGTCCATAACCGTGGACATGACTATTCGAATAGATTAAACTCTGCAGAGGTGTACTACTTTACCCACACGACTCGATTAGCCCGTAAGCCTCTGGATGCCTCAGGACAATAACACACTTCCTAAGGTATGCCGGCCGGGAAAATCGAGATTCAGTATTGTTTAGCAAGAAAGCCATATTGAGATGAGTCCCCCTTGTGAGATGAACCCCATACTTAGTACAAGCTACGGATAGCTCTTGCTAAGCGGGCTCACAAGTTGTGTTGGAGATATCGATGCAATGTAAATAAAGAAAAACAGTGCTCCCATGCACATTATAGAAAATTGCATCGAGTCCTACGAACAAATGATCGAACACAAATGTCCTCACACCACTTGGGACTTAACTAAATAAAACTCTCCCCTTACTTAACCGAACGATACCCATATCCCGCGTATGATAGCACGATGGTTACTTGGAATAATATCCCATGGCTCAGTCCTTAATGGTTCAGACAAGACAACCGCGATGCTCGAGTCATGTGCCTAACAACACCCACACTATCAACCCCTTGTCCAGACCAAAAAACCATTTGAAATAACCAAAGTTTGACTCAACAATCAGATACAAAGGTCTGGATAAAAACAAAGATAAGAAAAGTTCTGTGTCTCCCATGATAATTGACGAGCTAATCCAGTCAACTGATCTAATGCGTCTCCTAGACCTGCAATGGCTAAGCATTCAACACTTAATATACATATCATCACAAACATCTAACTTACACATATTTATAAAGGAATTATCAAGGATATCCAGCAAGTGTAGGACATAACTAACTAACTTATAACATATCGATATACAAAAATAGCATGCAAGCAATATCATTGCATTTCAAACACCAACTTATTAAAAACCAGGATCAACATGATGCAAGAGAAAGTTCAAATGATGCTTGCCTTGCTGAAATTCAAGTTATTCATTCTCAGTGGCGTAATCGTCGACTTGCGGAAATTCGGGCTCTAAAGAAATAACGACATCGAATAAATACCAAGAAATAGCCAAAAACTCAAAATGCTCAAACATGCATGAAATTTATATAGTAGCTAGATGATGATTTTATATGAATTTAGGTACAAAATTTATTCCATTTGGAGTTTATATGAGAGAGTTATAATAGTTTAAAAATAAGATTTCTAAAAAATGCTGAAAAATTCACTTTTGTTATTGTTCATCCGATTTTAATTATTTAGTGAAAATTTGTATGACAATGGTGGACATAAGGATTACATGGTTATAAATATAATACAAATTTATGTTCAATAAAACATGAATCATCTTATTTGGAGTTCGGATGAGTTTTCTGTGAAATTTTGAAGTTAAATCAATTTCTAGTATAGAAATAATGTCTTACCGAATTAGATTCCACACTTGAAATTTTATGAGGCAGTAACATATTCAAAAATTATACCAAGTTTAAGTAAGTTAAAAATGAAAGCTAACAAAATTGGTTTCATTCCATTTGGAGTTAAATTGAATTAGTTATGAATTTTCCAAGGTGGAAGCATTTTCTAGTGTAACAATAATTCGATTTTTGGATCAATTTCCATCAACTATATTTTCTGGGGCAGAACATATTTCAAACCTATTACCAATTAAAATACATCAAGAATGAAAATTATCAAAATTTGTTTCACTGGATTTGGAGTCAATTTGAATTAGTTATGCATTTTTGAAGTTAAAGACAATTTTCGGTGTACAAATAATTGATTTCTGGATTTTTCTTAAGCATTTTATACTTTTTCTACCGAAGTCTACCCTAGACTCAGTCGTTGACGGTGGGGTCCAGTGCATAGTGCATTTTTCCTTTACATTCCCGAATTAAAACGAACTGACACGTGGGGCCCAACGGTCATAGACACAATCTAATGAACTCAGTTCGCTGGTGCACAACCACAGTGCACAGCGCACTTAAAGAGCTAGGCCCACCTGTCATCCACCGAAAGATACCAGTTTAATAACTCTTTTTCTTTTCGCGGGGTCCACATGTAAGTGAGTCACTAGCTACTTTAGGACAACCATTAACTACTAATCATCACCATTAGCCTTAATTGCCGTGCTACAGTAGTTGTCGCGTACGACAACAGGGGCTTGCTGACCTCGTTCTTGCCCAGCGTCTCGCTGGCGATTTCAACCACGGCGGTGCCGGCCAAGACCTAGGATAGATGCACAATAGTAGTGTGCATCTTCCCGAACTGATGGCGACGGCTGAGCTGGCCTAGAACAGCGGCGAGCCGAAGATGGGTGGCGACAAGGATACGACAAACATGCATGTCACGATATAGCTCCACATTCTCCACTCAAGCGAGTGCCAAAGCTATGAGTCTCAGGGAGGCTACCTGAGCGATGGAGAGGAGTAGAGATGACCGAAGCATCCTTATCGGCGTTGAGGTCCTTGGCAATGATGAGCTTCAACGGGGAGGAGGTTGTCTGAGGAAAACCATCAAAGAAGAATGGTCGGGATAGTTTCCTTGGGTAGAGGAGGAGATGCCCCAGAGAGGAATTGAGATATGACTTACCACACTGGTGTCAGGGAAGATGACTAGGGTTTGCGGCCAACAAAGAAAAACTTCGAAATCCAAGAGCTCCTGTGAAGCATCAAGGAAATTCATTTATGGGAAGTTAATCTTGTACCTAGAGGCACCTGGTGACTCACTTAAGCGGCAATGATACCTACCGGACACGAAGTTGGCACGACGGCGGCCTCGGGTGTGCGCTCTGGAATCAGAAATGGCACGATGATGGCCTGAGAGCTACAAGCGAAAGCATGGCCGCGCATTAGAAAAAAAATGAAAATGGCATGGAATGTAGAAGCTGAGGGACAAGTGGTGCAAAGATTACCCGAGCAGAGAACAAGCACTAGCTCCTTCTTCCTCAGCCCTGAGAGGAAGAATGAAGAGAAAGAAGGATGCCGAGGGGGTGTTATGCTCGGGAAGATAACAGAGTGGAGACGGCGTCAAGAGGAGAAGCTCAGGGAGTGGCAGATAAGGTTGGTGGATTGACGACGTCCTTGCTCGGCTCAGCGTGTCCCGGCCGCGTGGCGTGGAGCTTCTACGCGAGACTACAGGATGTAGGAGAAGGAGCTAACACGCGGGCCCGGTGCGTCAGAGGCACAAGGCGGTGCAGGGCGGTTAGTTGGCTCGGTCGAATCAAGTCAAATGGTCCAGTCAAAGTCAAACCCAAGTCCAAACTGTTGACTGAACCTAAAACAAAACTTTCCACTTTGACCGATGGTTTTAAAATAGCAAAAAAAAAATCCTAAAATTCTGAAATTAATTAGAGATGGTCCTGGGCTGTCCTAGTACTGATATAAAATTTTAAACCTCACTGTTCAAATTTTATTTGCTTAATTTAAATTCAAACCTATAATAGGTTGTTGAATAGAGTTTGAATTTTGTGTAGGTTGAATTGAGTTCCAAAAATTTGGAAAAAATTATATTTATTCATGATAAATATTATAGTATTTAAATAAATTATCTCTCAGAGATGATCACATGTTTTTAATTCTGTTTTCTTTTGGAGCTTAAATTTGGGTTGTAGGTTTAATCTTTGATTACGATTTTTCAAGTGCAATAAATAGTGCAAATGCTTCAAAAACAATATGCATGCTCATGAAATGCAAAACAATTCCATTTATTAAAGTTTGGGATGTGACACAAGGTCTAGATCCATTACCCCAAGAACGATCAAAATGTTCTCTTTCCATTCTTTAAAGTTTGCACCAGTAAGCATAGGTATTGAATTGATGCTAGCAGAAATATTAGAAGTAGGATTTGCAGCTGAAATAAAAGAATGAATTAAATGCTCTTATTAGGACATGAATAAGATACTTAAGGTTTGATTCAGAATTTGGTATATTCCATCACACAAAATACCTAGCGCTACATTAATATTTAGTCTTTGGATAGAAATATTAACTTGCAAGTAGTAACCTTGATGTGGCAATAAAATACTAACAGTAAATCCTGTCAAACAATATACCTTATTTTGGTCCGACTTATTGTTCACATAGAAACTTGATAATTGCTACATATTTGTTGCCACAGTTGCATACATAATTATACCAAATATTGACTTTCCTTCGGGCTAGTCAATGGATGCATGAATTATACATATAAAAAATTGCCTAGTTGTTATGAATAAATTAACCTACATAATAGAGGTTGCTTTGTCAATATAGAACTTCAATTAATCTATGCAGAACACTAGCTGACCAAATTTGAATCAATTCAATCATTATTCAAAAGATTCCACAATTTATAACACAATGCATATTTACTGATTAAACTGATATGTCAAGACTAATCTTAAACATCAAATTAATTCTCAGCTTAACAGAGGATTGAATCAACATAACAGTGCTTGCATATCCAATTTCAATACTATAGTCTTACGGCAAACAGAGAACTGATGAACCTCAATTCAAAACTGAAATCACAAATCAGTATCTACTGATTTCTACCAACATAGTTTCATCAAGATCACAAGCACAATATTCAACCTAATACAGAATACACAAAAGTATCTGAATCACTGAAAAACAGAGACTTGGCAGCAAGATATGATTTGATAATATCAGAATAGCAGTTGACAATATCAGCAAGATATGCTACCAATCATTATCGCATTTGACAGATTGTTTCAGTTTGCACATCAGAGAACATAACCATCTTGCAGTTAATTGAGCAAACTAGAAACAGCATATGGGTTAACCTCTAGTGAATACCAAAAAACATCAAACCATAACTTAGATGAACTCAAGATGATGAACAATCTGAAGATGCAAAATCTTAATCCACAAATATACTAAAAAAACAGAGGCTAATATGAGGATTAGCTGCTGTCGGTGCGGCGGTGCAAAGAGGGCGGCGGCTGCAGGTGGCGGGCGGGTGCGAGCACCGCTGGTGATGGCATCCAGAGGGCGCGCGGCGCACGAAGGGGCGGAAACCGAAGGGCGCTTGGTGCTCGCGGATGCGGCGGAAACCAGATGAGGGCTCGGCGCACGCGGAGGCGACGCAAGCCTGATGATGCGCAGCGCTCGGGGAGGCGGCGGAAGCCCAGAGGACGTGCGACGACGCGAATGCAGCAGGAGCTCGAGCCGGCGCATGCAGGAGCGGTGGAAATCGAATGAAGCTCGGTCGCACCCGCGAAGGCAGCGGAAGCTCGAGGGGGGCGCTCGGCGACGCCGAGAGGCGGCGGAAGCCCAGAGGGCTGCTCGGTGCTCGTGGAGGCGGCGGGAGCCCGCGTCGTGCGCCGGTGCCCGGTAGCGGCGGCGAGTGGCCCCGACTCTGCCGCGCACCGTCGCATATCCCGGCAGCTGCGCGTCCGTTGGACTGCTGCACTGCTGCACCGGCATGAGGACAGTTGTCGGCCGGGATGAGATGAGATAGGGGGGTCCGAGCTCCGAGGAGTCGATTTCTAAAGCTCTGACGAGTAAAAGCCTCGGAGCGTTGCTGCACATCGTGTGCTCTGAAAGCGAAATTCGTTTTACGCATTCCTAGATAAGAATTTTTATGCAATCTAAACATATTGCGAGCTAACACAAAGTTCGGATGGATATACTCCCTCCAGTTAAAAAAACAAGTTATTTTGAAATACATGCAATCAAATTTTAGAAACTTTAATTATTGATATTTTTTTAAATATTTAGATTAGATATATGAAAATCATATGTATAGATTCGTCTCGAAAAGTATTTTCATAATATTGTAATTTTGTTGAGTTTTACAAATAAGTACAATAATATTTAGTGATCAAAGTTGTATTTTATTGACCGTATCGATGTTCAAAATGACTTGTTTTTGCAGATGGAGTATCATATTTCCAAATGACAACGCTGACTATTCTCTAGGTGCACCGCAAGTAGTACAAACAGATGATACAAGCATGCCATGGCCTTTTACTCCTTTGCTAAACTCTTATTTCTGAAAATATTAATCAATATGATCAGACATAAGCCATGAAGTATGAAAGTCTAGCTGTTGAGGCTGCATCAAACATTAAGGATGTGTTTGGATGAGTGAATGAAGTGATCCCTGTACCGGGTGGTTCGGGATATGGTCATGTTCACGCGTTTGGTTGGTTGAATGAAATCGATTCGTCCAGGACCAACTCGTTCGACGAAAGCGAATATTCGACGGAGGTCCCGAACCATTTTGTTCAACAAAACCGAGTGAACCACACGGTTCAACACCGCCTCGTCCACTAGCGTTGCGTGCGCTCACCCTCCCAACGCTTGGGATAAATTGCTGAATAAATTATCCTGCTTTGAGATTTTTTTGTGCTGCCTTATTGAAGAATATTTAATTCTAGTGCTTTGGTATTCCAGAGCAAGTGTTTTTTTTTCCTTGGTGGCAGATTTATGTAATTCAGGCTATTTCAATCCTTCATATGATCCTGCAAATCGACAGAGGAGGCTAAAAGTTGAATTCTGCTGTATGCGGAATCAATGAGGTGAATGGTTTTGAGGCTCTTGCTCTATTGATTAAATATACACTTATGACAATAAGAATCAGATCATAAACCCTATAACATGCTACCGCTACTCTGTCATTCATACAAACCTATAATTATCACTAGTTCTCTCTTTTGACAATATTGATTTCCCTATATTGTCTGGTGGCAAACGTTGGAGATTCTAGGGCAGTCATTTGTAGAGGCAGTGATGGTAAGCTCACCTTTTGGGTCATGTTTCAATCTACAGCCTTTCAGCTTCGTCTGCACTTCTTTAGTTCATTTTCTTTTTGATGGATCAGCATGTATCTTCATTCAAGTGTTGTGCTTACCATAATTTTAGCTATTCTCAACAGAGCATGTATCTTTTTTTGTTCTAACTATATCATCATGTTGGTTGTTAAAAATATGAGTATTTTTCGAATTACTTTAATCCAGAAATATACTAAATAAATTATAGAAATTACTCTAGCCATTTTCACAAAGCAGGTAAACAAGAACACTATAGGCATATGAATTTCTATAAAGACAGAAATTAGCATACCTACCTCAGTGTTTAAGGCAACAACAGATAATAAAACTAACCAAGCAACAAGTGCGAGATAGCCATACCCAAATCCAATGGAAGGAGCAACAGCAGAAGGAGTCTTGGTGAGGCTTTTAATTCGCCAAGGAAACGGTCACCAGCGACACGCGCGTGCACACACACACACACACACACCGCACAGCACGGCTCGGCTCGGCGAGGCGTGGCGAGGCGAGCGAGTGAGCGAGCGTGCGCGTGTATTAGCTCTCTCTAATTCCACAAAGAGGCTACCACGTTTCACCTTTTAGAATAGTGTAACTTCCCTTCAACTCTCCATGTGGGACTAAATAGTTTTAGCACGTGTACATGGGCCTTTGAGATTTTCTAGGAATTAATTAGAATTAAAATTGGGCCTAGCCTGTATTAATTCCAACAATCCCCACCAGATCCCAAAGGCACATGTCAAATGTCTTGATCCACAGTATTGTTTTGATATACCAGTGTTTCGATAGAGACCGGTTAAGGTTGAACATTCACCTAGAACAGAAGCTACACTTATCCACAACTACACAATGGACTAAGCCTTAAATTGGTAGTTTTATGTGAATAAGTTTCACTTAAGTCCTTAACTGATACTAGACTGCCAGGCATCCCCGCAGGTTGAGGCATATAAGTCATACTCTTGGTGTATTCATGCGCTTCCTAGAGATTACCCTATCTCATAGACCGTGACTAGCAGTCGGGCTCATATAGGTGTATTCTTTTAAGACCGCTCTGTAGGACAGTATCTTTGCTTAAACAAGCCACAGAACACATTAAGATAAAAATTAACCTGTCATACAGATTTAAGAGAGAATTGCATCTCTAATGGAGTGGGTCTATAAAGGTATTCTCCTTCCAGTTAACCAATAGCTTGTTTCGCCAATCCTACTTCACGGGATCTCCGATCACATAGGATGGGTTACCACTATCGTATAACTCACATGGGTTTCAAAACCATCTCCCTCGATGCATTGTCTATCACATTCTGTGATAAACCTTTTGTGAAAGGATCTGCCAGATTCTTAGCTGTTTGGATATAATCCAAAGCTATTACTCTGGAGTTTCTCATTTTCCTGACAGTCTTCGGCCTTCTCTTCACATGTCTTGATGCCTTCATATTATCTTTAGAACTGTTCACTTTGACGATCACGACATCAAGACTGTCAGTCCTGGTACCGCTAGTGTAACATCCCAAAGTGCTGTTACCAAAATAAAAAAATTAATAAAGTTATTCTTTTATTGGATTTTCTGAGTTTTAATAGTGTTTTCTTGAATTTCTTGAATTTCCTAGATTTAAAAAGTAAAAAATAAAATTTATTGAGTTTTATGAGTTTTTATTCGATTTAAAATGAAAAAAAATAAAATTTCAAGTAATTTCTGGAATTTTAAAAGCTTTTTACTATTTATTTTAAAACAAAAATAATTATTGTTCAAAAATAAAAACTAAATTTAAATTATAATTATTTTTATTAGATCAAAAATAATTCAATGAATTTTTTTAAAATTTTTCTAGAAATTTCGGACGCTATTTGCTATTTTCCAAAAATCTATTTGATTTAGTGATTTTTTTTTTCTAAATCCGAAAATCAAGAAAATTGTTTGGACCACATTCAACCTTATGTGATAATTTTGTACAGTACATAATGAACAGTGAAATGGGATGTTCGGGCCGTCTGATGAATTTTTTATTTTTTTTCTTCTCTCTAAAAATTATTTTTACTTCAAAAATTCATATCTAATTCATTTCAACTGCAAATCAAGTGAAACCAGTTTTGATATTTTTTTTTTATTTTAAATGAATTTTATTTTAAAATAGTTTTTAAACTTGTTTCTTGCCTAAAAAATATAGTTTTGGAAATGATTCTTAAACTGAATTGTTTTCACACTACGAAATGCTTTTAACTTTAAAAATTCATAGAAAATGTTTCTGAACTCCAAATGAGTTGAACCAAGTTATTTTGGTATTATAATTTTATTTTCTATTTATTGTATTAATTTAAAGATTAATTTGAACTTTCCAAAAAATGAAAAACATTTTATATAATTAGAATATACTTCAATTAAATCCAGAACTATTTTATTTGGTCTTTCCAGGTTCCAAAGTATTTTATAAAATTTTCTCGGAATTTTTGAATTTAATTTATTTTTTTGAATTTTCTTTATTCCTTTCATTTTCTTTCTTTCTCTCTCCTCTCTTATTTCCTTTCTTCCTCCCATGGCTCCTCTGTCCAGAACATTCAAAACACGCATGCTGCCATTGATGCCCCAAATAAACCTCGTCAAAACCCATTATTTCCTCCATCACTCTTCACGAAACTTCAGGCATTCATTCTCCTCATCAAGACACCTCCTTTCCTGGCCTCTCCCCTAATTTTCGTGCATTAATTCACCAAGAAATGGCCATGCCACCCGAATGACATGCCTCCTCGTTCTCCCTCCTCGGACCTCCCTAGCCCCTATATAAGAGGGCACCGTGTGTCTCTCATCTCCCTCATCCGTCCCCGAAAATCTTAGCTCCTTCCTGCCTTCCTCCATGACGCAATCGAAGTTTTTTCGTCGCCGGCCGAACGCCGTTCATCGGCCATTTGCGTCGCCTACAGTGGAGCCCCGCCACCATCTACCACACCCCTGGCTTCGCCTCGAAACGTTTTACGCCGTGCTCACCCTCTCGTCGCTGGAGCATCGCCGGAGTATCACCGCCACCGTGAGACCGTGCGCTCGCCGCCGCCATCACCGGTCACCGTTCGCCGCACCGCCACCTCCTACGGCCTCGTCACAAAGTGAGCAATCCATTTTTGTCATTCGCCGGTCACGCTTTCCCTTCCTTTGGCCGGCGCTGTCTTTCTTTCCTTTCTTTCTTGCTTTCTGTTCGTAAGAAGCATGAACAGTGAACGACTAGATAATCCATGCTAAACATTTTGTACATGAACGTTTTATTCATTCCAAAAATTTGTTTTCTCACATGCAAGCTCTAAATCCATTGATTCTTCCTCCTAAATTCATCTACTATTTTTAGTATTTATTTCATAATTTTTTGATTTTATTTATTTTCTGTTATTTATTCGGTCCATTATCCGCGTCGTCGCCTTTCTCCTCGCCACCGGCCAATCTTGCACGTTTCCCCCAACCAAGGTGAGCATTGTGTTCCCCACTGTTCCCCCTTCAAATCGCCACAAACCTCACCTGTTAACTCCTCTCCGTCTGCCCGGAACGGCGATGTCAACCCGAAGGTCGTCTCCATCGCATTCCGCCACCATCCGATGTCTCCCTATCGAACTGTCTACGGCGTTGGGTTTGCCTCGACGTTTTCTACGCCGTACTTTCTCGCTTTGGCCATAAAACTCTTTCCTTATTGCCGGTCAATCCGAAACCACAATTTCCAGTGAATAGTATTTTCGGAATTCTATCATTTTATGTGATTTTCAACCTTCCAGAATTTCGTTCTCCCTCATACAAACTCCGATTCTGTCGATTCAAATTCGTAAATTCATATAAAGTCAATACCTTCCTCCCAGTATTTATTTTGGATTTTATTTGGATTTTATTTGAGTATTATTTGAATTCGGATCGTTTACGTGTATAGATTTTGACGACTTCGGACGACCGGATTTCAACACCGTTTGAGAGCATCGATTAATCAAGCAAGGCAAGTTATACCCTTAATCATATCGATCCCACTATTTTAAATTTATTTAATTCTGTTTTTAAATTACTATTGCATGCATAATTTTTATCCAATTATTTTAATCCCCTGTTTAAATACTTAGTTATTCCAATTCTACCTTCCTTGTATAGCCAATTTGAATGTTGAACGTGAATACCTCATCACCATTAGGCAAAAAGATACTAAAATTAATCATATGCTTAACCAATGCTTAGATCAAATCCTGTATTTGGGAAGTTTTAGCCAAATATTTCAAATTTGATTTAAATTGGATATGTGGTATTGTTTTACCATAGAAGGTTTAGAAAATGATATTACTTGGAAAATAAAATAAAAATAGGTTTGAACCTGGGCATAATGGATGTTTGGTGGGTGCATGTTCATGCACGGGCTCAATCGGGTATGGTTAAGGCCCATGAGTTTTGTTGGAAAGTTACCCAAGTCAGTTAAGGACCGGTCTTCGAGTGTATGATGCTATGCCATACCGTACCACCACATGTCCTCAGTATGGGGAGTAGGACCTGGCTAATTAATCTGCAATGTTCCACCGTGGTCGTTCCCTACAGATGCAATGGGTAGTCATGTTACGACTTATGTTAGTCCCATCTAGCGCAAGAGGGGGCCCGAATCCGGAGGTCTTTATTCCAAAGGGGGTGGTGAAACCTTAGTGAGGGGCAACTACGGTGGAATGACGCTTTGTAAAGACCTTGTCATGTGCTCTAGACTGCTTGTCTACGTAGTGAGCGGTGGTATCGACGGATGCTGAACAAACTAGAGAAGTCGTGTCTTGTGGGTAAAGTTGTACCACCTCTGTAGAGTGTAAAACTATTCAAATAGCCGTGTCCACGGTTATGTACATGCTAGCAGAACTGCTCAAAGTTAGACTTTGGTTTTGTTTTCAAAAGACTTTATCAAATGGTTTTAGATTTTTATCCAAATGGGAATTGGGCAGGGTGCCATGTGATAGGAGGGTATCCTTCACCATTCATGTGTGAATGTTATCTGACTATAAAACTGAGAATTTATAAAATGATTTGTAGTTATATGATAACTGCTTTGGAACTTAGTACAAATATTTAAAGAAAATGCTGCTTTATGCAAATCAACCACTGAGCCATCCTTTGTTACATCCATGTATGCATGTCATTCTGTTATTTGACGAGTGTAACTTGCGAGCACAGTGGTTGTGTTCATACTTACTTTATGCAAATAAAATTTCAAAGGAGAAGGACTTTGTTGCCGGTGTGGATCTCGACGACTAGGCCGCTACCCCAGTCGATTGCCTGTGGCAGATCAACTGGACTCCACTACTTCTTCTTCGTCTTCCGCTATGTTATTTATTATTGGCTTGTAAGCCTCTTTTGTAATAAACTCTGTTGTTTATTAATAAAGTTGTGATATGAATTTGTTACCATATTTGTGTACTGTGTGATCTAGCTACTGATCATGGGACTAGTTCAGAAATGCACAGAGGATTTGGGATGTTAATCTCGGGTCTAACAGCTAGCTAAATACATGAGTGTATCAATTATCTGAGAATATCTCAATTGGTCTCTAGCTATTTTCCGATTCTTCCTAAGCAACACGCTAGGATCATAAGGTGTTGGAGAGGATTTGCAGTCGCTTTAACTAGTACGACTCAGAACCTTTTTCACATAATGTGCTTGCAACAATGTAATCCCACCATCATCACCTCTCAGTAGCTTGATATTCAAGATAACATCAGCTACTCCTAGATCTTTCATCTCAAAATTCTGAGACAAGAAATCCTTGACTTCCTTTATCGCATTAAGGTTAGTCCCAAAGATCAGTATGTCATCAACATACAAACATAGAATGACTCCCTCGCCCCCACCATGGCAATAATACACACATCTATCAGCTTCATTCACAATAAAGCCTGCAAATGTTAAAGTTATGTCGAACTTTTCATGCCACTACTTACACTACTACAAAACATGCAATAGTAGACACCTCATCACAGACGGTTAAAATAGAACCGTCTGTGTTGGGTCTGTCGGGCCTATCACAGACGGTTTGTAATACAAACCGTCTGTGATACTCAGTATCATAGACGGTTCTATTAAAGAACCGTCTCTGATTCAGAGACGGTTCTTTAATAGAACCGTCTATGATACTGCAGATTATCACAGACGGTTTTTTAATAGAACCGTCTATGAAACTATCACAGACGGTTGGTATCACGAACCGTCTATGATAAGTACCTCATCACAGACGGTTGGTGATACGAGACGTCTGTGATATGTGATTCACAACGCGGGAGTTCAAAATTTTTGAATACGTGCGCGGGAATTTTGAATGCGTGAGTGGGAGTAGCGGAAGTCCTTATATATTAATAAGGACTCCCCCAAATCCAGCGTGACCTCTGGGCTCCCTTCTCCCGCGCCGGCCCTCGTCCCTCCCGTTCGTCCCGCCGTCGCCCAGTGCTCCCTCCGCCGGGCCTCCTCCTCCCGCCGCTCGTCCTCCCCCCGACGGCCGGCCGGCGTCTCCCCCACCGGCTCTCCTCCCCGCGCCGCCCCCATCCAGGTGCCGGGCCTCCTCCTCCCGCCGCTCGTCCTCCCTCCGACGGCCGGCCGGCGTCTCCCCCACCGGCTCTCCTCCCTGCTGCCCCATCCAGTGCCGCCCTCCTCCGTCCGTCTGCTGTCCTCCCCCACCTTCTCCTAGATCGAGGTATACATGTGTGCTTGGATACGATTTTGTGATTGAATGTGTGCTTGAATATAGTTTTGCGGCGAGACAAGATCGATCATGGCCTTCTTGAAGGCTCATGGCGAGTGGAGCAGAGGTGGATGAGGTGCCGAGGCGGAGAGCGGGCGACCAAGGGAATACATTTAGTATTTTTTTGCGGTTGAAAAACTATCACGAGCGGTTCTTAACAAGAACCGTCATGATATTACTATCACGAGCGGTTCTTGTTGAGCAACGTCGCGGCGCTATACTATCACGAGCGGTTGGAGTAGAACGCGTGCAGATAACTACTATCACAGAGCGGTTCTACTTTGAACCGTCTGCGATATTCGTATCACGACGGTTTTGAACCGTGCGTGATAATATCTATTATCGCAGACGAACTTTTGAGACGGTTCGGAAAACCGTCTGTGATGACGGTTTCGAACCGTCTGTGATGACGTTTTCTGTAGTAGTGTTAGGTGCTTGTTTAAGACCATACAAAGATTTCAACAACTTGCATACCTTTTCTTTTTGACCATCTACTACAAATCCATTTGGCTGTTCCATGTAAATTTTCTCGTCCAACTCTCCATTTAGAAAAGTTGTCTTAATGTCCATCTAATAAACGAGAAGACGGTGTGAGACAGCCAGAGATAGTAGTACTCAAATAATAGTCAATCTAGCCACAGATGAATAAGTATCAAAGAAATTTTTGCCTTTCTTTTAGGTATAACCCTTGGTCACAAGCTGTGCCTTGTACTTCTCGATAGTACCATCAGGCCTAAGCTTCTTTTTGAACACCCACTTACATCGTACAGGTTTACAACCATAAGTACGCTCAGTGATCTCCCAAGTTCCATTAGAGATAATGGAATTCATTTCCCTACGGACTACTTCCTTCCAGTATTCCGCATCTGGAGAAGCATATGCTTTAGAAATGGTACTTGGAGTATCATCCACAAGGTACACAATGAAATCAGGACCAAAAGACTTTGTAGTTCTTTGTCTTTTATTCTTCCTCAGAGTTTCATTATCTTCATCCTTTGGAATTTGCTCAAAATATTCCATTGGAATGGCATGTTCAGGAGTTGTATCAGGCTCCTGACTCGATGAACTAGGCATATCTTTCATCAGAAAAAACTCTATAATTGTACCGATATGCACGTCAGGTACTTCAGATTTCACCACTAGAAATATATATCCAACACTATGGTGAGCATAGCCTAGAAAGACGCAATCCACGGTTTTTGGTCCAAGCTTACGCTTTTTGGGAATTGACACATTAATTTTCGCCAAACAACCCCAAGTGCGCAAGTATGAAAGTGATAGTCTTTTCTTCTCCAATTGTTCATATGGGGGTTATCTCTTTATTCTTTGTGGGAATCCTGTTTAGAACATGGCATGAAGTCAATATAGCCTCCCCCCTACCATGCTTTGGAAAGACCCACTGTGTCTCACATGGCGTTAACCAAATCAGTTAGAGTGTGGTTCTTTCCTTCAACAACCCTATTTGACTGGGGTGAATAGGGAGACGTTCTCTTATGGATTATACCATATTCCTCACATAATAAATTCGACTCATTAGAAAATTACATGCCACCACGATTAGATCTAACTCTTTTTATTTTTCTTTCATGTTGGTTCTCAGCTTCTGCCTTATAGATTTTAAAGTAGTAAAGAGCTTCATCTTTAGTTTTCAAAAGATACAAATAGCAGAACCTAATGGAGTCATCAATCAAAATCATGAAATATCTCTTACCACCTTTTATCAACACACCATTCATCTCACACAGATCTAAATGTACGAGTTTTAATGGTGCCAAGTTTCTTATCTCCGCGGCCTTATAAGGCTGCTTTGATTGTACATAAACTTGACACTTAGAATCTTTGGTAAGGATGAATTTCAAAATTAACTCTAAACTAGCTAACCACGTCATGCAACCAAAATTTATGTGACAAAGTCATGAATGCCAAATAGTAGTCTCATTACCATTGCAAACATGGTTCACAGTATTATTACACAAATCTGAAAGAGATAGGCAGAACAAGCCTCTGCACACGTAGCTTTTACCAATAAGTTGTCCACACTTGGACACTACAAATTTATTGGACTCAAATACCAGTCTAAAGTCATCTCTGCGCAGAAGAGATCCGCTGACGAGATTCTTATTGATAGATAGCACATGATGCACATTCTTTAGTTCCACGATCTTCCCCGAAGTAAACTTCAGATCGACCGTGCCAACACCATGAATAGTGGCATGTGACCCGTTCCCCATTAGAACGGTTGAATCTTGTGTGACCTGGTAAGAAAAGAACAATGAAATATCAGCACACACATGTATATTAGCACCAGTGTCTATCCACCAATCGATAGATTGGCATACGGAAAGAATAGTAGGTAAATTACCATACCCTGATATTCCCGTCTCAGTAGTACCAACAACAACATTAGCAGATTTGAAATTCTGCCCTTGCTGATTCTTCCCACCCTTGTGTTGGCTGCAATCCTAGGCCCAATGATCAGGTTCACCACACACAAAGTAAAGGCCATCCTTTGTGTTCTTCTTCTTCTTCTTGAAGCTAGTTGTTTGTGCAGTCTTGTTCTTGCCTTTGAAATTTTGAGCTTGGCCATTTTCTTTTGCACCACATTGGCATTAGAATGTCCCTTATTACCTCTAGTGTGTGTATCTTTTGCCCTCGCCTTCTGTTCAACATCAAGACACCCAATGAGATTTTCAATATAAAACTCTTGTCTCTTGTGTTTCAGAGAAGTAGCAAAATTCCTCTAAGAAGGAGAAAGCTTGGCAATAATGCATCCCACGACCAACTTGTCCTGTAGCACACACTTGAAGTGCTCAAGTTCTGTGACTATGGATTGTATCTCATGAGCCTACTCAACTACAGAACGGCTATCAACCATTCTATAGTCATGGTATTGCTCCATGAGATACAATTCACTACCTGCATCCGAAACTCCAAACTTGGCCTCGAGTGCATCCCACATCTCTTTCCCAATTTTAATCACCATGTATGCATGAACTAACTTCTCACCAAGAACGCTAACCACGACACCTTTAAAGAGGTTATCAGCAGCCTCGAACACTTGGTCCTATTTAGGAGTAAGTGTTCCTTCAGACTTGCCCTTTTGCCACATGAAAAACGTTCATGGCAGTTAGCCAAAGCACCATCTTAGTGCACCACCTCTTGTAATTCGCACCATTGAACTCAGAGGGTTTGAGCGCAGCAGTAAAGCCAGTTGACAAAAAATACCTAAAATAAGGTTTTTGGAATGTTAAAAATATGAGCATTTTTTGAATTAATTTAATCCAAAAATATACTAGATAAATCATGAAAATTACTCTAGCCACTTTCAAAAAATAGGTAAATAAGAACACTATAGGCATATGAATTTCTATAAGGATAGAAACTAGCATACCCATCTCAGTATTCAAGGCAACAACAGATAATAAAGCTAACCTAGCAACAAGTGTGAGATAGCTATACCCAAATCCAGTGGAAGAAGCAGCAGCAGCAGGAGTCTTGGTGAGGTCATCGTTCGTCATGGCGTAGTGGACGTCGTGGTAGTAGTCGTGCAGTTGATGTAAACGTAGCAGAGAATCGGATGAAGAGGAAGCAACGAGCAGTCGCGTGAACGCTCCCCAAAAACCTTATTCGTCCTCGCTCGTGCAAGCTTTCAAGGATGAGGGTTTCAAGGGCCTGCTCTCCCTGTGCGGCTGTACACGCACCTCAGCGGGATGGAGATCATTAGAGACAGCAACAAAATAGTAGAGTTCTATCTTAGTCTTTCGTAAAGAGGAGAGGAGGAGAACCAGTACTCCATTCTTCAGAAAAATAGCCAAAAACAAAGAGGCCAGAGCCTTTTAATTCACCAAGGAAACAGTCACCATTGATTCGCCATCAACCAGTGTTAACCACCATCATTGCTCATTAGTAATTGAACCATTACTACCAGCCGTTCGTTAATGCCATTTACTATGAGTCGATGCGTTTCGATTTTTGAATAGATAACGAAAAATACGCCCGCACCCGACATGCCTGCGCACACGCGTGCACACACACACACACAGCACAGCACGGCACGGTACGGCTCGGCGTGGCGAGGAGAGCGAGCGCGCACGTGTATTGGCTCTCTCCAATTCCACAAGGGGGCTACCACGTTCCAATTCCACAAGGGGGCTACCACGTTTCACCTTTTAAAATGGTGTAACTCACCTTCAACTCTCCATGTGGGACTAAACTGTTTTAGCACTTGCACATGGGCCTTTAGGATTTTCCAGGAATTAATTAGAATTAAAATTGGGCTCAGCTTGGCGAGGCGAGCAAGCGAGCGCATGTATTGGCTCTCTCCGATTCCAAAGGGGGCTACCATGTTCCACCTTTTAAAATAGTGTAACTCTCCTTCAACTCTCCATATGGGACTAAACAGTTTTAGCACATGCACATGGGCATTTAGGATTTTCTAGGAATTAATTATAATTAAAATTAGACCTAGCCCGTATTAATTCCAACATTGGTTGTGTCAACAAAGCACCACAAAGTTGTTGCAGTTTGCTTCTGGAATGATTGCAATATAAGTTTTTTTTTATCCAATTTAGAGAAATCATGACCCTCTTTCATCTTGATGATGCAACTATAGTGGCGTCAAGAGACCACAAGCCTGATCAATCAGATGAGAGGCAGAGGATAGTGGATGCTGGAGGTTTTGTGGTGTGGGCTGGTATATTTCTTGACATTGTTCATAAAATTGTTCATTCCATACAGAACATGCATCGCAAATTTCTCGCCGTTCCTTGTATTATGTCAAGTAGAAGATGATATATCATTGCCTGCTTCTGTGTTGCTGAACATTATTACTTGGGATTCTTTCCCAGCTCCTCCCAACCATGTTTAGGGGCAACTTGCAATCACAAGGCAAGTGTTATCATTTTTTTAGATAATGGAAGAGAAAATATCTCTCGGCCTCTACATCAAAGATGCACACAACTTATTTTATTAAAGAGTTTAAAGCATCGATGTAACCAAAACTGTTAAAAGTAGCTTGAAGCCTTACAAGCAACGACAATTAAAATTTAAACTCAATCATTATATATCATGTGACTAAACGGCTACCCATGAATGCTTAAAATTTGCTTCGTCACTACCTTCAGCCTGTCGCTTCCGGCTAACATAGACTCCTTCTGGGCTGGTTTCTGCAAATTTGCCCAAGCCCTCAGCAAGTGCCCACTCAAAAAATAACCTGCAAGGGATTGGTGATAATCTTTTTGTCAAAAACAACTTCATTCTGATATAGCCAAATAGACCAACATAAGGTACTAGCTCCCACTAGGAGTTGTGACTTTAAAATTTTTGGAATACTGGATAACCAATTCTCAAACATATTTGCTATATTCATAGGAGGAGATAAATTAAATGCACATTGAACAGTCCACATGCAAGACGCGCAAAGGAGCATTCAATAAAAAAGATATTGAATTGTTTCCTCATTAATACAAATACAACACTCTTTGCTTCCCCTCCAATTAAAGCTACCCCTCTTTTGAGATAAAATAGGAAAATTTTTACATTTAATGGAATTTTAAGTGTCCAAAAAAAGTTCCAAGTGTTGTCATCATGATGTAAACCTAATATATATACACGTTTAAATTAATTCACTTTTGTGTTGATGTTTCGTGCTAGAGAAAGTAGTTCAACAATGTTTTGTACTGTTGTTACTTGTTTTTGATGTCTTGGCTCTTGAGTTTTATATAGCATGCTGTCACTGCAAGGGATGTAACAGCTAGCGTCTGTTTGTTATAATCTTTAAATTGCATCGCTTGGAACCTCAAAATGACCTGGTTGGTCAGGCAAATGTCCACCTCCAACAGATAATGCAAAATTAGCAGGGAGAGCAATTATTCATGCATATTGAAGAAGACAAAAAGGTTTGATAGTGGGAATCTATTGTTGCTCAGGTAACTGCTCATGAGGAAATAACCGTGATTATTTTCTAGGCTCATCAAGCAGAGACCTGCTTTCGAAAACTGTAGATATCATCATTGCAATGTAACATCCCAAAAATTCACAGTTTGGGAATACATAATAGGTTCAGTAACGAAGACTACAAATATTATCAATGAAATGACTATAGGTTGTCAGTTTTTCATGTGGATACTCGTTTTATTTATAGCTCTTGTACAAAGTATAAGAGCGTTGGAATGATGCATTTATTTCAAGAGAAGACCCGCAAAGACCACTGTTGCCCTTCTGGTGTGATCCGTGTCTTAGACCGCTTCGAAAGATATTGAAGTCAGGCAGAATGTGCAGCTGGTTAATGTTTTCTGGAATCCAGGGAGCAAAATCTTTGATGAGGATAATGATAGCCTAGTTCAAACCTTCTCTGAGCAAGAGGTTTGGCAAATTATAAACGATTTGCCTACTAAATCTGCCCCTAGGCTAGATGGCTTTCCTACTTCCTTTTATAAGATTTTTTGGGAGGTTCTGACAAAAGTTATTCATGGAATTGGTCACAGATTTTTTCAAGGGGAAGTTGGACTTAAAAAAGGTTAAATTTTGGGGTGATCACCCTGATTCCTAAAATCAAGGATGCTGCTTCGATTAAATAGTTTAGACGTATCTACCTTATCAATGTTAGCTTCAAAATTATTACTAAGCTCCTGGCAGTTAGATTAGGCAAGATTGCCAACAAGATTATTAGTGATAATCAATATGCTTTTATTAAAAATGGAAATATTCTAGATGGGGTGGTATATTTACATGAGATTCTGTAATATCCCGAGTTTCATTTGAGAGTGCAATACAAATTGAGAGAGAATTAGTGTAATTCTCCGATAGTGCTAGAATTAATTTTCGGGAGAGAATAATTAATCGGTAGAAGGTTTCTTTTGGAAAACGTTTAATCGGGAGATTAGAAGGGTTTCTGTGTTTTTGGACAACTGGGCACAGGCTAGAGGCCCATAGGCCCATCTAGTGGCCAGCCAACATAAAGGGTGGGAAACCTAATTTTCCCCACTTCTCCTCTCCCTCTCCCTTTGGCCGCCCCTTTGGCCTCCCCTCACATGCGCCTTGCCTCCTCCCTCCCTGGTCTTTCCTCCATGGTGCTGCCCTCAAGACTTCTTCCCGCTGCGGTGTTGGTCTCCTTCCGTTGCGGTCTTCGCGAGGATCGGGGCGGCGATCGTGGGCTGTGGAACAAGAAGAGAAATCACCACCAACTTCTTCTTGAGGCTCACTCAGCGTCATCTCCCACGTCGTCAAGGGTAACGATGTGTTCTTGGGATTTCTAGAAGTCTTTCGTTAAGTGGCGAGTAGTTTTGTTAAATTCCAGTCTGTCCGCGTTTCGTTCAGTTCTGTCCAGTATGTTGGAGGGTTGTTTCGGTTATTTTTAGGCAGAATCTGAAGGTTTGGTCTCCTAGAGATATGTAGGCCTCGTTCTTAAGTTTCAGTGGCCACCAAGTTTACTTGATTCCGAGGTCTGAGTCAAAAGTTATGGATGTTTTAGTACCTGCTGCCAGAAATCTGACGAGAATAAACTGTCTGGTTATTTCCTAAATTTTGAAAGGAAATTGGTCGAAACTGAAAGTTCACCCAACTAGGTTATTGTAGAGGATTCGATGACCTTTTCAGATTGGTAAAGAACGTTCAATTTGGAGTTACCTAATGAAAGTTATGATCTTTTAATTCTGCTGTTCATTCTGTTGACAGTTTCTGTACTGAAAGTTCAAGCATTTATTAACCCATTAAATTGGCCAAATTGGTTTATCACGTCAACTAGAGTATTGTAGATTAGTCAGTTAAGCTACAGCAATTGGGTTTACCATTTTCGACTTCCAGACATTGAGTTATGTTAATTTCCGTGCTGCTGTCCAGATACAGTTTATGGCAGAAATCGTTGTTTTCAGTTTAGGCTTTGTAAGAATGACTTGAGTCATCGAAGCGGGTAGAACGCCGATTAGTAGTGTTGGGTATATTATGTCCTTATTGAAATTATTTTACTTGTTTAGGAGGTGAAGCCTCGGGTTTAGGAGTATCACCTTTGCCGACTAACGCGTCGCATCGCGAAGGCAAGTACATTGCCACCCTTAATGATTGTGATTGATGAATGTTTATATGGTCATGCTGTGATTTTGTATGATACGAGAGAAGATGGATTGTCTATGTTCTTTCATATGTGTTGAATCCATGTTTTGTTATCATGTCTTTCAATATTAGTATTTCATTCTATGCATTCATTATGCATGTTTCATCCACGAGTGGATTGCAAGTCCCACCATTCGGTGTGGGCGGTGTTGGACATTGTCATGTCCGTCCACGGAGTGGATTTGAAAGACCCATTAATTCCGAATGGGCATGTAAGACCCATTAACTCCAAGATGGGCAATGTTGGACACCCGTGTGAAACGTTCTTCATACGGAAGTGGATCCGCATTTTTGTTAAGATGCGGGCTTGAGTGAACACCGACGGGTGTTTCATCGCTATACCGGTATATGCATGTGTGCAGTCCATTCCTTTGATTTTGAGCATTCATATCATGTCTTCATATGTAGTCGGTTGTGATGTGATCGAACGATGATGAGTTTGTCTTATTCATATTGAATGATTATCTTATTGATATATGTACTTGCGAGTCATGGACTCACTCTTGCGTTGTTTGTTTATTTTAGGTAACCCCGATGTTGGCTCACTTGGGAGGAGTAGACACGCACTACTCGTTCACATCATCCTATTCATGTTCAAGATTAAATTTAGTTCTATCTTACATTCGTTAATGATGAATGTAATAATTAAATTATAATTGGTGAAGGAAGGATACCTTCTCCACATTGAGGTTGATTTATTATCGCATATGAACTTTCATTATCAATGAACTGAAATAAATAGATTAGATGGTGAAGGAAGGATACCTTCATCATGTCTTGGTTGTTTTGATACTATCATTAGTTGATTTTATTCGAATTCTTTACGCAATATGGATGTATGTTAGATGTTTTAGGTGACATCTTAGCTTCGAATAGCCGTGGTGTTACTGATTGGTATCGAGCGGGCTTTAGGTCCGTGGTTAATAGAAGAACATTAAAATGACACACTTGTACAATGGGGTGGGGTTGGAAATTACATTGCTTCGCATTATACATTGTAATGTTTCATTTGTTGAGCAAATGTTGAATTGCTACATCTTTATTATTCTTGTTGTTAATATATGATGTGCTATGATATTCAATATCTATAAACTAATACTATGATTGTCATGAGATGATCTGTATATTCATAATTGAGTATTTCGGTGAAGCGTGATGTTATCGGATGATAAGAAGTGGAGGTCGTGGTTGTTACTCAGGATTCACGGGTTACACCAGCGTTCGCGAAACGTGGTTAGAGGAGTAGTTACCCAGTACCATAGTTTCAGTGTTAAGCGTGAGTTGCTTTAGAAAGTTGTTCTCTTTCTTGATTTGAATTTGGCAATTCTTGTCTGTGGTGGTTGATGAACTTCTCAGGGTTTGTGGTCCATGATAGTTATGGTTTTCCATAGATCCCTCTTGGTTCTCTGAAACAATTATTGCTTTTATTTGTTGAGTTGTTTCTACTACTTGTGATCGTTGTCAATTGGCAAGATTGATGTTTTCTTGGTTGCTCCTTCTTTCTCATTGGAAAAGAATGACTCATTTACTCATTTGATAACTTGGTTAGTGAAGAGTTTTCATTGTAAGTTCGTTTGCATGGGAAAGCTTTGGCTTTATCGTTTCTTTTAGATTACTTGACGTTGAGGTTTGAAGTCTCTCTTTTCTTGTAGTAAGGTGTTAGAATCCTTTTGTGATGTCTTGCCATGCTTAAATTGAGAATTTATAACTAAGCGAATAAATTGTTCTGATATGAGTTACCAAGTTGGGTTATTAGCATGGTGCAAATCAACTATTCTTAACTACCATCTATGAAAGTGAAAATGATTAATTTGAAATATCCTTGTATTTGATACATCTTTGTATGTTAAATAAAGACTGTCCATATCTGTTCGAACCTATAGATCTTACATAAGAGCTAGATTTATCTATTTCATGGTATGCTAAAATTGTTGAAACTTGTATAAAGGACCGGATGGGTGCGGTGTATCGATTAAATGAAACCTTGTTTATAGAAAATTATGTTAGTGAATCTTTAATCATGTTTTGAAATGATTTACGAGCAGAGGTCAAATGTTGAATCTATGTTTATAAATGGTTATGTGTTTGCAAATGGAATTAGTACCATATATTCATACATGATTAATACAATCATCATTTGTTATTGGCGCTAAAGAAGGTGTTGAGCAACACCCACGATGGAGTAGACAATTTCGTAAGTAGTCTTTGATAGCGTGCCTTGTGATATCGTTATTGCTTAGCATAATCTTGTTATGATAAATTTGTTTCAACCTTGTGGTTTGTGTTCCCTTTGGGAAGTTTTAGGATGGAGTAATAAAGTTTGATGACTCTTGGTACTAGTGTATGTTGTCGATGTTATTAAATAGTCAAAATGTGAGAATGAGGTTAATTCGTAGTAATTTGATCACCCATGGTGATATTCTCTAAATGATCAAATTTCAAGTTTTATGTTCATGATCTTTTGAGGTTCAGGCTTTTATGTAGTAAATGAAGTTTATCGAGTCACGTTATGTTACAAAGTTGCAATGGTTCTTGATGATGCAAGTGCTTGATTTTGAATACTTATTTGTTCTTATCATTGGGTTCGATATTCTCTTCTTGCGAGCCTTATCGTTCAAGCGTGGACTCCACTTATGTTACGTGAGTTCATTGCTTAATTGGTTTCTTATCTTGGTCCCATGTTCGGTCTGAGTGGTGGATGAGTTTTCTAGTTGGTGAAAATCGTTTCCATTTGTCTCTTCTTTTGAGAAAGAATCAACTCATTCTTTTCACGTGGGTCTTTTGAAGTGTTTTCTAATTGTTGTTGTGAAATTGATGTTAATACCCATAGTAATTTGATCGCCTTGGTGATATCGTTCGAATGAGAATAATTCAAGTTTAGCTTTTGTGATATTTTCTTTGAGCTATTGAATCATCCGTAGTGAAATTTTTTTAAATAAATTAAGGTATTGGATTGTCTGTTGCTTCTTAAGAGATTTGTGTGATTTAATTTTAAAGGCTCTTTGGTGCGAGTTGACAACGTAAGGTTGCAATCAAAGAAGTTATGTTGGTTCCTTTAAGAGGAGAATAATCGCTTGCTTTTCATGAAATCCGTAATTGGAAATGTTTGAGTTTGGTGGTGAGATTATTTGGATCTCATGTTTCGTGTGTAGTTGAATTGTTACGAACAAATAGGGCGTATTGAGGAATTTTATTGGTTCTTATTTAGTCGTGTGGTTTGGACTAAAGACCTTATCTTGTTCATTGTGGCAAAGTGATGTTAGTCAAAGAATTAATTTGATGTTAAAGGAAAGAGTGCAGTAGGAATATTTGAGAATTTGAGTCAAGTTTTGTAACTCGTGGTTATTTGAATTGTTCATAAACTTTTGCTCTTTTCACTCAAGAGTTGTCGAGTTTCAATCGCAATGTCATTTTCTTATTGGTTGTTATTTGCTATTTCCATTTTGAGGTGATGCGTGCCCTCATTGTGAACTCAACTTTCGTTTTCCCGGATCTTCATTGCAGTTATTTCTTTTGGTCTCGTGCTCACTTGTGGCGGCAACATTTTCTGTGTGGTGAAAGTTGTTCTTGTTCGCCTCTTTCTTTTGAGAAAGGATCAACCGTTTTGTGCTATAAAGTTTTACAAATCGTGAGTTGTTAATTGTTTGGTGGTGGTTAAGTGATTGTAGGGGTGAGATTTTGCTACCCAGCTATTGGAGAAGTAATAGAAGATGAGTTGGTTTTGACTGAACCTCTTGGAGGAAGTTGATTCAGATGGAATGTATGGTTTAAGTAAAATTGTATATTGTTCGACTAAGTAGGACCTATGGTATAGTGTAGTTCAGAACCTTGGTTCATGTTGGAATGTTGGGGATTATCAAATGTATGGAAACCGTAATCAATTTTATAGAGTAACTCTATTGAAAGTATCGTGATATTGTATGAATGATTCCTGATGATGTCAATGAGTGAGTATGTCGGAATTGGGGAATCTTAGAGATTTAATCCGATGATTTCATTATTTGTTATAAGAGGAATTCGTTGTAGAGGTCTCGAGAGGTTAAATTTGGGCTTTCCATTTTAGTGCTAAACTTTTGGTCGCCCAAAGATTTGTGTGTAGAGGAGATAGAAAAGCTGGAGTATTACGAGTAGTGGAATGATTGGCGATAGAACCCTTTTGATGTAGTTCATGGCGGGTGTCTTGAAAATTCGATGTGATATTCTTGAAAGTTGGAGGTGATGAGATTGTATGGGTTTTTAGGTGCTTTGGTGCCTTCTATCAAATTAATGTCATCGGTTGAATGAGTTGTCTAGAGTATTCGATGGAATCAATAGGGTCTCTACAGCGGTGTGGAAGATGTATTTGATTTAAACCTAACTTGAGGATGTTAAATGAAGATGGTTGAGACCGTGTGGTATGCGATGAATTGAATTCCAAGGTTGGAGAGATGTTTTATTCAAAAAGTGAAACTAAGGAAAAAAATGTCTTCTTGATTAGTGAAGCGTTTTCTTAATTCTCGCTTGAGCTTTGTCTTTGTTGACCAATGTCTTTCGTAAGTCGAGTTTGACTCGATTTTGGTATGTGTGGTTCTTATCGGTTCGGAAGAATAAGGAAGTTACGATTTGGGCATTTAAAATGATTCCTCCTTTGGTTTTCGTGGCGTTTATTATAGCGCCACTTGGAGGGTGGAAAGGTTTTCGTGATGAAATTACGATTTACGGATTTTACTCTTGATGCCAGTTGGTAACATCTAGTTGTGACGTGAATCTTTCTTATTCGGATGGTTTTGCGGTAAAGAGTTTTCTTAAAAGAATTCGATTGTATGTTTCGGTTAAAGGAGGTGATCCTTGCTTTAGTGAAGAGTTCGATTGAAAGGTGGAACATGAGTTTCGTGTTCTTCGTGCTTGTCGTGTGGTTCGGTTTCAATGGGAAGGTTAACCCAAGGTACATTGGGTTGTTTTAGCTAGTTGGCGTATCGCCAGGACTGTCTCGAGTACATGCGCGAGTGCGTAACGTCTTGTATGTTCTCGTGTTGAGTGAGTTCTGGGAGATCGAGTTTGAGATTTCGTTTGCGTAGTGGACCAATGAGTAGGATCTTACCTTCGAGTCTTGTCCAATGAGTGTACCTAGAAATGTCGAGTTGAGGGTTAATCTGAGCGTCGTTTCGTCCTTATGTTGTGGTCCCATCGGTTCGAGTGAGGCCACTTGGAAGATGGAGTTTCATTTGCGTGATCGATATCCGGATTCGTTGAAGCGGGTGCTTGTTTGTCGTTGTTTCATTCGATCCACGATTTTCTTTACGTGTAGATTCGGTGTTTAGATTCGGTCGAATCCTTTTAAGGGGTAGAATGTAATATCCGAGTTTCATTTGAGAGTGCAATACAAATTGAGAGAGAATTAGTGTAATTCTCCGATAGTGCTAGAATTAATTTTGGGAGAGAATAATTAATCGGTAGAAGGTTTCTTTTGGAAAAACGTTTGTCGGGAGATTAGAAGGGGTTTTCTGTGTTTTTGGACAACTGGGCTGGGCTAGAGGCCCATAGGCCCATCTAGTGGCCACCAACATAAAGGGTGGGAAACCTAATTTTCCCCCACTTCTCCTCTCCCTCTCCCCTTGGCGCCGCCCCTTTGGCCTCCCCCTCTGTGCGCCTTGCCTCCTCCCCTCCTGGTCTTTCCTCCATGGTGCTGCCCTCAAGACTTCTTCCCGCTGCGGTGTTGGTCTCCTTCCGTTGCGGTCTTCGCGAGATCGGGGGCGGCGATCGTGGGCTGTGGAACAAGAAGAGAAATCACCACCAACTTCTTCTTGAGGCTCACTCAGCGTCATCTCCCACGTCGTCAAGGGTAACGATGTGTTCTTGGGATTTCTAGAAGTCTTTCGTTAAGTGAGCGAGTAGTTTTGTTAAATTCCAGTCTGTCCGCGTTTCGTTCAGTTCTGTCCAGTATGTTGGAGGGTTGTTTCGGTTATTTTTAGGCAGAATCTGAAGGTTTGGTCTCCTAGAGATATGTAGGCCTCGTTCTTAAGTTTCAGTGGCCACCAAGTTTACTTGATTCCGAGGTCTGAGTCAAAAGTTATGGATGTTTTAGTACCTGCTGCCAGAAATCTGACGAGAATAAACTGTCTGGTTATTTCCTAAATTTTGAAAGGAAATTGGTCGAAACTGAAAGTTCACCCAACTAGGTTATTGTAGAGGATTCGATGACCTTTTCAGATTGGTAAAGAACGTTCAATTTGGAGTTACCTAATGAAAGTTATGATCTTTTAATTCTGCTGTTCATTCTGTTGACAGTTTCTGTACTGAAAGTTCAAGCATTTATTAACCCATTAAATTGGCCAAATTGGTTTATCACGTCAACTAGAGTATTGTAGATTAGTCAGTTAAGAAGCTACAGCAATTGGGTTTACCATTTTTCGACTTCCAGACATTGAGTTATGTTAATTTCCGTGCTGCTGTCCAGATACAGTTTATGGCAGAAATCGTTGTTTTCAGTTTAGGCTTTGTAAGAATGACTTGAGTCATCAGAAAGCGAGGTAGAACGCCGATTAGTAGTGTTGGGTATATTATGTCCTTATTGAAATTATTTTACTTGTTTAGGAGGTGAAGCCTCGGGTTTAGAGTATCACCTTTGCCGACTAACGCGTCGCATCGCGAAGGCAAATACATTGCCACCCTTAATGATTGTGATTGATGAATGTTTATATGGTCATCTTTGTGATTTTGTATGATACGAGAGAAGATGGATTGTCTATGTTCTTTCATATGTGTTGAATCCATGTTTTGTTATCATGTCTTTCAATATTAGTATTTCATTCTATGCATTCATTATGCATGTTTCATCCACGAAAGTGGATTGCAAGTCCCACCATTCGGTGTGGGCGTGTTGGACATTGTCATGTCCGTCCCACGGAGTGGATTTGAAAGACCCATTAATTCCGAATGGGCATGTAAGACCCATTAACTCCAAGATGGGCAATGTTGGACACCGTATGAAACGTTCTTCATGCGGAAGTGGATCCGCATTTTTGTTAAGATGCGGGCTTGAGTGAACACCGACGGGTGTTTCACGGCTATCTGGTATATGCATGTGTGCAGTCCATTCATTTGATTTTGAGCATTCATATCATGTCTTCATATGTAGTCGGTTGTGATGTGATCGAACCTGATGATGAGTTTGTCTTATTCATATTGAATGATTATCTTATTGATATATGTACTTGCGAGTCATGGACTCACTCTTGCGTTGTTTGTTTATTTTAGGTAACCCCGATGTTGGCTCACTTGGGAGGAGTAGACACGCACTACTCGTTCACATCATCCTATTCATGTTCAAGATTAAATTTAGTTCTATCTTACATTCGTTAATGATGAACTGTAATAATTAAATTATAATTGGTGAAGGAAGGATACCTTCTCCACATTGAGGTTGATTTATTACTGCATATGAACTTTCATTATCAATGAACTGAAATAAATAGATTAGATGGTGAAGGAAGGATACCTTCATCATGTCTTGGTTGTTTTGATACTATCATTAGTTGATTTTATTCGAATTCTTCCGCAATATGGATGTATGTTAGATGTTTTAGGTGACATCTTGGCTTCCGAATAGCCAGGGTGTTACAGATTCTGCATGAACTAAGAGTTTCCAAAAGAAGGGGTGTTATCCTTAAATTGGATTTTGATAAAGCTTATGACAAAATTCAGGGTATTTTTTTGGAGAATGTTATGAAAGGAAAAGGCTTCTCTAAGCAGTAGATTGATTGGGTGATGAGTTCTATTAAGGGGGGGGGGGTAAGGTGAGCATTAATATTAATGGCACAGTTGATCCCTATTTCACTACTCATAGTGGTTTGAGACAAGGGGATCCTTTGTCTCCTTTACTGTTCAACCTAGCAGCTAATGCCTTAGTAATGATTGTAGCCAAAGCTCAAGAGAAGGGGCTGATCAGAGGGGTGATTTCACACTAGATTCCAGGGAGTGCTACTTTACTTCAATATGCAAATGACACTGTTTTGATGATTGAGTGTGAAGAAAAGTACATTCTTAACCTAAAATTTATGTTATATTATTTTGAATGGATATTTGGGCTAAAGATCAACTATCACAAGAGTGAGGTGTTTGTTCTTGGGGTAGATAATGTGGAGGCTACCAGAGTTTCTAGTAATTTCAACTGTAAATTGGGATAGCTTCCTCTTACTTATTTAGGTATTGATATTGGGGATAGAAAGTTGAGTAAAAGAGCAACAGAAAAAATTATGAGTAAACTGGAAAGAAGGCTGGACAATTGAAAAAAACAATCTTTTATCCTCAGGCGGTCGTCTGATACTAACAAATAGTTGCCTAAGCAGACAACCCATTTATACAATGGGCTTTTACAGATTGAATGAGGAATTTCAGAAGAAAATAGACTCCATTATATCCAGTTTTTTTGGAGAGGGACTAGTGATAAGTTTAGATATTGTATGATCAACTGGAAGACAGTGTGTAGACCAAAAGATTATGGTGGTCTGGGGGTGATCAATACCAGATTGATGAATGATTGTCTGCTTTGTAAGTGGTTATGGAGACTTAGTAAGGCTAATGATGAGATTTGGTTTAGGATTTTAAAAGCAAAATATTTCCCTGGGGTGATTTTAGAGATTCTTTGCCTCTTACAAGCTCTCAGTTCTGGAAATCTATTCACAAGGTAAAACCCTTCGTCAATTAGGGGGTTTCCTTTTAGTTAGGCAATGAGAGGATTATTTCCTTTTGGCATGATATTTGGATAGATGATTGTCCTTTGAAAATTAGATTTTCTTCAGCTATACAATATATGTTTAGATCCTAACATCAAAGTAGTAGAGTGTTTTGTGAGAGTGGTTTGACATATTCAGTTTGTCAGGAACTTTGGGAGGGAGGAAGCAAATTTGTGGAGAAGTCTTAATGTTTATTTAGATGGGTTAAACTTAATGATGAGAAAAACAAGATGGTGTGGTGTTTGAATAAAAATGGTTAATTCACAGTTTAAATATTTGTACAGACATTTGGCTTTTGTTGGGGTTACTGACAGGAAATTACAAAAGCTTTGGTCAAGTAAGATTCCGCTCAAAGTGAAGATCTTCCTATGGCAGACTTATCAAAATAGGATTCAAACGGCTGATCAGCTCATTATTAGGAAGTGAATAATTGTATTCTTTAGTGGGATTGTGGAGGATGCGAATCATGTTCTTTTCCAATGTGTTCTTGCAAATTTTGCTTGGACTTGTATCAAGGAGGTTTTTGGATGGAAGAGATGTCCTGAGTCTCTTGATGATTTCCATCTTTGCTGGCTGGATGTTTGTGGTGCTAACAATTACCATATTGGTTTATTCAGTTTTGCAGCTTTGACCTAGATGCTTTGGAAAATCAGAAATAAGATAACAATTGAGAAGACTTTTCCTAAGCAACCATTTGAAGTTGTGTTCAAATTTATGTCATGTTTGCAGCGCTGGTGGAAGCGAATAATATGTGGACAGAGATGGCATCTCGTATTAGGAAAGTGGCTACAGAGGTGCTTGGAGTAACCCGAGTGACAAGATGCGAACCTAAAGACACATAGTGGTGGAATGAGGAAGTGCAAAAGGCTATCGAGGAGAAGAAGACATGCTACAAGCATATGCATCATGATAGGTGCAACAACAACGTACAGAAATACAAAGTAGCAAAAAAAGGCAAAAAGAAGCAGTGAGTGAGGCACGAGGCAAGGCCTATGAGGAAATTTACCAGAAGCTAAGTACAAAAGAGGGTGAGAAGGATGTCTACAAGATGGCTAAACTTCAAGAAAGGAAGACGTAAATGCATCAAAGACGACACTAATAGACTTTTTGTGAAAGACGATGAGATCAAGGATAGGTGGAGAGATTACTTTGATGAGCTGTTCAATCATGACAATGATGATAGTATAATTGAACTAGATGATGCTTTCGATGACACCGATAGGCTGTTTGTTCGAAGAATCTAGGAGTCGGAAGTAAGAAAGGCCTTAAAAGGATAAAAGTGGGTAAGTCGTTGGGGCCTTATAACATTCCTATCGAGGTGTGGAAATGACTAGGTGAAGTAGCGATCGTTTGGCTAGCTAATTTGTTTAATAGCATTTTTAGGTCAAACAAGATTCCTAACGAGTGACCGAAGAGCACATTAGTACCAGTTTTCAAAAATAATGGAGACATTCAAAGTTTTACTAATTATATAGGAATTAAGCTCATGAGCCACACAATGAAACTTTGGGAGTGAGTGATCGAGCACCGTTTAGGAAGAGTGACTAGCGTGACAATAAACCAATTTGGTTTTATGCCGGGGAGGCCGATCACGGAGGCGATTTTCTCGACACGATAGTTGATGGAGAGGTATAGGGGGCAAAAGAAGGATCTTGACATGGTGTTTATCGACTTGAAGAAAGTCTATGATAAAGTGCCTAGAAGGGTCATGTAGTAGGCGCTCCAAAAGAAAAAAGTCCCAACAAACTATGTTACCTGTAACAGCCCAAATTTCAATTTCCAGTAAAATTTAAAATTTAATTATTTTTATGGATTTTTCTGGATTTTTTTAAAAAAGCTTTTGTAAATAATTTAAAGCTAAAATAAATTTATCCGCAAAATTAAAAGCCAACATATAGTTGGAAATAATTTTATTAAGTCCAAAATAAGTATGGGAATTTCTGTGAATTTTTCCATAATTTTTGGAATTATTTTGCTATTTTCTAAAGCCAAATTGATTTAACAGAATTAAAACAAATGGAAAAAGAAATTTAAAACTCAAATAGTGCTTGGGCCGAAACCCAACAGCCTCGGCCCAACTCACCCGCGCCTTCGCCCCATTTGGCCCACGCGCCTGCACTCTCTCTCTTCCTCTCTCTTCCACCGTCCGATCAAAATCGGACGGCTACCTATTACCCACGCACGCCTTCTTCTTCTCTCCTCATCCCGCATGTTTCCGGCCGTTGGATCGAAATCCAACGGACCGTGCTCATCGTCCCCACGCCCTTCTTCCCCGCGTCGCCTCGCGCAACTGCCGCCATGACCAAGTCCATGGAGCTCTGAGTTCCCCATGTCCTGCTCATCCACTCGTCACGAAGTCGCACGCAACGGCTCCGCAACGTCCAACCGCCCTCGTTTCCCACTTTCTTCCCCCTTCTCCGCGCCCGGTTCGCCCACGAGCCGAAACCGCCGCCGCACACGATCTCCTCCCCCGGTCACCCCTGACCCCTATAAAAGGGAGCACCGGGAGCCCCTCTTCACTCCGAACTCGAGACCACCACCCACTCTCCCTCTCTCGCTGTAAGCTCGCCGGAATCGGAGTTTTCGTCACCGCCAAGCTTCAAGCTTCGCGCCGATTGCCGCCGCGCCGCCGGCGCCTCGTCGCAACCACCTCCATCGGCTTCGCCACCTCGTCGCGATCCTGGTGCGCGCACCCATTCCACCGGAGGATCGCCGGAACACCTACATCGTCGACGACCGTAGCTTAGCCGCCGCCTTCGTCCACGACGCCGGCCACCGCCTCACTCTTCCCAGTCGCCGTGGTGAGCATCACGATCACTGACCTCTCTCTCTCTCGGTGCACTTGGGACTCATTGCGACCACGGTAGCGGCGACCATCGGTCCCCGCGCCGGCGCCGCCCTCGTCGACATGGTGATGCCACCTAGGCGCCACCTCACCGCCTCTGCTGGCGTGGCGCACGAGTGGCGCCCAGTCACCACCACGTGCGCGCCCACGTGGGTGATCCACCACACCCGGTGTAACATCCCAATTTTCAGAGCTTAAAAATCTTTTAAATAGTTAGTAGGAAGAAAATTCACCATTTGGATTTTATTTGAATTTAATTCAAAAGCTTAATATTGGACTTTATAATCAAAAACATTTAATGTGAATAATCCCAACTTGAACAATAGCCAAAACTATTTTATTTGGGTTCTATGTGCTCAGATATATTTTCTAGATTTTTCTAGAATTTTTCTGAGTTCATTTGCTATTTTCTATTGCCTATTTGAATTTACGGTATTTTCTAAAATAGAAAATCTATTAATAATCTCGATTAATCCTTTGGTAGAAATCCAAATCTCCTACCAACTCCTATTCCGCGCCAAGACGCCGCCACTCACTCAAAGACCATACGCCTCCCATCGACAAAGTGGACCCGCTGTCGGCCCCTCTCTCTCTCTCTCTCTGCGCGCCCGCTTGCTCCCCACCGTTCGATTAGGTTTGGACGGCTAGATGCGCGTGAGGTAACCGGAGGTTCCGATCGTCTCATTGATTGTGAACCGTTCGATTAGATCTGGACGGTCAGATCTTGAGTCCGCCGTGACGCACCGCTTTACGCGCCGCATCCTAACCCTAGCCAGCGACGCGTGTGGGCCCGCTTGCGCGTCGGCCGTCTTCGTCGCGGACTCTAGAGTCCGTGTCCGAGCCGGTTGCGCCGCCGCGTCGCTCGCGAACTCGTCGCTCCGGGCTCTATTTAATGCCGTGACCGCGTCCACGGATCGCCTCAACCCTAGCGCCTTTTCCCAAAACCGGGAACCTAGAGCGCGCCTTTTCTTCTCGAATGGAGCTTTAGCCTAGCGCCGCCGCCGGTTTTTCGACGAATTGGTCGCCGACGTTGAGCTCCGGCCCTCTTGAGTACCTCCCGAGTTCGCCACGTCAAGCCCGTCAGCGCGCACCTATCATCGTCGAGGAGCTCGTAGCGTCGCCGCACCGAAATCCCATCCGCCGCGCGCCACTTGCCACCGCCGTGTTCGTGCGCGCCGATGACCATTGGGTCCGTGTTTAGCCCTTAAGCCGCTGGTCCTTGCGATCTGTTGGGTGCGCTCAAAACCCCACCGAGGTCCCCATCGCCGTTTAGCCGTCGACCGGTCGCCGCCATCGCCTCGCCGCCGACGAAGCCCTTGCCGCCATCCTTCACGCATCGGCCGTTGGATGTGATCGCTCAGGCACCAAGATGCGATCGGTGACCTTGTTGCGCCGCCGGTCACCGCCGTCGCCTCGCCGAGTTGAAGTCGTCTCGGCCGTAGATCCTCGCCGCGTGGCATGCCACTCGGCCGCCACCTCATCCTCGTGTCTCGTGTACGCCCACGTGGTCGACAAGTCGGCGCCTACGTGGCGATCGGCCACCGAGCGAGGCTCGGTGGGCCTAGTCCACCGTGAGCTAGCCTCGACATGTGGGTCCCACATGTCGAGATTTCTTTATTATTTCTTTTTCCGAAATTCCTCCACGACGCGACTTGCAATAATCTGATTTTCCTTTAGGAAAATAATTCGAAAATTCATGAAATCTGATTTTCAGCATTTTATGTATTTTCAATCTTCAAAGGCCATAACTTTTGCATCCTAACTCCGATTGAGCCCATTCAAATTTCTAAATTTGTCTAAATTCGAGATCTACCTAATTATTATTTTTATTTAATTTTTGGAGTTTGTTTTGCCTCTGTTATTTATTTGTTTTGGTTGTTTTGCTTCGTTTGTGCGTAGACGTCGATACTTCGGGGGTTTTCGTCGAAGAAGGCTTCAACCAAGTTCAAGACCAGTACATAGACCTATTCCAAGGCAAGTCATACCTTTGATCATATTGAATCCCAGTTTTCCCAAATTATATTGTGTTGAATTATTGCATTTACTTTAATTATGTGTTTAACTGCTTTTGGGCTAGTTATTGATCCAAACTGTTATGTTCACCTTGCCTACTTGTATACCTTAATCTTTTGTCGCCTAGATTGGTTTATTATTTAGTTGGTATTAACATATTGCCAACATGGTTGGTTAGATCGACTAGAATTGCTTAGCCATGCCACGGGTCATCATCACATGTAAGTTGCAAATATTAATTATGACTAAGTGACTATGGAACTTCGTGTAAAAGGCGTGTGTCAGTATGTTATTACTTCGTGATGGCATGTGTTGCACTAAACCAACCGGGTGGTAAAAGATTTAGACCGAGGCAAGTGGTGGATCTTTGTGAACTGGTGGCTTTGTGATTGGGATTTATCTGTGTGGTTTAGTTAGAAAAACCGGAAGTCTTGCCTTGGTCAATTAAGGACTTAACTTTGTGCGCCATTGAACTGAGCTATACTGTACGACCGCATGTCTGGTAACGGGCCTAACTTAGTAGGTTACGGAGTTTCAATATTGGGGTTCAGGTGGATAGGTTAAGCTTTGTGATATGGGATCGTGTGAATAAGAACGTCAATGTTGAGACAGAAGTTGCCGAACTGTTTTGTTACGATTAGTGCTAGCTACACTAGTTGTATCGTGTGGGTAAAGTGTACAAACCTCTGCAGAGTGTTAATCAATCTATTCGAATAGCCGCGTCCTCGGTCATGGACAACGCTCGGGGATTTCACATGAAGGGTAGTGTTCATAAAATGTGGATTGGGAGCTGTGATCTCAATCATATGGTCAGTGAATCGTCGGTTTAGTGTGTGTCTTTGTGGAAACAACTATTAAATTAATATTGCTTATTTGTTTTAAATTATGCTTTCAATCTATTATTTGTATTCAATTGCAAATGTTGCATTTCTACAAAATAACCACAGAAGCCATACCTTTGGAATAAGCCTGCATCTATATATTGCATTCTGTGGTATGATTTGCGAGTACGGTTGTGTACTCACGCTTGTTGTAAAACTTGCGTCCAAACCTACATAAGTGGAGGAGTCTTCGCCTGCTTTCGAGGAGGAGTTTGTGGAAGAAGGTTGATCGCTAGGTCATCGATCCCAGTCGGTTGCCTATGGTGTGCTGATTGGAGTTTGCCAGAGTTTATTTCGTTCCGCTGCAGTATTTCTTTAGTGTTAGCCCTGCGTGGCTTAATAAGTTGTAACCCCGACCTTAAGGTCAAAACTCTAAGTTGTTACTCAAACTATTCGTTTATGTTATATTTCTCTTGTGTGGATTGATATTCACCTATGTTACATTGTGTGCACTAGCGTGATCTGGACTAGTGCGAGAATACACAGAGGGTCGAGTGCATTTTGGGTCCCGACACGGGTCCACTCGGCTCGGTAGATCCAGTCTACCGTGAGCCATGTCTGTGACACGTGGGGCCCGCATGTCAGAAATCATTTTAATTCTTTTAAATTCTGAAAATCCCTTGCTGGCGTCAGCATTGCGCAATAAATAGATTTTTCAGTAGAAAAATAATTCGGGAAATCCAATTAAATTTCAGATTTAGGTTTAAAACTTCTAAAATTCATAACTTTTGCATCTGAGCTCCAAATTGGGTGATTCAAGTTGCAAAATTTGTATAAAATTATAATCTAACTAAATAAACCAAAATATTTCAATTTGGAGTTAGTTTGAGTTGAGTTTTTGAATTTATTTGAATTTGAATTTGAATTTATCGTATTTTCGTGTTTAGACTTCGACGACTCCGGAGAGTTCAACCAATCTGAAGGCCTAGAATTTCAAGACATCAACGAAGGCAAGTTACACCATTGACCATATTGCCCCTATTATTTTTAAGTATTTTTCAGTTTTTAAATTAATTATTGCATGCATATGTTTATTTATATATTTCAATGTCCTGTTTTAAATATAGTTACTCCAAAATTCCATTGTATGGCCAATTTGATTATTGTACTTGTTTGCCTTGAAACTATAGATAAAATATTATCAAAACTAGTCTCATGCTTAGCCTGGCATAGTTCACACTTATGAATTTGGGAAGTTTAGCCAACTTTCTTATAAATTGTTTCAAATTTGAAATTGTGGTATTGTTTTACCACATGAGTTATTAAAGAGGGTTTTATTCTAAATAAAATTAAAAAAAGGGTTTGGACTTGGGCGAACTGGATGGAATGGTGGGTGCAGGTTTATGCACGGGATTAATCTGGTTAAGATTAAGGCCCATGGGTTGTAGGAATGACGCCCAAGTCAATTGAGGACCGGTCTTTGAGCCGCTTATGCTATGCCTTAAACGTACTACCACATGTCCTGTATGGGGCAGGATTTGGCTAACTAATTTGTGTTGTTCTAGTGTAATTATGTCATGTGATTATGTGGGTGTCGGTTAGACGTTTTATTCCCACTTGGCGCAAGAGGGGGCTTCCGGAGGACGGTTAGTCCAAAGGGGCGAATCCTTAGCGGGCATGAGTACACTAGGGCAAAATATTGTAAAGGCCTCATGGTAATTGCTCAGTCACACGCCTACGGAAGCGTGTATTGGCCGACATAACGAGCATGTCACCTCGTGTGGGTAAAGTTGTACCAACTCTGCAGAGTAGAAACTATTCGAATAGCCGCGTCCGCGGTCATGGATATGCTAGCAGGGCCACTTAAAGTTAGAATTGTTTTTGGTTTTAAAATCCTTTATAAAAATATTGTGGATGGTTAATCCCTATGAAAACTTTTGGCAGTAAGCCAGTGTTGGAGGTCATCCTTCACTTACACTTTGGAGGTTATCCATATCATGACATTGACATTTAAAATCTGATTTTAGTTATGGAATAGAAAATTGCCTTGGAAATTATTATGAATATTTAAACCGAAAATGCTGTTTATGCAAAATAACCCCTACCTTGTCACTTGAATACCTTATGCATGCATTCTCATTCAATATTGGGTGTGACTTGCGAGCACAGAAGTTGTGCTCATCCTTGCTGAATAAATCTTATTCAGGAGAAGATTACTTCCCCGACGGTGAGGACCAGGACGAGTAGGCCATCGACCCAGACGATTGCCTGTGGCGCATCGTGTGGCTCACATATATATATTTTTGCTTCCGCAGTGTTGTTTACTTGTTATTTGTTATTCAGACTCATTTGTATTAAACCTTTGTTATTAATTGTTATTTAATGATATTTACAATTTCGTGATATGATTGTGATATTCATTTTTGAGACTGTGTACACTGGGAATCCTGGACCAGTGTATGAACACAGAGAATTCGGGATCTTTCGCTCCCGGGTTCGACATTACCCTAGTTAAGGATATGTACCACGATGTTGTGACTAATGTCAGAACATATGGCGGTGATACTAGTGACTTCCCTATTAAGATAGGACTTCACCAAGGGTCAGCGTTGAGCCCATACATTTTTACCCTAGTGATAGACAAGGTCACGCAGGACATACAAGGAGATATCCCTTGGTGTATACTTTTTACTGATGATGTAGTGTTAGTTGATGAGAGCATGATAGGTATCGATAGGAATCTAGAGATGTAGAGGAAGACCTTCGAATCGAAGGGCTTTAGACTTAGTAGGACTAAAACTGAGTATATGAAGTATGATTTCGGCGATGCCAGGGCAGATGATGGAGATGTTAGTCTCGACGGACAAGTAGTGCCTAGGAAGGACACGTTTCGATATTTGAGATCGATGCTACAGTGGGACGGCGAGATTGATGAAGACGTGAGCCACATGATTAGAGTGGAGAAAGTGAAATGGTGCCAAGCATCGGGTGTTCTGTGTGACAAGAAAAGTCCCTCAAAAGTTAAAGGGTAAGTTCTACAGGACGACGATCAGACCTGCGATGCTATATGGAGCAGAATGCTGAGCGACTAAAAGACAATATATACAAAAGATGAGTATAGAGGAGATGAGGATGCTGCGATGGATATGTGGCCACACAAGGCAGGATTGAATCTGCAATAATGATATACATGATAGGGTAGGGGTAGCACCAATTGAAGAGAAGCTTGTCTAACATCGCTTGAGATGATTTGGACATCTCCAACGGAGGCCTTCTGAGGCACCGGTACATAGTGGAATTTTAAGACGTATTGAAAATATAAGAAGAGGCAGAGGTCGACCAAAACTGATGTGGGTGGAAGCATTTAAAAGATATATAAGGGATTGGAATGTAGCTAAAAAATTAGTTTTGGATAGGAGCGCATGGAAGTTAGCGATCCATGTACCGGAACCATAAGAAGATTTAGAGGTGGTGTTTTAGGATCTCGGCTCAGATGGTAGGATGTACAACTTAGGGTTTTAGCCTCGTAGGTTTTTTTCACAAGCCTCGTCTCTTTGACCTTGAGGGGTTTCATTGCTAGTCTACCCTAACTTGTTTGGGACTAAAGGCTTTGTTGTTGTTGTATTTGCAACACTGATGGGTTCTAATAAAAAAAGAAGGAACATCTGATGCTTGAAGGTCTGATGATGTCGGTTTACGACTGGATGAGTGTGTTTTGCCAGTTGGACAGAGTTTAGCTTTGTCTGTGTTTAATGCTCCTTTTGTCAGTTTGTAATTCTGCTTTCAATTAGTTTTTGTGTGTTAGTCTAAAGTCCTTTGGTGATCTAGCTGGTCGTGCCTTGTAAGCTGGTTTCGCCAACCTTTTGTTCTCGGTTTATATCTTGTAAGTTTGGATATTAGTTTTCTATAAAAGCTGGGTAATTTTTCTGGTTTAAAGAAGAGAGAAAGATATTGACATCTTACTTCTGAGGGGATAACCGTGATCTCAGTTTATTGATATTTTAGGACTGTTAACAGTGAGACTGCGCATGTTTATGATGTGTGATTTGACACGTTGATTGATTAAATCAAAGTTTTAATTGAAAATCCTGTGCAAATTTGAATTTGAGTAGAGTTAAGGAAATTCAGACATTCCGGTTTGAAATCCGGACAATCCATCAGAATTGTTGCATTTGGGCAAGCTCAAAAAAATGAGTTTGGAATTCTAAGTTTCGGAAAAGGTTTTGAATCGCGGTTTTCGCGGCTTCGCGTCAAGGTCCCAAAAAGCTAGCTATCGTGGAAGCTACCTTTCGTCGCCTTTTTAGTATTAAAAAAATAAAAAAATATTAAATTTGTACACAATATAAGTCCCCTCACAAACAAATCACAAAACACATGGCACTAATACTTCGCAATAAGACCATAAGTCAAGTATGGAATGAACTAAAGTACTAATACTGTAATACATGTCCAAAAGACCATAACCTGATAAGGCCAGAAGGTTCTTAACTAAAGTACTAAACGACTAAGACATAGGAATCCTACCGGTTAAATCGTGGGAGCCTTGGGGCCTCCTCAGGCACGCTACGTCGCCTTTTTTGTTCTGCCCGTTGGATGCAGCGCGTCTCTCCTTCGCGAGCGTCCGATATTTTTTTGGGTTTGCGTGCCGTCAGTTCCTTCGCGTCGTCCTCTCTGGAATCCCCGTGAGAGCCTTCGTTCCCTCCGCTTCTGCTCCCCACTTTCCCTCCACGGCCCCCGTTGCTTCGTCCTCGTCGCCTCCTCCTCTTTGCTTCCGCGCGATCTGCCCCCACCGCCTTCCCCTCCCCCCGTCCCACGGCCCCGGTCCCCTCCACCTTCCGCCTTCGCCATCGCGTTGCAGGCCGCGCTGGCCCCCTCCTCCTCCCTCGGCCGCACCCGCACCTCCTCCAACTCCGTCGCAGCCCCCTCGCCCAAGCGCCCGCGCTCACGCCCACCGGATCCGCAGCCCGCCCGAGACCTTGCTGCCTCGCCAGCTTTATCGTCACCCCATCAACTTCTACGACGTTTCTCCGCTCCTCCTCGCCGCCCTCCTCTGGATCTCCTCCGCCGCCACGGCTACCTGCTCTGGCTCCGTGCCCCTTCCTCTCCTCGCGCCCCACGCCAGCTACTCCTCCCGTTCCCCTTCCTCTCCTCGTCCGATTTTGCTACGCTCCCGATCCGCTCCCGCACCCACGCCGTCCTCACCGCCGCCAGCGAGACCGCCTCCGAGCTCTCCTCCCACCAGCGCGAGGTCTTCCGTGCCGCTGACCACGCAGGGAGCGCGCTTGCCGGCATCACCGCACGCCGCTGTGTCCTCTCGCGCTTCCTCCGCTCCCGGTCTCTAGGCTCGCTGTGCGCCTCGCCGACAAGGCACAGGTCCGTCCCGAGGCTCATCTCCCTCCTCGCGATATCCGGTTTACGGTTGTTTCTGCTGCTGTTGAAATGCTCGATCTGCTTGTGTGCCTACGTCGTCTGGTCCAGATGAGTTTGATTGTTGATTGGAGTTGATTCGGTGGGGGAGAACATGAATAGTTTTGATTTTTTTTTTTTGGCTCCGCATCTCCGTCGACTGTATTTTTATCCAGATGTGTATGTATGTGCCGTTTATGCCGGTTTCTGAACAAAAAAGGGATTAATGGGGGTACAAGTTGTTCCATTTTTTTTTGTACGATCCAACTCTTTTGCTGCTTTGGATTAGCTTATATCGTGATAGATTTGTCGGACTATGCCTTCTGAAGAACAGTATTGTATTCCTTTATTTGGCCATTCCAAAACAGTTTGTATTATGTCGGTATATTATGTTGAAGTTTGTAAACTTACAGGGGTTCTATTGCCTTTGATCTGCACTAAACATTTGATTTTTGGAATAATCAATTATTTGCCACTGCAAAGATGTGGATTTCAGGATTTGCCACTCCATGTGTGAATGACATCTGGGTCTCGGGACCACATGTCATAGACACATCAGTGGCAAATCCTGAATTGCAAATCTTTGACAGTGGCAAATAATCAAATCTCCCTTGATTTTCCAAATTGCAGGTCTTGATGACAAGTATCGATTCGAAATGAAGGATATTCTTAAAATGGAAAGGAATCTTCTGGAGGCAATGGACTATTATTTGGCTTTTTACCATCCATTTCTTGCCGCTATCTAATCCCCATATCGTCCTCTTTTACATTAAGGATCTGTTTCCCATATCATGTGATGTAGCAGTGTCGTTTTGCAATGGAATTAGTGCAATGCTCGAATGAGCCCTTTGTGTTTCCTCAACTCGTGACTGTAAAGCTAATTTCTCTTCACACAGTCTGCATTCGTATCGACTAATAATTTTTTCCCAGGTTATTGCAGGATGCCGTCCTAACAGATCTTACACAATTCGTCTGGTAAGCACAGCTTCATGAATGTAATGCAATGTAAAAATGAAGAATTAATGCTGTTATTCACGATGTTTCTGATTTTTTTTTTATCTAGGTGGTTTAAATCGATAGTTGCCAGAAAAGCAAATCTAAAATTATTTGTCCAAAAAGTTTGAAAAGCTGGGGCATCGGTTGTGAAAACTACTAAATTTGTGCAAGGTCAAACAGCTAGATGGGGCTTTGCAGGATCGTCCTGGAATGACAGTGTTCAGCAAACTAATACTCGAATCGATGCACATAAAGTTGTATGCCTGGCCTGATCCTGATCCTGCAGTGAGCGCTTGTTCGTCACCTGATGATCAATGTAAGCTTTTGAGCTATTCTGCAATCTTTTTCATAACATTGTTTCCGAGTGGGCGGAGATGCAGATCAGAGAGAAGATTGTGCCCCTCAATGTTTGCTTCGCTCACTACTTGTTGCAGATTTGCATACTGTTTTATTACCTTTAGCTTCAATCACATGAATGGACTGTAGTGAGGTGATAGCTATGGTGAATGTGCAGATTGACCTCTAAGTGAGCACTACTGTAGTTAGAGATCAGTTCTTTTGGGTAAGTGTACATTTGTAGATTCCATCGATTCTCTTGTATATGTAGAGTGTTTCTTTGCTTATCGAGTTGTTCAAATGTGTTATTTAACTACTATGTAATTTTTTGTGGCTTTAAATCAGCTTTCAGCTGCCAGGATATAGGCAACCTTGAAATTGATCCTGAGGAATTTGCAAAGACATTATGTGACGATTTGGACATTATAGATCCCGAAGTTAGGACTTGGGGTATGCCTTAAAATCTTGAATTCCTGAAGAGCTTATTGCATTTTCCTTTTGGAACCCTTAATTCAATTAGAGCATCATCTTTAGCAATGGTGTTTTCCTTCACACTCTGTCCCTATTTACACACTGAGAATTCCCTCTAAATTGTAATTGAGATGGGATGAGAAAATTGTTGCATCTTTATTAGGCTTGTGTACAAATGTCAATACCACCCTGTCCCCTTCCCCTTCGAACCACTGAAACATACAGATATGCATTTATGATTTCGTTGCACTTTTTTTTTGTTAGTAATATTTGACTCGATGTACAGGCTATCGATTTATATGTTACTCCGCTAAATTGAAACTCCTTTTTGAACATTTTAATTTGTGTAAATAGCTCTTTTAGTTTATGTAATTAAAAAACCTCTTTTAGTTTATGTGCCTATGGGCCCCAATTCCACTGTTCTATTTTAAGGATTGGATAGTGGTTGTTACCAACCAGCAAAAAGAATTAGCGATGCAAAAATCATGTAGAGTTATTTATATATTTCTTGCAGTGCAGATGGACAAGCGCTGCTAGGTTTTTGATACTTAAATGCCCAACCTGCATTTAGTTTTTCTGTGAGATATAGTTTACACCACCTTCCATTTTTTACATTGTGTGTGGCCTAAATGCTTGCTGCTCTAGGCTGAACTGCTCAAAAAACTTAAATAATTACCTAACCGTAATACAATGTCCTTATCATTTCATGCATCATGTATAGTACCCTTTTCTATACCTAATTTATCTCCAGGGTAAGGTCTTAGGCAGAACATGCAATGTCCTTCTCATTTCATGCTTCATGTAGAGTTCCCTTTTCTATACCTAATTTATCTCCAGGGTAAGGTCTTAGGCAGAACATGTTATGCATGGTGATACGTATATATAGTCATAACAGCCAGAGATCGTTCCTATACCAAAAAAAATGTTTTACAGATTAATCAGCTAGAAAAAGCATTCCTTTTGTATACTACAATCAGATGTGTCCTACTATTGTACTGCACACTAACATGCCAGGTCATGGCTATTATGCTATGTATCTACATAAAGATTGTGTCTTCGTATCTAGATTACTTTTTCTTATCTTAGTAACACTCATCCAAGAACACTACTACTTCTGAGCTGCCACACAAAAAACCGGAAGATGCAGGAGGCAACAACTAGCTGTAAGTATAATCTATAGATCATCGTCTGTAAACATCCCTGTTGAATTCCTTTATGTCGTAAACAAAAATATATACTTACTCAAAACTTTTCTATTGTTGCACAGTGAGTCCGACAAATGACGTTGCAACAGCATGCCTTACCTTTTGCTTCTAACCTTGAAATCCGTTTTTTGTACTCTGCTTCATCACCCGCTACTTTCTTTTATGTAGTCTATCCGTCTATGTTGTATGCTTATGCTGTAATATCATAGAATTCCTCTATATACTAATATAGTACGCAGTACTTGTCCTCTAATGTTAAAGATTTTCCATATATGTTAAGACGCTACGCAGCAACTACACTCGCTATGCTTCTTGCGTACCTTTTTTTTGTATCACTTTCGAGTTCAACAATCTGCCCTTTTGTCTTGCGTAGACTTGCATATGAAACCTACCCAATTTTTTATATCATCTATTACTGTATCTAAACAAATCTTCGTACAGTTGACCTCTACATATCTTAATATCGCTGATGTAGACAAATATATGCACAGAACATTCGAATCCTAGACCTACACGCGCGCATAAGCGCGCGCCAGGCTCTAGTTCTGGATTATCGAAGAAGAGCAAGAATGGGGTCTCTTGTTAATGTTTCTCACGGTTCAGGCTTCTAAGAGATGCCTTTGGGCCTGCTGGTAAAGTTGGATTTAAAAATGGGTCTATTGTTTTAACCCATCAGTTCCTATGTAGGATAGCTAAGCTATAGTTTGCTACCATCTACGGCAAATAGTGGAGCTATTTAGAGCTATAGAGCCTGTAGCTGAGATAGCGGAAGTCGGCCAGAAGCTTAGCATTTGGGGTCCAAAAATGCTACAGTGCAGTTATAGCTAGCTATTTAGAACATTAATTAGGGTACAGAGGGGACATCACACTAATTTTGTATTGGAATGTGTAATATGTTCTATATTTATGGACAAGACTATTTAGAAAATACGTTATATATTTTTAGATCGAGGGAATAGATCATATACCTATTTATTGTAATGATTAGGGGGCCGATGTAACCTAGGGTTAAAGCATAGGGTTATGATGGTTGAGGTAATAGGTTCGAATACATTCTTCTTTTAAAAAAGGACATGTAGTTCCTCCTAATTATTCCCTTTTTTTTGCCGCTTGGAAACTTGTTTTATGATTTTTTTTTAATAATATTGTTTTAATAACAAATTACAAAATTAAATAGTCTTTTTTCAAAATTAGGCTACTGTTGCTAGTCCAACTGGCGATAGCATCCCTCACAAGCCTCTGTCGCCAGTTGAATTGGTGACAGGGCCCTTTCGCCGTTCCAAGTGTCATGCGTTGTTGTCATGCGTTCCAAGTGTCATCCCTTCCTCCAGTAAAATATCTGGGTTTAGAGTTGTCATGCGTTGTTGTCTCGATTGTATTGTTCGTAGAACCAATTCCTTTGAAAAAAGTTTACGAAATATTTTATAGGCAAATTTTTTGGGAAAAGATATTTAAGTTTGAAAGACTTCATAACTTAATTATAAATTATATGACACACTAGGTTTGGTTATGTGCATTAGAAATGACAACATGCACGAATCAATAAACCGAAATACATCTACGATATATATGTGCCTTTTTGGAAGCGAAAAAAGGCTGATTGGAATGAAGTTAATTAGTCCTAGCAGCCCATTGGTCCATTCCCCTTGTCTTTGGACTGCCCGCGGAAGTCTTATCGGCCACCTTTGAGGTATTTTTTTTAACTTTGACGAGGATATAGTAATCCTCATTTTACTATTTATCTGTAAATAATATTATAGGTAAATATAACATCATACGGCTAGTAAGTATACCCTGTATAGTCCTAAGGGAGAAACCAACCAGGTGTCGTAAGTTCTTCTACGACCACCCCCATAGTCGTAAGTCCTCCTATGACTACCACGTGATCATAAGTTCTTCTAAGATCACCTCTATTCATAAATCCTTCTACGACCAGTACCTAGTCGTAAGCTTTTCTACGATTATCTCCTGGTCGTAAGTCCTTCTACGACCAGCTTAGTCATGAGTACCCCGTGGTTAGTTGGGTCCAGTTGCCTATAGGTTCAATTGATTACGGGATCTGAGCAGCCAATATACGCTATTATTCTCTAGAGTAATTTCATGTAACGCACCATTATCTCTTATTAGTAACTGCCAAATGACGTGGGGAGGTTACTATTATGGTGATTACTACCATTATTACGTCCATTATACGGAATAATGAGGCGTCTCTTGACCTGGAATGACTACCTCTTCACATACTATAAAGGGCTTCAGTTAGAGAGATATGGGAGGGGACGATTGATACGCAATCAGTAGTAGTACAAGCTTAAGTCGTTCCACTGATTGTAACCAGTATACACAATATAATACACACAGGAGTAGGGTTGTTATTCTCTCTGGAGAAGGCCCAAACCTGTATAAAAATTCCTGTGTCTTTTTTGTCTGCGTGATCAATTGTGGAGACCCCCCGAATCAAACAATATTTACGTAAGATCGGTTCTAAAACACCGACAAATTTAATGGATTACATAGTTTTAGATCTATAGTTACATATTGTAGTATGTTGTAGATAATCCTTTTCGATGGGTAGTTTAGTCTTAGATATGTTGTTAATTGTGAAAATCTTGTTTATTGTGTAGTACGTCGAATATGTCGGACGCAACCAATTTTAAAATTTACTACAACTAGGGGACTATTCTGGAGGGTCCCGAGAGGATTGATTTGCGTTATTTCCAATCGGCGACCATAATCCTAACAATGCCAGAGCAACGTACATGGGGTGTTATGATGCGGTGGTTGTTCCACACATTTGACTTGGATCATGCTGTGTATGATCTGAAATTCAGTTGCCTTGCGATCCGAACACAACAGGGCACATATTGGGAGTTAATGCAGTTCAAGGGGACTAGGTCGTGACAGTCTTATATACGCCTAGCAAGGGAGGAAGAGTGTGATTTGGTCATTTTAGCCCAGACATATGCCAAGACTATTCCTGCATCGGCGGCTAAACAAACAGGTGGTGGTGATACCGAAGAAGAAGTTGGGGACTCCAGGACGGCAGGAGGTTAGGAAGTTGTTGATGTTGTCGATGAAAACCGTGAGGAAGGAGCTCCTTCCGCCAAACAAGCTGGTGGGACTCCTGATGAAGGTGAAGAGATCGAAGGCCTATTTGAGAGGATGGATCTTGAAGAATAGGACTACCCGGCATTGTTAGAAGATAAAGGATATGATGAGGAGGATGCTGTGGAACAGCAGACGGTTCTATCCGAGTGGAACACATACCAGTTCGACAACCTCATTGTTAACGAAGGCTTCTGTGCAGCGTGGCAGTACGACCAGAACGAGGTCAGGAAAAGAGCTATGTACAAATACAAGGAGACCGTGTAGGAGGTTGTCAAATTCTAGGCTTTGTTGGTACGGCGTACATTCACAGGAGTGAAGTCTAACCCAAGATGTTACTACGTGAAGTGCGACATAGAGGGGTGCCCTTGGCGAGTTTACGTATTCCAGCCTAAGTGGGACACCTACTGAAAATGCTCTATAATAGTCCCTCACACGTGTTGTCGCTGAATCAATGTAGTCCCACAATAACTTGTCATTAGGCTTTATCGCGAACATCATGTACTGTGAGATCATGGATAATCTAGATTTCGAGCCATGATCCATCATTTGGGCAATAGAGAGAATGTTCTAGTATACTATCAACTATGCTAAGGTATGGAGGGCAAAGCAGAAGGTATTGGAATCAAAGTTTGGTACGTTCGAGGACTCCTACTACAATCTTTCTGGCCAATTTAGAGTCATACAGGACAGAAATTTCGGCACTCATGTCGACCTTCAAGATGACACACATCAACGTTGGGACAAGAAGAGGGTATTGAAGTGAGCATTCTTTGCCTTTGGTCCATGCATCAATCCATTCCAGCATTATCATCCAATCTTGTACGTGGATGACACATTTATAACTAGGAAGTACAAGGGGCAGATACTGCAACAGGTCTGTATGAGAAAAATCATGTTTTTCCTGTGCCGTTTGCATTTGGTGAAAGAGAGAACACAGATAGTTGGTTGTGGTTTTTGAGGAACGTGAAGATTTTTTGTTGTACAGGGCTGTTCTAACGTATGCATCATACATGATCGGCATACATGGCTATTGAGTGTAATAACTCAGTTTCAACAAGGGAAAAACAAACCACTTCGATGGGTGGATCTGCAGAGCAGGTGGTGCATGAGGTATTTGGGTGCAAACTTCTACACGCAGCTATGCAACAAAGACTTGATGAGCCTGTTTAAGTAGTTGTGCAACCAGAACCAGAAGAGAAAGTTCGATGCACTCTAAAAGATTTTGAATAAGCGGATCGGTGCGCATAGAAGGGAGGCAGCAAAAAAGTCATCTACAAGCGCCTAACATGACCCCGAGGCATTGCCATAGTTATCCACAAATAGTCCTGGTGTGACGAGGAAGACAGGAGCATAGGTAAAATGCTTCTCAGACTAGATTGATTATGAGCCTAAGAAGTGATCGCTACTACATGACAAGAATGGTGCTTGATATGGTGTCATAACAACCAATCTAACCGAGGTGTACAATTGAGTCATGCGCAGCATATAGCGACCCAACCCTAGGGCACCCGAGAGGTCCTCCTGGACCAACCGGAGGGTCCATCAGGACCTCCCGGGAGGTCCAACAGGATCACTCGAGGGAATCCCTAGGACCACCCAGAAGATCCAGCAGGACCACTTGAAGGTTCTGGGAGCGGACTCGAGGAGGTTGTGGAGCCAAGGAGCACTCCGAAGACCTCCCACGGCCAGACCTGAGGGTGGTCGTGGGGGACTGGGACTCTCCAAGGTCCTCTGTGCAAACCGAGCTAGTCCAAGGAGCAATAGCTAGCTCTTCACAACATACAAGAGTGGTAGCATTCACTTCAACAAAATTTTTATTAATATTAACAAAGTTAATTACAAAAGGAGGCCTACAAGCCAACAAACCAAATCACAATGGAAGATACAATAACAGGCCACCCGATACACCATAGGTAATCGGCTGGAGGGCGCAATCCTAGTCATCCAGGACCACTTGGTCCACAGCAAGTCTTCGCAAAGCTTTCCTTCCCTGCTCAAAAGATAATTTCAAGCAAGAGTGAGCACAATAACCGTGCTCACAAGTTACCCCCATCAGTATCAGAATGACATGCATAAAGGATATATCAAAGGAAGGGTAATATGGTTAGTTTGCATAATGCCAGGTTTATTTCAACTACATGCAATAAGTTTCAAAGCATGTACAATAACTAAAGTTCATTTTGTAAGTCATAGTTTTCAGTTGGATAGCATTCATCAACCAGTTGGTGAAGGATACCCTCTGTCACAAGGCTCCCTGCTCAAACCAATGGGATTGAAATTCCAAAGTAGTTTATCAAACCTTTTAATAACAAAACCAACATCTAACTCTGAGTGGCTTCTGCCAGCACGTCCATAACCGCGGACACAGCTATTCGAATAGATTTACACTCTGCAGAGGTTCTGCACTTTACCCACGACACGGTTTTCTCTAGTTTGTTTGGCATGCACAGGTGCCACCACTCACTGCCAAAGGTAAGTGGTCTAAAGCTCGTGACAAGGCCTTTACCATGCATCATTCCACCACAGTTCCCCTCGTTAAGGTTTCGCAAATCCCCCCTTTGGATAGAAATCCTCCAGGTTAATGGGATGCCCCCTCTGATGCCTATGGGCAACATCCGGTTTATAAAAGGACCGTAGGCCATGTATGACCACCCACACCTCAAAATGGAGTAACCATGGTGAAATTTTGCAAATTAGTCAGCCAGGTCCCACGTCCCACTCTGGAGATATGTGGTTGCACGATTGTGGCATAGCCCATTATAGGCATAGCATTGGTCGCTCAAAGACCGATCCTTAACTAACTAGGGCAACTTCCACAGAACCCATGGGCATCGACCATAGAAATGGATTGTTCCCGTGCATAGACATGCACCAACCAAACAACCAGTTTGCCCCAGTCCAAATCAGTTTTCCAACATTTAGATTTGAAACAAGAACAAGTTCTCATGACAACCCAATGCCATGGTTAAAATATTTAAATAGCATTTGGTCTTTGATAGCAAAATTCCCAAAACAAATACTTTTGGTCTAAGCAGGTCTAAGCATAAGGATTTCAACACATGCTAGATCATACTAGCGTACCAACTAGCCTTTACTATGGTGACAAAGGGGTGTTTGGAACAATGATCAAATTTGGATGTACAAAGGAAACAGGAGTAACTATGAAGTTAAAACAGGGATTGAAGTACTTAAATTGAAATAAGCATGCAGTATACATTTAAAACAGAGTTTAGATAATTTGAGATACTGGGTGCAACATATTCAAGAGTGTAACTTGCCTCTTGCTGGATATCTTAAGAATCTATTCTTTCTCACATCTCTGGCTCTCTGGGAACGTCAAGATCTACACAGGAACAAAGCAAAGCAAATAAAGATCCAATAAGATCCAGATGAATTCCAAACTAAACCGAACAAGAAGTAAATAGCAAAGAACGAAACTAAAACTAGAAAGGATTCTCTGGAGGAGGTCCGACGGGTAAGGGGAGGTCCAACGGATTGGAGGAGGTCCTCTGAAGAGGGTTGTCTTTGCAAAAGATCAAAGAGAGAGATCTTTTGCAAAGAAACCAGCAAGGATCAAGAAGGTGGTCTTGAAAAAGGACTATAGAGATCCGGTGGAGATCCAGGAGAGGAGGTCCTGGAATAGGTACAACCACCTGTCGTGGTTATATGAGTAAGGATACAATCAAAACACCAAAAGACTCACCAGGGCCTATAAGGAGGTAAAAGAGAAGGAGGAAGTCAAGGGATGATGGCAACGATTGAAGGCGGTGCGGGCACTCCTGCAACTCCTTCAGCGGCGGTGCAACTCTGGTGGTCTTCTTGGCGACGAGGAGGCGTTGGAGGGAGCTCCAGCAACTCTTTGGTGATGAAGCTTCAATTCAGTGAAACTAGGCAAAGAGCAGAAAGTGTCGAGTTTGGCTAAAGGTGATGAGAGGAAGGCTACTCAGGCTATTTTTGGTCAAGAATGGTGTGGCAAAGAAGGCACTGGAAGCACACGTGTCAAAGATAAGTAGAAAAGATAGGTCAAACATAGGTGATGGACAAGACAGGGAATGGTCGAGCTTGTTAAATAAATAAAGAAATAATAAAACAAGGATCCACAAAGGTGACCAAATTCAGTGTAAGCCACCACGTATGCTGCTACATTTATTAGTGACACAACAGGTATTTAAATGCACCAGGTACTTTGGTGGCAGAGGGAGTAAAATAAGGATGGGTCGGACAGGTAAGTGGGGCCAGTCAACTTAGGACACAATCTGGTCAATGAGGGGTGGTCACAGCCCAAGGGGAGGTCGTGACCCGCAGGGGAGGTTGTGACCCGCAGGGGAGGTTGTGACCACCAGGGTGGCCTTTACAAAAAGACCGGGGAGGGTGGTCTTTGTAAAAAGACCACAAAGGGTGGTCTTCATAGGAAAACCACATAGGAAGTCCGAGAGACTAAGAGGTCCTAGCGGCTAAGATCAAACTAAAGGGAGGTCTTAACGGTCAAGATTAAAGTGGAGGGAGGTCTAGACCATCAGATCCAAACGAAGGGATGTCCAGACAAAAGGTTTCAAAGTAGGAGGGATCCAACGGAGGAGATCCATGGAAGGTTTCAAAAGAGGTCCCAACGGCCAAGATGAAAGACAAAGAAGATCTTGACAGCCAAGAGAAGATCAAAGAGGTCTTGACGGTCAGGATGTAATCAAAGGAGGTCTGAGTGGTCCAGATACAATCAAGGGTGGTCTGGACGGTTAGGACAAGATCAAGGGAATGCCTACACACAAAGGAGGTCTGGACTCAAGGGGAGGTCCAAACGAATTCAAGAAGGTTCAAGGAGCACAGGAAGGCCTAATCACGGGTTTTGAGAGATCCCGAGAAACGATATTACCGCAAGTTGGGAGCGGTAGTACCGGTTGGTTATGGAAAGGAATTTCCAAAGAGAGTGTTATAAAGGCCAGAGCAGAAAGGAAGTCCCAGTAGGATACAAAAGATCCAAATGAACTCTAGAAGGTGCAACAAAGCACAGGGGAATCTAGATGAACTCAAGGAGGTTCGAATGGATAGAAAGGATTCAAATGAACCTAAGGAGGTTCAATTGAACAAAGCATCATTCAAATGAACCCGAAGAGTTTCAAGAAAGCAAAGAAGGATTCCATTGAACCTAAACAGGTTTGAATGAGCAAAGAATGAAAGAGGTTAAACAAGAGAGAGATCTAAAAGAGGGAATTCAACCCAAGATTGAATTTTTAAAGATCAAGGATATTTGGAACACTAGCCTAAGCACCTTAAGATGGTTGTGACCCAAGGGAAAGGTCAACACCCAAAGGGTGGTCTGGACCAGGAGGAATTCCAAAAGAAAAGGAAAGGTCCGAGCGGACAAGAAAAGAGAACAGCACCAAAGGTCAAATAAGAGGGAAGGTCTGGACATAATAGCATGTCCAAACAAGATGGAGGAAGAGGGCTCTGGGCACAAGAGCTGGGCAAGGGAAGAGTAGATCCTACAAAGAAAAGGAGTGATATCTCCATAGAGCTTGAGAAACACAGCAAGAACAAAACTTTGGATTCGTTGAAGTTTAGTTTAGTCTTTTTAAAATGCCTCAAATTCTGAAAACTTCAAGTTAAGCTTTGAATTCTCATCAAAACCAAATGTTTCTTTTTATTTTGGAAATTTCAAAAAGCTCAGAAAACCGGGTGTTACACGCTAGGTGCCTTCCTTTAGTTGCTATTGTGGAGGTAATTTTTCACGGTACCACAAACTACTTCGTTGACCGAAGGAACAACTCGTCGCTCTCCATGACAAATGACAAAGTTCTGTACTCTGCCATGATCACCAAGTATATAGAGGAGAAGAGCAAGAAGGGTGAGATGCACCGAGCATTCAAGATGGGCACAAGGGAGCTTTACTTCGAGATCCTATGCAGGGAGAAAGGACGCCACTGGACGAACTGTGAGAGGATCATCCATGAGTGCACGCTACGCCGTGCTAGTTTTGTATGCACCTGCAACAAGCCTTTTCTTCTATAGAGGCCATGCTCATATGTTCGACGGTGGCACAGCATCCCGATTAAATACCTTTAAGGATATTTCACCAAGGAAGAGGTGATGCAGACCTGGAATGCAAAGCGGTATGACTATGGCATGGTTGGACATTTCATTGGCCATCCTACCTGGGAGCAATTTGTCTGGGCCACAGATATTGCTAGGCTAAAGGGAAAGGTTGGCCAACGACAGGTACGATGTATCAGGAACGACATGGACGAAGCAGAAGTGGGGTGTCGTACCAAGAAGTGCTCAATTTGTAGGGAGTCCGAGCATACCTACAAGAGATGCCCTACGAGAAGTGTACGGGATGAAGGAGAGGTTGGCAGTCCGGACGCCGAGGGGACCCCATCCGACCGACAGACCCAAGGTGGGCACCATAGAGGTTGACATGGTAGACGTGGTTTATCTTGTCGAAATATGTTGTGCTAAATATTTTGTAATGTCATTGTGATTTGTCGAAAAATTACGTAATGACGTCGTGCTAGAATGTGTTATAACATCATTGTGATTTGTCGAAAAACTATGTGATGATGTCGTGCTAGAATATTTTGTAACATCATTGTGATTTGTCGAAAAACTATGTGATGATGTTTTACTTAAAAATATGTTGTGCTAATATTGTTTCTTATTATTGTTTGATTCTGTTTCTTATTATGTCGTGCGTCCAATTGTAATGTGTAACTTATCTTATTTATGAAACCACCATCATTGTCTTCGTCGGCGGCGCTGTTGGTGGTGGTAGTTTTGTTGGTTGGTGCTATGTGGCGGTTCACATGCTAGAGTTGAGCATTGGAAATAAGCATTCTAAAAATAACGGTAAAAATTTAAATAAAATAGTACTAAATGTTTATGCTTAATTCTACACACAAAAATCAAGAACCTATCGCGATTCAATTGGTGCTAGGGGGCTTGGCGACAGTAGCCTAGTTTTATAAAAAAATTTGAATATTTAATTCTGTAATTTATTATTAAATTAGTATTATTTTAAAGTAGTCCTTGTTTTATCCATAGCTATTGTCCAAAGTAAAAGAGAACTGAAATATTGCATTCCTTTGAAGAGAAGCCCGCAAAGACCACTGTTGCCCTTGTGGTGTGATCCATGTCCAAAGCCGCTTTGAAAGATAGTGACTTCTTTCTTCTAAGTTATCCGTGATCTCACTTTATTCCAAAACCGCTTTGAAAGATGCTGACATCTTTCTTTCTGACGTATCCGGTATCTCACTTTATTGATATTGCATGACTTGTTAACAGCGAGATTGCACTTGTTTATGACGCGTGTGTTGATTTGATTAAATCAAATTTGAATTAAAAAGAGTGTTTATGACGTGTCCGAGATTGCCTTGCTTGCTTCACACATTTTACAACATTGATCCGTGCGTGCTATGGCTAGCTATTTATAACACTACACCTAATAAATATTTATCTTTACTTTATATTCTCTTCTCTGCATACTCTACATACATGCATTAAATATAATACTTAGAGATAATAATTAGAGGCAGTCTAGTCATTTTTAGTATCTCTTTGGTCTACATGGCAAGATAAAATACTTCTAAGGGCATCTTCAATAGTGGCCACCTGAGCCGTATCTTATCTATCATGTCACTCAAAATTCTAGTTGAAGGAGAGATGATATGAAGGGAGAGAATGTGTCATCTCTTATATAAGAGACAAAACTAGACACGCAAACCATTGTAAATGGTGAATGAGTAATGAGAGAAATTATGTTAAAAATGAATGATTTTTTTCGATAAAGTGCAAAAACTTTGCACATCTTTTCATTATACAGAAACATAAACAGAGCCAAATACAGATAGGAAAACAGAAAAGACTCTGAGCACGACCAAAAGCGCGACCCTCAGAGAAAAACTACAATAGAGAAAGGCAGAACATGCCGCCACGCCGGAGCAAGGATGCCAGCTCAAGGCCATGTCGACTCCACTCACTGCCGCACCGTCGGCCAATGCTACAACGGGGAGGGGGTCATAGACTCCAAGCCGACGCCTCCAAGGAGGGAAAATGACACCGAGGTGTCGCCGTCAACCGATTCGGCAGGAACCGGTTCTGAGGTTTTCACCCTGGACAATACCACAAGAACTCAAGAAGAGTGAGGAACCGAAGCTCGAAGACGACGCCTCCAAGGAGGAAAACGACGCTCGAGCACGTCACCATCGCCGGATCTAGCTAAAAGCCAAATCAACGGTTTTCACCTGGAGCATGGCACCATACCACCCCCACAAGCTCCCGTTGTAACCCTCCATAGCCGCCTTGCAATAGCACCGTTGTAACCACCTTCTTATCGGCGTCACCCAAGGGCCAACCGGATCCAGTGGAGATACCAGATCCAAACGGCTCAGGAACCTCGGGCTAGCCTTGCCGGCCACCTCCATTGACCTTTGTAGCAGGAGCACCGCCGGCCGACGACTGGGGTCAGGGCTGCCCCCGCTGGCCCCAAATCCACTTTTTTCTGATCTAGATCCGGAGAGCCCAAAGGCACACAGATCCAGATCCACGCCAGATTGACACTGGTGCACACCGTACCAATGGCAACGCCACCCTGGTCGTCCGAGGCAAGCCGCACCTCGGCACGTCCGACACTGCATGCACAAGGGCGAGGCCACGCTACCTACTAGCTCCAATTGCGCGCTGCCACTCTGGAGGGGTTTCGGCAGCCGACCACGCGTCGGGTTGGCCCCCGCTCCAGATCCAGGGCGCCCACGCTAGAAGCCTCACAACACCGTCGGCGCGGCCGCCAGATCCTCGCCCGGCACCACCTGAAGCCGCCACGCCAGGGGGGCTCAGGCCGCCGTCGACCCCCAGCCTCGCTCCAGATCCAAGGCATCGCGCACGCCCACTCAACTGCTCGCGGTCGCTCGATCTCCCGCGCGAAGTCGCCTCCAAGCACATTTTAGGAACTAAGCCTAGCTCAGTTGTTGGGAAGGTGTGGGTGTACACCCCACCACCTAGGTTCAAGTCCTCTTTGAAGTGAATTTAGGTGCCTATTTTCTTCTTAATTAAAAAATACCTAGTTCCTCCTAGGTATTATCGTCTCAAAATGAATGATTTTATAGATAAATTATTGGAGATGTTGCCTCTAAAGTTGTCTGTAGATGTTGTCTTTAAAGTTGTCTGTAGATGAGTTGGAGCCTTTAGAGACAACCATAAGAGACAAACTGTTGTATATACCCTAAGTATATGCTACAATTCTCAATTATTATTGCCCGCAAGCTGTAAAGGACCTATGAATTGAATAAAGTAATCTATGTCGGCTTAATCACTGCACAATTGAAGTGTATTAGTGTGAAACTAGCTAGTGGACGACTTGGCATGTCTATATTAGTCAGGGTCACAGGGCCATTTGGTTTGGCGATAGGAATGTGTCACCATTTCAAATGACGACTTACGTCTCTGTCGTCATTCTTGTACTCATCGTTGCTTGTTGAACAATTGTTAGAGCAAGAAATTGAAGACCCCGCGTTTGGCTACTTCTATGCCATGGGATTCGGAGAGGATGATAGTGTCGAGTTCTAGGGCGCTTCCCCAGTCGGTTGCCAACTAGTTATGGAATACCACATGGGTTATTTATCGTTTATTTTCGTTGCAAGTACTCTGCATTGTGATCAATTTGGCCGGTTGGCCCAGTTGTGTAAACACTACTACAAAAGGCTAATACTGGACGTCTCATCACAGACGATTGATCAAAACCGTCTGTATTACTGGTTGTGCTAAAAACTATATGTGAAGAGGTAATATCACAAATGGTTCATATTTAAAACCGTCTGTGATACTTCACAAACGATTCTTAACAAAAATCGTTTGTAATAATTGTATATTTCACAGACGGTTCTAAACATGAACTATCTATGTAGACTTCACAGACAGTTTTTAACTATAACCATCTGTGACAATATGGCTTCAGCTCCCCGAGTTTATTCGTTCGCCGTCATCGCCGATCGATGCGTCTCTTTGCTTGCATCAATGCCGCTTTGGCTTCCCGATGCTCTCTTCGTCTCACGCGCCAAATTTATTCCTTGTTTTATAAAAAGGATATTAATCGATCCGCCATCAAAGACTATCGATCATCCAAACATCGACCACTCTATATATACGTATATATATAACCTCTCGATCCCATCGCTCTATATACGATCACGACATTGATCATACGTATACAGAGCGATCACGTACGGAGCATGAGGGTGAGGAGCAAGGTGAGGAGGTCGGCGATTGACGTCGCTGACCTTCCTCATGATGTCATCGTCAACATCTCAGCCATGTGACCGTGAGCTCTCCTCACCTCATGGCTGACCTCTACAGCCTACAAGCCACGTAAGTACGTACATATTTATACCTAAAAAAATGCATACTACTATTTATTCTAACGTCTTGAATTATGTATGTACGTGTATTAATTGGAGCTGCAAGGCCATGTACAAGGCATCCAAGGAGGGCGCCGTGGGGAGACGCGTGGCATTGGAGCGGAAGGAGGCGATGAAGTGGTTGGACAACGAGCGCTACCTCACCATCGTCAACCACCTGGCCGACGCTGGTAACCTGTAGGCTTGCTTCCTCGTCGGCCCCCGCTTGTCTTCGCGCACCAGGATATGCAGTGCAGCCTTGTGTGCCTCGAGCGGGCGACCGACGCTGGCCACAAGGCCACAACTTACATGCTCGGCCTACTCCTCTACGTAGTTGGTGAGGCATGCGACGTTGGGAAGCACTACATCAGCCAGGTCGAGAGTGAGCCTGCCGACGGCGGGTGCGAGATGGCCAAGAAGACCAACTGGGGATGCAAGCGGTGCCAGAGGCTCGCTGCGAATGTGGTCCAAGCGGCAATGTGGAAGATGGCTGGGCCGTTGGGCCAGGTGTGGGCGCTGTCGGAAGACGACCACCAGTGCACGAGCACTGGCTGCGACGTGACGGAAGGGTGGGATGACTACGTCGTCTTCTGTAGCGACGACTGTAGGATTAGGTATGAGCATGCCTAATTCTTTGCACAGGTGTTAAATTACTTGCCAAAAAATTAAATACAATCCCATGACGGCATTAATTACTCACCAATGAAAAACAGATATATATCCCTATCGTCTTCAATTTCACTGTTTATTACCCTATAATTTACTTATTATTGCGAAGTATTATACACGTGACTTGTTAAGTGCACCGAGAACACCTAAAACGCCACGCTCCATGCCAGTAAAAAAATTGTTCTATATTTGAACAATATCACAAACGATTATACTTTAGAACCGTCTGTGATGTCCAACCCTATTTATATTGACTCTAGGGTTTTCCCGCGCCCCCACTCAAACGATTAGTTTCATCGTGGTGCGCTAGGTTTTGAGCTCCCACATCTTCTTGAGCCTAGCGCCGCCTCCTCCTCCAGCCTGGTGCGCCTCCTCCCCCGAGCCTGAGCATGAGCCATCGCCTCCTCCTCCAGCCCGGCGTGCCTCCTCCCCCGTGCCCGCTTCCTTCTTCCCCGAGACTGCCTCCTCCTCCCCGAGCCCGAGCCGCCGCCTCTTGCCATCCCTTTGTGAGTTGTTTGTGTTTTTCAGAATTGATTTACTTTACTAATTGTGTTGTGCATGCTAGTTGTATTTCAATCTGTCTTGACATGTATGTCATACTGTCATGCATCAGTATTTCACCACTCATGCTATCATGGTAACTTGTTCAAGTGCTGAGCAGCAGAATGTGAAGACTTAGGAGATAAATAGAACTTTCATTGTAAGAATTAAGTCCACATTTTTAATTACTTAAATACTCACTAATCAAGTTTTTTCTATTCACAGGTTAAAGGAGTTCTGAATTTCTGGACTTCTGGTATTAATATGAACTTATAAAGTTCTTGCCATCCCTTTGTGAGTTGTTTCTACTTTTAGAATTGATTTACTTTACTAAGTGTGTTGTACTAGTTGTATTTCAATCTGTCTTGACTAGCACTGGGAGAATTGATTTACTTTACTTCTGATAATTGCTTGATGAGGATATATAATTGTCATTATCAGCTTGGTGATGACGATAATTTGTGTTCTGTACTTTTTCTTGTTTACTGATAGCAGATTGGCTATTTTATTGAGATTAGTGATCTGTCTTGTATTTGAGATTAGTGATTCTGTTCAGTTTTCATTTAACTGGTCACTGATATATTGGCTAATTAGATAATAGAGCATTTCTGCATACTGTTAGTTGAATGACTTTGTGATGATTTAAAGTATAAAACTGATGTTTTAGAAGTTATTTCTTGACATTATAGTGAAGCATTATTATATTTGAGCTCAAAAGTCTCATTTATTGTTATCACATTTAATTGATAAAGAATATTGGCAAGTATCGAGAAGGCCAAGAACCCGGTGCCCCTCCTCTCGAGCCCGCGTCCTCCCCTCCCCCGAGCACACGTCGCCTTCTCCCCGAGCCCGCCTCCCCTCTTCTCTATTCTTGATCTTTTCTCTATAAAATCTTCAAGTAGTGGCTGCTTTTGCCTTTAAAACCAGCTTTTGTTAGCTAACTCGAGGCCTGAATTCAGCTAGCTAGTTCACTCCTTAGGCGTTCATCCTAAATGTTCAGGTGAACCATGGCTACTCTATCGAACCTGGAACACTGGGGTGTGCGATTTGCTTCATGCCGTGGAGGATTGGTATGAAGCAAATCGTACACTCCAATGTGTCAGGTTCGATAGAGTAGCAGTGGTTCACCGGCACGTTTAGGATGAATGAAGAAACGAGCTAGCTAGCTGAATTCAGGCATCGAGTTAGCTAACAATGGAATATGAACTATATATATATATATATATATATATATATATATATATATATATATATATATATATATATATATATATATATATGCCAATTTTAAAGGCAAAAGCGACAATCGCTTGGAGGTTTTGTAGAGAAGAGGCTATCACAGATGGTTTGTAGCTTAAACCGTCAGTGATATTTGAATAATACAGACGGTTTTATCTATAAACCGTCTGTGATAGCTGATGTATCACAGATGGTTTAAGTTACAAACCATCTGTGTTATTCAACTATCACATACGGTTCTAAGTTAATAACTGTCTGTGATAGATGCATCACAGACGGTTTAAAAACCGTCTGTGATGATCTAATGTCATTACAGACCCGTAAACTCAGACGACTCACAAAACCATCTGTGTTGACGTTTTTGAACCGTTTATGAAGACCTTTTCTGTAGTAGTGAAAACTTGGTCTTAATGGTATATATTTGATTGCTTAATATTATGTGCTACTCTGTTTTGTTTATTTGTATATGGATGTGATTCAATGTTGTAAAATATGTGCGCTAGCAACTGATCATGGGACTAACATAGTGTGCACATAGGGTTAATAATTCTTGTGTTTCCAAGTCCCGACATGTGGTCCCTTGCATTCTTGGGTGTGGGGTGCCAAGTTGTGTGAACATTTATCATTCATGATTTTATCATATTATGATTGTTGGAAGGTAATTCATTGTGCGTTTTATTCCATACATAGTGTAACATCCCAAAAAATTAATTTTTGGAAAGATATAATAAAAATAAATAGAAAAATAATTTTGAGCATATTCTATATGGAAAACTATTTATGCATGATTTTTGAAGTTTTTGTAAAAAGCAAATAATGAAATTTCATACAAGCAGCAACTTGTAAGAATTTTTGAGAAAATCATAGAGCAAAAATTTTTTTTGAAAAATTACAAGAGAAACTATACGATGTCAGAAATCGTCACAAAATTTCATAAATTTTAGAGACTGTTTGCTATGTTCAAAAATTTGGAAAAGACTCAGGTTTTGGAAATTCAAAAAATATTTTTGAGTTCCCGCTCGCCTTTTGGGCCAAATCCGAGCCGGCCCAATAGCCTTTGCCAGCTCCAGCCCACGCCAGCATGCATGTGCTCCCTCTCGCTGATGTGTGGGCCCCACTCATCAGAGCCCTTGGTCTACCTCGCATTCGCCCTCACTATCCCGTTGTTTTCCTCCCGCCCACCGTTTTCGACGCCCACCTACCTCCATCACGCCTAGCTCCACCCATGCTGCCTACCTCTTAATGGCACTCAACTCCCCTCCCCTAGCGGACGCCAAGCGGAGTGTGAGAATCTCGCTGCGGCCGTGTTTTTCGCCGCCTTTATTACGCGCTACTCGCTCTTACTTAAACCTCCAACCGTGTCATAGAGTTCCCAGCTTGCCATTCTCACCTCCCATCAAGAACCAGAGCTTTTCACTCCTTAGTTCACCGGGAACAAGAGCATCATCCTCGATGCCGATGAGCAGGCCTCACAGCGCCATTTGCTCTGGTCAGCTTCCTTGCCCTTGCCAACCACGTCACCACGTGCCCCTTGCCTCGTTGATACTCCTTTGCTTGATGTAGCTCTGGGAACCCCGTAGCGAGGACGAGCCATCATCTTCTTTGCCTCCGCACACCCCATTCTGGACCTTCGTGTTCTGATATTTTGGTGAGCTTGAACCTCACCTGACCACGTCATTTCGTGTCTTATACTTCACTGATGCTTCTCCCACGGTTGATGATGATCCACACGTAGGGAATTCTCTGAATCGACCTTCTTCCTCATTTTCGGGCGCCGCAACCCTTTTCCAGTTATCCCCTACCTCAGTGAGTCTCTGGTTGATTTCTTTTATCCCTACCATCCTTAGTGTGCATGCAAACTAATGCGCACCTCCTTGTAGCATCTCCAACACCATAGCACGCCATCACCAAGAACCTCCTTTGCGCCTCCACTACTCAACATCGCCAAGCCACTCCGGTCATCCCCCGATGCCTTAAATGACCTTGGTGAGCTTCTAGTAGTCCTCTAGAGCTTTTGTGCACATTAGATTGAAGGCTTAGATAGTATAGGTTGCACTTCGTCATGGCCAATCATGGCATCGCCGTGGGAAGCGTTGTCACCACCGCTCCGATGACTTGGTCCCCGAACCACTGCATGTAGCATCGTATTAACCTCTTAAAGCCAACGCACACCTTCTTTTGCCACCAATTTGCCTCAATTGTGAAAGCCACTTCGAGCCCGAGGAGCTCCGCGCTCATCTCTGACGTAGCGCCGTCTCCGGCCATCTCTCTGGCCTCCACCATCATCCGGTGGCATCATAGTCAAGAGAGCAATCCATTTTTGCAACCCCGAGCCCCCTGAGCCTTGTAGTCACCTCGATCGCGGCAATGAGCTCGCCGTGGCACACGGCCATGCGCTCAGCCCTGTTTCTCTCCTCCTCCTCTCTCTCTGCCAATGGGCTCGCATGATTAAAATGTTAATTAGCGCTAAATGATAGTACTTAAACATACTAAGTCAATGATAGGTAGGACCGACCCAAAAGGTAATAAAAATATAATTCTAAATGTGTTTAGTAAATGAGTCATTGACCTATGGGACCACACACTATTCTCGATTTTAAACACATTTTTAAACCTAAGAGACTTACATGTGGACCCTAGTCGTCAGTTAATGTAAAATCAGAATTAGGCTTAATCATTAGTTAATAAATAATGAGTCTATGACATGTGAGACCGCCTCTGATGTATGAATAAAATCAATAAAACAAAAATATGAGTCACTGATAAGTAGGCCTCACATGTAAGTTAATAAAAATTGAAAAAAATGAGAAAATCACTTTTAATTCAGAGGAAAATATGTTTTCTCTACTGGAAAACGTAAATCTTAGTGGAACTCAAAGGAAAATATGCTTTCTCTATTGGGAAGCGTAAACATCAGAAAATACGCTTTCGATGTCAGCACTTTTTCTAATTTCCAATTTTCAAATCGAAGCAAATTAAAACATTAATAACTTGTGCATACAAACTCCAAGTTGAATGATTATTTTTTTTATAAATTCATCTAAAATCATGCTCTATCTAAATATGCAAAAATATTTGGATTTTATTGTTGTTGAAATTATTTTTTGCTATATTTAATTTGCTTCCTCCATCCTCGTAAGAACAACCAGAGCAAGGCAAGCACCATTCGATCATGTTGATCCTATTATTTCAAATATTGTACTTCTTTTTGCATAATCTATAATGCACGTATATATGTTTGACTAAAATTTCTATACTTGGGGATAACGTTAGTCGTAATCCTATTCGATGTATGACCCTCCTTGAAATATTGATATCCTCACTGTTGTCACCTTTAGGTTATGATATACACAATAGATGATGTTAATTTGAGAATTTCGAGTGCGAGTATTGCACAATTGCTTAGTCAAGTTATAGTCTTTACAAAATTTGCTAAAAGGGGAGTTTTGAAATGATGGAACAAAGGGGTTTACCTCTGATATTTTATATAAAAATAAAAAGCTTAGTTTGTGACACGGACGAGTTATATTATAATCTGAGAAGTATGAGAGGTGTATCTCATAAGTAAATAGAGGCAGATCCTCGCCTAGGTCAATTAAGAACCGAACACCGGTATATCCGATCTAAGCGTAAGCGTACAACAACGTGTGCTAGTATGGGATGGATTTAGCTAATTAAGTCATCAAAAACTAACATTGCATTTTGGTAGGCCGTAGTAGTGCGAGCATGTTTGATTGCTCGAAGGGGATCCCTTCACCGAGGCGTTGGGAACAAAGCCTTCTGACATAATGGTGAATATCTCACTGAGACAGGGGTATACCTGGGTGAAGTGAGGGTGTTCATTCACTGGCTAGTGTAAGGTTAAGACTAGATGATGTAAAGGCTTTGACGCGTGCTCTAGAATGTTTACCAAAGGTTAGTGAGTAGTGGTATCGACAGATGTCGAACAAACTAGAGAATTCATATGTTGTGGGTAAAGTTGTACCCCTCTGCAGAGTGCAAATCTATTTAAATAGCCGAGCTTGTGGTAATGAGCGTGCTAAGTGTAGTATTGCTTGGTATAGTCTTGATTTTTATGAAAACAGTTTCATTGGAAAATGTAGGAAGTGGTTTGTTGGTTTATATTTGAGTTGAGTGCCATGTCTATGGCTGAAAACAAGATGTTGCTCGCAGATGAGGAGAGTTGCGAGTTGTTATTTATTCAATTACTTACTTATTGTCCTTTATCTATTTAACTACTATTTAAATTTTTATTGCAAAATACTACGTAATGATATTGCAAATAAAATTTGCTTAATGCTAGAAAACAACTTATAGCATAGAGCCCCATCCTTTGTTATATATATATATATATATATATATATATATATATATGGCTAACAAAGGATGTGCAACCTCACTGTTAGCCATGCTTATATATATATATACTTTGCGATACACTATAAGTCTTGCTGAGTACGTCATGTACTTAATTTTGCTTAAATTGTTGTTCAGATTTTAAAGATAAACCTACGCCGGACGACGCTTTCTTTACACCCGGTACCGGAGGGTCCATTGATGGGTCGTTTTAGGACTTGTCTCTTGTCGGTTGCGTGAGGGTTCAGATGGGCATACCGCTAGACTATTTTTGTTTAATAGCTACGCTTTCCGACACACACGGTTAATACTTGAGTTTTATTTAGCTGGTCGGTCCTCGTGATGTAAACTTTGTAATCATTTAAGATATATACCATATTTGTTTCATTTTGTATGTATAAGTATATGGATATGATTATCAATATTGTGGATGTGTGTACTAGTCACTGATTATAGGACTAGTACGATACACATATGAGGGTTTTGGGTATTCAAAGCCTGAGGTTCGACACATAGGTTGCTGGAATTATAAATAATTACGGTTTAAATTAATAGTGAAAAATGTAGAAGTGATATTCTGAACTCTGTGTTAAGTTGAGTTCTTACACCTTAAGTGCTAGCCTCTTGGTTGAATGCTTCCTACCATAAATTTTTGTGTGTGTCACCTACTCAGTTCTACAGACTCCACAACCAACTATGGATACATGCGGTTGTGCTCAAACTATGTATCTGGGGCCTTTCGGAGACTAGTATTGCAACCTATAGATAACCAAACCTATATAAAAATGGCTTGCGCAAGATTAAAGCGTCTAATGTAGTTCCCTACATTATTATCGAACACCGTCCCCTGCACCATCCTTAACCCTAAACCGTCCTTAACCCTAAAGATGACTACTCACACAAATTAAAGAGAGAAACAACAATTAAATAAAGGGAATTCATAATGAAGATAAAGCTAAATATATTAAAGATGGAAATATTTATAGAGATAAACACAACTCCCTCGTGAAGTTGAATGATGTCCGAGGATTACAACGGGATGAATTGATGGTGGGAAATGGAAGAACAACCACGGAAATGAGTGGAAATGGTGATGGTAGTGGTTTGGGGTTGTGCTCTCTATTTCTCTCTTCGTTCTTTCTCTCCTCTCCGATTTTGATCGCATATGCTCTCTAAATAGCAAACGCCATAGGGTTTTCTATTCCGTGGGGTTTTGCTTCGCCAAAAGACTGTATTGGCACCTCGTCCCTTCATGAAAGTTGCTTGGTTCGATAATTCCGCCTATATGATACCTGTAAGATTAAAGATAATCGACTAGAAATGAGTGAATATGTGGTTTTAAAACTTTTGGCTAAAACTCGGTTTTTTCAGCAAAGAGATTAAAGAAATTTTCATAATTCAAAGTCTAAATAAGCTAAGGCTCACTAATTGCACGATCAACCTAAATCTAAACAAGTTTTTGCAAACCTAGGGTCAAGCACGCAAGGCAATCTCGGATACGTCATAAACACGATTTTCAATTCAAAAATTGATTTAATCAATTCAACACACGCGTGATAAACATGTGCAACCTCACTGTTAACAGTCATGCAATATCAATAAAGTGAGATCACTGATCCTTAGAAAGAAAGATGTCAGTATCTTTCAAATCGATTTTGGACATAGATCACACCATGAGCAACAGTGGTCTCTGCGGGTCTTCTCTTCAAAGGAATGCATTATTCCGATGCTCTATTTACTTAAGACAAGTTTACTTTAGACAAGAGCTACGTCAAAACAAGTAACCAAGCCGGAAAAAAAAAGGGAATAATTAGGAGAAACTACATGTCTTTTTCAAAAACAAGAATGTGTCTTACCTCAACCAGAGTAACCTGTGCTTTCGCACCAGGTTACATCGGTGCCGCAGTCATTACAATAAATAGGCATATGATCTAGTCCCTCCGTCAAAAAATATATAACGTATTTTCTAAATAGTCTTATCCATAAATATAGAGTGTATTTCACGTTCCAATACAAAATTAATGTGATGTTTCTTCGTGCATGCATTGAATATAGTACTTAGATATATAATTAGGATAATCTAGTCATTTTTAGTATCTCTTTGGTCTATATACCAGGAGGAAATACGTCCTGTAAATTTGGACGGAGGGAGTAGTTACTACACGCTACAATCCTCCGGTATAATTGAAGCGAAAATTGAGCCTCCAATCTGCTGGCCACGTCGCCTCATATTTTTTGGCCGTCCAATTACGCTTCGGTCGCTTTTCAGCCGTTCGATCGGCCGCCGCCTTCGACCTTCCTTTGCGCGTTCGCACGACGAGGCACGTGCAGCACGCCGCGGCCCCACCGGCCGCGTTTCTTGGCGGTCTCTCTCCACGCGTAGGCCAAGGCGGCGCGCGCTGGCTACTAGCTGTAGAGGAGGTATGAATTGAATACTGTAATCTATGTCGGCTTAATTAGTGCACAAATGAAGTGCATTAGTGTGAAATTGGCTAGCTAGTGGACGACTTGACGTGTCTGTATTAGTCCGGCTCATAGGGGGATCGCACCAACCACTTTAATGGGGTAGAGTAAATTTGGGGCATCACTTTTGACTAGCAACATGTCGCACGCAGCAGGTACAAGGCTGAAGGCTGACGGTGACTTGACAGGAGGCTGGAGCCTGGAGCTGCTTATAAGTCACAAGTAGGCAGGGGTCTCTGCGTTGCAACAAGACTGAAAGTCTTATAAAAATAATATTTATTTTTAACACATGAAGTGAATCAATTAAATAAAGGATGGTGATACATATTAGTGTAACATGATAGAATAAAAACTTTGTATAATAATTTTAAAAATAAATGATAGCAAACAATATTTTGCTATAGTTTACTTTAATACATAAATAACTAACATACCATTATGTAAATTAAGTATAAACCAATAAATAAAGTAGATATCATGTATTTTATATATAAACATGCAAATCATTATGTCCAAACCAACATGATGATATACATTATGTTTTTTCTACCTTAGTTCTCTTAATTGTGAAGGTCACCCTTTCGTTTTGTGGTGCTTCAGGACCGAGAAGATCTGTTGCTTCTTGACAACCACCTATCCTCTAGGTCTTGCTTGCTGTCTAACAACTCGGAGGAAAGCCCCACGGTGGTTTCAGGCCACAAAGTGCGCTTGGCATGAACGATAACTTCTAAAGGTGGCTCAATTACCTACTTGCAAAAGAACAAATTCAGTTAAAGAGTTAGAAAGAAAAAGCTCAATGTGTTTAATAATAGAAGAGAAATAGAAAAATATGAGTAAACAGTTGAATACTTGATAACCACAATTGCTAGGGTAAATTTGGGGCATCACCTTTTGACTAGCATCAGTTCGCACGCAGCAGGAACAAGACTGAAGGCTGACGGTGACTTGACCGTAGGCTGGAGCCTGGAGCTGCTTACAAGTAAGTTATAACTGCCAATCTGCCATCCATCAAATTGTACATGATAAGCTGCTACCAAACAACCTCGCCAAACGCAATGAGTAACTCGGCCAACTTGTTGCTCTTCATCAAAGCCGCCACCTTGTTCCTAATCACCCATGCAACACAACTCCGGCCGGCTGGCGGCTGCATATCACGCGAGAGGGATGCCCTGTTGGCCTTCAAGCAAGGCGTTACCGGGGACCCCTCGGGCGTCCTCGCCTCGTGGCAAGAAGACCAGCGGGACTGCTGCCGGTGGAGAGGTGTCAGTTGCAGCAACCGGACCGGCCAAGTCCTCAAGCTTCACCTTCCCCACACACCAATGGACATGGAGTTCGACGAATTCGGCCTTTACAACGGTACAGGGCTGGTCGGCCAGATAAGTCACTCTTTGCTCTCGCTGGAGCATCTAAGGCACCTTGATCTCAGCATGAACTCGCTGGAGGGGCCAGCTGGTCGTGTTCCGGAGTTCTTGGGCTCTTTCAAGAGCTTGAGATATCTGAACCTGTCTGGCATACCATTTTCCGGCATGTTACCTCCTCAGCTTGGTAATCTTTCAAAGCTACAATATCTTGACCTCTGCAATATTGTTGTCTACAACAAGCGCACTATGTATATGCCAGTTATCCCGCCTATGCACTCCAGAGATCTCACATGGTTAGCACAGCTACCTCTGCTACAGTACCTCAACCTGAACTCGGTGAACCTCAGCACAGTAGTTGGGTGGCCTCAAGTCCTGAACATGATTCCTTCCCTACGGGTCCTCTATCTTTCTTCCTGCTCGCTTCACAGCGCAAACCAGTTTCTCCCGAGCGTTAACCTGACAAAACTTGAGAGGCTCGATCTGTCTGGCAACCACTTCAACCATCCATTTGAGTCCTCCTGGTTTTGGAATGTAACAAGCCTCACGTACCTCAACCTCCGGTCGAGCGGCTTGTACGGTCAATTTCCCAATGCGTTGGGAGATATGACATCCCTCCAAGTCCTTGATCTTTCCCATGTACATAATGGGGGCATGATGACAACAAACTTGAAGAATCTTTGCAATCTGAGAGTCCTAAAGCTTCGCATGAGTCTCTCCCATGGAAACATATCGGAGTTATTGGAGATGCTGCCACAGTGTTCGCCCAACAAATTACAGGAATTGTATCTGGGAAGCAACAATATCACTGGAAACCTGCCGAATTGGATGGCGCGTTTTCGCAGCTTGGTCATACTTGATCTCTCCAACAACTACCTCACCGGATCCGTGCCATCCGAGATTGGTATGCTCACAAATTTGACTCATCTTGACCTAGGCCACAATGATTTGAATGATTTCATCACAGAAGAACACTTGGCTACTCTAGAAAGCTTAAAGACAATAGATTTATCCCAGAATTCCTTAAACATTGTGGTGGGCACGGAATGGCGGCCTCCGTTTCGACTAGAATATGCAAGGTTCGCATCCTGCAAGATGGGTCCTCGGTTTCCATCCTGGCTTCAAGATCAAGTGGATGTTCTTTCACTTGATATCTCAAGCGCAGGTATAATTGATAGGCTTCCAGATTGGTTTTGTACAACATTTTCTAAGGCCGCCGATTTGAACATCTCCAACAATGGAATTAGCGGTGGATTGCCAACAAACATGGGAGTTATGTCATTGCAAGCACTCTATCTCAGTTCAAACCAACTAATTGGTCAAATACCACCACTGCCAATAAACCTCACCCATTTGGACATCTCCAACAACTCTCTATCAGGACCTCTGCCAGCAAATTTTGGGGCTTCACGACTAGAAAACCTGATTTTATACTCCAATCATATCGCCGGAAGTATACCAGGATCTATTTGTGAATTGCAACACATGATTCACTTAGACATAGCCTACAATCTTTTTGAGGGTGAATTTCCTCGATGTGTTGGAATGAGAAACATGGTAGTTCTACTTTCAAACAACAACAGCTTCTCGGGCAAGTTTCCATCTTTTCTGCAAGGCTGCACAAGTCTAGCTTACCTAGATCTAGCGTGGAATAAGTTCTCTGGAAGATTGCCTACATGGATTGGAGACTTGGTGAAGTTAAAATTTCTACGACTGAGCCACAATATGTTCTCTGGGAGTATTCCGATCAACATCACCAATCTTAGACAACTTAATCATCTGAATCTTGCAGACAATAGCATATCAGGTGTCATACCTTTGAATTTGTCAAATTTAGCAGCAATGACAAAAAAGGCAAGCAGAGGTGGCTACATAGATGGAGCTGAATGTATCTTGTCTGCGATCACAAAGGGACAAGAACGTTATTATGGTGTGCAAATTATGTACATGGTGAACATCGATTTGTCGAGCAACTGCATAAGTGGTGGAATTCCAGAAGAAATTACTTCTCTTGATGCATTACTAAATTTGAATTTGTCACAGAACTGCTTGAGTGGAAAAATTCCATACAAGATTGGGGCCATGCAATCATTGGAATCACTTGACCTCTCAAAGAACAATTTTTCTGGAGAAATCCCACAAAGCTTGTCAAATTTGACTTACTTAAGTTTCTTGGTCTTGTCGGATAACAATCTAGTAGGAAGAATACCATCAGGGCGTCAACTCGATACCCTCTACACGGAGAAGCCATCAATGTACGACGGCAACAATGGTCTTTGCGGGCCTCCCCTTCAAAAGAAATGTCCGAGTAACGATACATCAAAGCAAGGTTATCTGAGAATTGATGAACATGGTTCTGACCGAGTGTTCTTTTATTATGGACTTGGATCAGGGGGTGTACTGGGTCTCTGGGTGGTTTTCTGTACCCTACTATTCAAGAAAACTTGGAAGACTGCTTATTTTCGCCTCTTTGATAAGCTATATGACAAAGTATATGTGATCGTGGTTATTACTTGGGCAAACTTGGTTGGAAAGGGAACCGAAATTTAAGTGATAAAGGAACTAATGTCGACGGTCCATGGTTCTGCCACTACAACGAGTGCTATGAATAAGTGAAGGTCAAGAATGTGAAACATGTAGCATCTTTTATTTAGTTGTATAAATGTGAGAAGCATGTAGAATCTTTTATTTAGTTGTATAAATGTGAGAAGCATGTAGCATCTTTTATTTAGTTGTATAAATGTGAGAAGCATGTAGCATCTTTTATTTAGTTGTATAAATGTGAGAAACATGTAGCATCTTTTATTTAGTTGTATAAAAGTGAGAAACATGTAGCATCTTTTATTTAGTTGTACATGCTGTTTTCGTTTGTATATGCTGTTTTCGTTGAAGTTAATATAATGTTTTTCTATATTTTCTTATGATGTATAATTTATTTGTCTGTAGTCTGCACTCGTGAATCATGATGAAGACAGGGAGAATCATTCTTGTCAACTCCAACCATATTTGTGTCAGTTAGGACAGGATAGAGATTTCTGGTTTACCGCCAGTAACCGGAAATTTCAAAAAAATTCGTCCAAAATTTTTTAATTCGAAATTTGATTTTTTTTTTTTTGATTTAGGGAAAAACAGAAAAGCAACAGAAATGGTGTTTGTACTTCGTAGGTCTCAAACCAACGACCTCCCACGCCCCAAGTCTCCTACTTACCACAAGGGCAAATGCACATACGTGCTAAGGTTATGGTTGTGAATGCTTTTATTCTGAAATTCAAAATTAGAAATTTCGAAATGTTTGGCTGGTTTTAGGGTTAACCAGGGGCACTGAGATTGCTGGTTATCGGCGGTTATTCGGTTGAGATTTTTATCCCTCGTCCGTAGTTAGATAATTCATGAATCGAAGGTATATACCAGAAGGTTCAATCCTAGACGGAGAATAGGATAATACCTCTTACCTAACCTGTACGCAATGCAAAATGAACTTAGATATTAACCCCCTAAGCTCTCAAGGAGTACCCGCCTTTACCTTCACTATCAGCAAGCTAAGCAATTTGAAGAAAGATAAACAAAAAGCATCACCATTTTACCACCAAATAGTACTCATTGTGTGGAGATCATGTGTATATGATCCTAATATTAGTGTGTTGAACAATTAGCATAAGTGTTGAGGTGTTTGAGAAAAAAACTGTGGTTTCACGAAGTGTCTCATGACTGGATCCAGGTTGCAGTCGGTCTAACCGGTTTGAGGCCGGTAGTCTGACCGGCCCAGGGGTGGCGGTCAGACCGGCCAAAGGTCGGCGTTCAGACTGACCAAAAGTGGCGGTCAAACAGGGCGGGATGAAAAGTTGAATTTTGATGAATGTGATTAAACACTTATGTAGGAGTGTTAGGATGTATGTTTGCACTAGGTTCCACGAAAAATAGAGTTTCGAGGTAAAACTAAAGAGTTTTGCTTAAATATCCAAAGATGTCATTTTCCAATCCTTGCGAAAATTTTTGGAGCGGTCTGACTGGCCATTGTCCGGTGGTCAAACAGGCCCTACTGGCAATCAGACCGGCCGAGGGACAGTGGTTAGACCGGACAGAAGGGGTTCATGCACGGCGAAGGTGGTGAACGTTGTGACTGTAACACTCTGGGTATTCGGAAACCAAGATGTTACCTAAATATTCTAACATACAACCATCAAGTAGAGGGTTTAAGCTATACTCATCTAAGGACTTTAGGAGTTCCAAATTTAATAGAACAGTGATAGGAATAAAGAATAAATCCATACTAGCGTATCAAAAAGATGACCAAGTATCACAGGTAGAAATAATCAACCATATTTAACTTCATTTATTACAGTTCATCACTAAACGTATGAAAGGTAGAATCAAGTCTTATTATTGAAACTGGAATATGGTGAATGAGTGAATAGTGCGTGTCTACTCCCTCCCAATAGAGTCATCCTCAACGATCACCTGAAATAAACAAACAAAACAAGAGTGAGTCCGAGACTCAGCAAGTATAATGGATAATTAAACATACATCAGATATGAACAAGACCACAACGTTAAAGAAAATGAACATAGCACTGAATGTTTAATGCACGAATGGAATGAATGGATCTTTTGAATCGAATGGACTGCACTCCTGCTTATACCGGTATAGCTAGTGACACACCCGTCGGTGTTCACTTAGGCCCGTATTTAACAAAATACGGGGATGCAAATTACTGTATGAAAAACGTTTCATACGGGTGTCCAAAACTGCCCACATTGGAATGATGGGACTCACATACCCATACTGGAATTGATAAGACTTTAGACTCCACTCCCGTGGGGCTCCACTCCCGTGGACGGAATATGAAAATGGATGCATGAACGTACTTTTGAATAATGACTAGCATCATCTCCGAACATATAAATTTCACATACGAAAGGAACATAATCATCGGAACTTCTCACGTATCAAATGAAAACACAATAAGAACATTAAGCATCCAACATACACAAATCATACAAACGTCAGTGTACTTGCCTTTAGCGTTGTGATGCGTTAGGAGGCAACAACGATGCTGCTAACCCTGGAGCCTCACCTCCTACACCATTAGATTACTCAATAAGAACCATGATGTCAAGACACTACTCGCAACACATACCCCAACGCCCCAACGTTTCATTGCATACTTTACGTGAATTGAACTACATTCTAGCTGGAAGCCGTAATGGACAGCAGTAGTAAAAGTAACATAACGTTTACTTTGAAATTTGTAAAAATGTAAACTCAGGCTTGCTTGAAAGGTAACGAAATTATCTACAACAACCTAGTTGGTGGAAATCCCAAATTCCGTATGCATATAACGCCAAAAGACCGATGAACACCGTCTGTGAGAACTACTCGACAAAACCGGGCAGCAGCACGAAAATAGCCATAACTTCTAATTGGCTGATCCAAACTTAGTGTTCTTTATCAATATCGAAAGCTAAGACCAACGTCTACAATAACCTAGTTGGGTGAAAGCCCTGAATTTTCCATTAACATGATTATATTTTAAAAGACAACTTGACAGTTCATTCTCATCAGGATACTGAACAACAGAGACGAAAACTATCATAACTTTTTGAACCGTACGTCGGAATTAAGCGATATTTACGTACACTGAAAGCTAAGAATGAACCCTATATAACTCTAGGATATTGGATCCTCTGATTCGGCCTCAAAGATCGCCAAATTGGCCACGCAACAATCTGGACAGAACTGACTTTCTAATCGCAGTAATTCGATCCAATCAATTCTAAGCAATTTCACATCTACTACTAATCAAACAATAAAGATCGACATCCGTTACCCTTGCAGCACCCAGGAGGATGATGAAGAAATCCCGCGAAGACCATCTCTCCTCTTCTCCTCCTCTTCCTCCTCTTTTCTCCTTGGCTGGCGGCACCCGAAGGGTTTTTCTCCCTCCCCCCTTCTTCTTGGACAGCAGCAATGGAGGGGGGTGTGCACTGTAGTGCCAGAGTTACTGTAGCAGCTATGGTGGCACTGTAGCATGGGGTGCTATAGTACATCTAGGGTTATAGGGTGCCCCTAATGGGTCAAGGTTATGGGCCTTTGGACCAAGATTTAATCCCCCTTTTACAGAAACTCTGAAATTCTATTTTAAATCCTGATAAAATGGTTTGAAATTCAATTTTAATTCTTAGGATTGAACGGGTATTATAGTGACATCAGCCAAAGTCATGTGTGTCAGTGCATAGGTATTGCATGATGCATATTTTGGCTTGTGCGGGCCAAGTTGCAAGGAATTTGTGACCGAAATAAATTTCTTGGTCTATTGTTGTGCATATGACTTGTAGTCAACTACGGTCAATGGCGACGATGAGCAGGATTAGGCTAGGAGAGCCGAGATCTAGAACGATCGAGGATGTCGGGTGAAGTAGTTAGACTCAAGCATGGCACAAGATGGACAAGAACGACCAAACGGGAAGTTCGGTGTAATGGGTTGCATCAATTGCTTGGGGTCAGTGCAAGTGCCATGATGGTTCTGGTGGGAGCCAGATGGGAGAGACTTACCAACATAAAGAGAACTATTGATGAACCTACATGTGGTGAAATATGGAATTGCTTCACATTGATTAGACTCGACCTTTGGAGAAGGATCAAGAAGGGGTATTTTCACCGCCAACCACGTCACCATGTGCCCCTTACCTCGCTGATACTCCTTCTTTGCTTGATGTAGCTTTGGGAACCCCGTAGCGAGGACGAGCCATCATCTTCTTTGCCTCCGACGCACACCCCATTCTGGACCTTCGTGTTCCTGACATTTTGGTGAGCTTGAACCCACCTGACCACGTCATTTCGTGTGCTATACTTTACTGATGCTTCTCCCTCGGTTGATGATGATCCACACATAGGGAATTCTCTTAATCGACCTTCTTCCTCATTTTTGGCCGCCGCAACCCTTTTCCAGTTACCCCCCACCTCATTGAGTCTTTGGTTGATTTCTTTTAACCCTACCATCCTTAGTGTGCATGCAAACTAATGTGCACCTCCTTGTAGCATCTCCATCACCGTAGCACGCCATCACCAAGAACCTCCTTTCTGCCGCCACTGCTCAACGTTGACAAGCCACTCTGGTCATCCCTCGACGCCTTCAAGGACCTTGGTGAGCTTCTAGTAGTCCTCTAGAGCTTTTGCGCACATTAGATTGAAGGCTTAGATAGTATAGGTTGTACTTCGCCATGGTCGATCATGGCATCGCCGCGGGAAGCGTTGTCGCCATCGCTCCGGTTACTATTGGTCCTCGAACCACTGCATGTAGTATCGTAGTAACCTCTTAATGCCAATACACACCTTCTTTTGCCACCAATTTGTCTCAATTGCGAAAGCCACTTCGAGCCCGAGGAGCTCCGCCGCTCATCTCTGACGTAGCGCCATCTCTGGCCATCTCTTTGGCCTCCACCACCATCCAGTGGCATCGCAGTCAAGAGAGCAATCCATTTTTGCAACCCCGAGCCCCCCATCCTTGTCGTCACCTCGACTACTGGCATTGAGCTCGCTGTGGCACACGACCATGCGCGCAGCCCTGTTTCTCTCCCTCTCTCTCTCTCTGCCAATGGGCCCGCATGATTAAAATGTTAATTAGCGCTAAATGATAGTACTTAAACATACTAAGTCAATGACAGGTAGGACCGGCCCAAAAGGTAATCAGAAATATAATTATAAATGTGTTTAGTAAATGAGTCAGTGACATGTGGGACCACGCACTATTCTCGATTTTAAAACATGATTTTAAACCTAAGAGATTGACATGTGGACCCCAGCCATCAGTTAATTTAAAATTAGGATCAGGCTTAATTATTAGTTAATAAATAATGAGTCTATGACATATGCGACCGCCTCTGGTTTATGAATAAAATCAATAAAACAAAAATATGAGTCACTGATAAGTAGGCCTCACATGTAAGTTAATAAAAAAATTGAGAAAACCACTTTTAGTTCAGAGGAAAATATGTTTCTCTACTGGAAAACGTAAACCTCAGTAGAACTCAGAAGAAAATATATGCTTTCTCTATTGGAAAGCGTAAACATCACAAAATACGCTTTTGACGTCAGCATTTTTCTAATTTCCAGAATTTTCAAACTGAAGCAAATTAAAACGTTAATAACTTGTGCATACAAACTCCAAGTTGAATGATTATTTTTTTATAAATTCATCTAAAATCATGCTCTACTTGAATATGCAAAAATATTTGGATTTTATTGCTATTGAAATTATTTTTTGCTATATTTAATTTGCTTCCTCCATCCTCGTATTTAGAACAACCAGAGCAAGACAAGCACCCCTTTGATCATGTTTATCCTATTATTTCAAATATTGTACTTCTTTTTGTATAATCTATAATGCATACGTGTATGTTTGACTAAAATTGCAATACTCGGGGATAACGGTAGTTATAATCTTATTCGATGCATGACCCTCCTTGAAATGTTGATATCCTCACTGTTGTCACCATTAGGTTATGATATACACAATAGATGATGTTAATTTGGGACTTTCGAGTGCGAGTATCACACAATTGCTTAGTCAAGTTATAGTCTTTACAAAATTTGCTAAAAGGGGTGACATGATGAACATGAAATTGAGAGTTTTGAAATGATGGACCAGAGGAGTTTACCTCTGATATTTTATATAAAAATAAAAGCTTAGTTTGTGACGTAAACGAGTTATATTATAATCTGAGAAATGTGAGAGGTATATCTCATAAGTAGATAGGGGAAGATCCTCGCCTAGGTCAATTAAGGACCAAACACCGGTATATCCGACCTAAGTGTACGCGTACAACCACGTGTGCTACTATGGGACGACCTTAGCTAATTAAGTCATCGAAAACTAGCATTGCATTTTGGTAGGCCGTAGTAGTGCGAGCATGTGTGATTGCTCGAAGGGGCTCCCTTCACCGAGGCATTGGGAACAAAGCCTTCCGATATAATGGTGAATGTCTCACTGAGACGGGGGTATACCTGGGTGAAGTGAGGGTGTTCATTCACCAGGCTAGTGCAAGGTTAGGACTAGGTGATGTAAAGGCTTTGACGCGTGCTCTAGAATGCTTACCAAAGGTTAGTGAGCAATTGTATCGACGGATGCCGAACAAACTAGAGAATTCGTGTGCCGTGGGTAAAGTTGTACCCCTCTGCAGAGTGCAAATCTATTTAAATAGCCGAGCTTGTGGTGATGAGCGTGCTAAGTGTAGTATTGCCTGGTATAGTCTTGATTTTCATGAAAACAGTTTCGCTGGAAAATATGGGAAGTGATTTGTTGGTTTATATTTGAGTTGAGTACCATGTCTATGACTGAAAATAACATATTGCTCGCAGTCGAGGAGGGTTGCAAGTTGTTATTTATTCAATTACTTACTTATTGTCCTTTATCTATTTAACTGCTCTTTAAATTTTCGTTGCAAAATACTACGTAATGATATTGCAAATAAAATTTGCTTGATGCTGAAAACAACTTGTAGCATAGAGCTCAATCCTTTGTTAGCCTTGTACGTCATGCGATGCTAGTTTTGCTGAGTACGTCTTGCTGAGTACGTCATGTACTCAATAAGTCTTTGTGATACACTATAAGTCTTGTTGAGTACGTCATGTACTCAATTTTGCTTAAATTGTTGTTCAGATTTAAAAGATGAGCCTATGCCGGACGACGCTTTTTTTGCACCCGGTACCGGAGGGTTCGTTGACGGGTCGTTTTAGGATTTGTCTCTTGTCGGTTGCGTGAGGGTTCGGATGGGTACCGCTAGACTATTTTTGTTTAATAGCTATGCTTTCTGCTGCACACTGTTAATACTTGAGTTTTATTTGGCTGGTCGGCCTTTGTGATGTAAACTTTGTAATCGCCTTAGTTATATACCATATTTGTTTCATTTTGTATGTATAAATATATGGATGTGATTATCAATGTTTTGGATGTATGTACTATCCACTGATCATAGGACTAGTACGGTACACACACGAGGGTTTTAGGTATTCAAAGCCTAAGGTTCGACACATAGGTTGTTGGAATTATAAATAATTATGGTTTAAATTAAGAGAAAAAATGTATAGGTGATATTCTGGACTCTATGTGGAGCGGGGTTGTTGCACCTTAAGTGCTAGCCTCTTAGTTGAATGCTTCCTACCATAAATTTTTGTGTCTGTCACCTACTCAGTTCTACAGACTCCACAACCATGGATACATGCGGCCGTGCTCAAACTATGTAACTTGGGCCTTTCGGAGACTAGTATTGCAACCTATAGATAATCAAACCTATATAAAAATGACTTGCGCAATATTAAAGTGTCCAATCTAGTTCCCTACATTATTATCAAACACCGATCCCCTGCACCGTCCTTAACCCTAAAGACGACTACTCACACAAATTAAAGAGAGAAACATCAATTAAATAAAGGGAAATCATAATGAAAATGAAGCTAAATATATTAAAGATGAAAATGTTTATAGAGATAAACATGTTAGACCATGTGGCCAGGTCTAGATTATTGTAGTGATGAATAATTGAAAATGTTGGGTACTGATGTTATTTCAGACGTGTGGTGTGTGTTGACTTATGTCGGTCAAGTTGGGACGAACTTGTACCGGAAAAATATGGTGTTTTGGTCTTTGCATATGCAGGATAACTCGGAGGCGATCGTGGTCTACGGTGAGGACCAGGAGATGGCTTGGTGTGAAGTCATGGTCCAGAGGGTCGAGAATGCTGGAGGAAACGGTCGAGCTCGAGTTGGGGCGTGTGGAGATCAAAGATGGATGATGCGTGTTGGAGCTACAGAGGTGCAGTCCGGAGGCTACGAGACGTGACAATTTTGGAGCGTCCAAAATTAGTTTTATAATTTGGTGTAAAAACCCGCGTATTGGGCCATAAAACTTTAGTGGGCCGTATGTGGGTAATTAGGTCTGGAAGTCATTAGGGATCACGCGAGGTGATATATATATATATATATATATATATATATATATATATATATATATATATATATATATATATATATATATATATATATATATATGTGTGTGTGTGTGTGTGTGTGTGTGTGTGTGTGTGTGTGTGTGTGTGACCGGTGGAAGGAGAGACATGAGATGTGATTAGGGCCAGCGCTTTTAGATGAGGTGAAGGGCTCTCGCCTGTAGGTTTTGAGCGGCGGCTAAAAAAAACTCAGAGCGTGGCGATCGGGAGTCGTGCGCGCGAGTGCTGATGCGATCTAGCAGGAGACAAAGTGCTTGTGGCGGCTGTGTATGATATATTGATTGCTGTCAGCGGCACCTGTACTGGCTGCAAGGTTAGGTGGTGTGCGGTAAGGTCATTTGCTTTTGCATCACCAATAGTTTGTACTAGGAAAACACGTTTGCATTGAGTTAATGAATTAGATTTGTGTGGGCTAGTTTTGGCCGCCAGCTTTGATTGCCCACTGTGTTCATGCATGTGCTTTGGTGGTCGTGCATCACATGTGATTGATGTTTCCTGGTGTCATCAGCAGAGCTTAAGAGATTAACAATTTTGGCATTGAGTTAAATCAGTACATGGTGCTAGCAGCGGCTGAAAATACATCCAGAGGTTTGGCCGAGAGCATCTCGCAGGCTGCTACAGTAAACCATGTTGTAGCTATAGTGCAATACACTAGTTGCTACAGTACCACACATTGTTTGCTACAGTAGTTGCGCGTTAGCTACAGTACCAATTTTTTCCCCTCTGCTGTATGTTGTTTTTGTGTTATTACTATGTTGACAGGTTGGACAATCAGAAGACAGTAGATTTGAGGAAAAAGTTTCTACTGCGAATTACAATCATTCACCCCCTCTGATTGCCATTAACGATCCTACAAGTGGTATCAGAGTAAGGTTGCTATGGCGTCAGAGAGGTATGTGAATCGTCCCCCATGCTAGATGGTACTGATTTTGCATTTTGGAAGTGTCGTATGCAGGCTTATATTGAGGCTCAAGGTAGTGATGTTTGGAATAATGTTTCTAGACCTTATGTGGTTCCTGTTACTGTTACTGATCTAAATAAAACTGATATTGATTTAAATGACCAAGCTCGTAACCTGCTGTTTCAAGAGATTTCTCGCAAAGAATTTGATCGTGTAGCTCATATTAATTCTGCCCACTTAATATGGAAGACTCTTTGCGATTATCACGAGAGAACCAATAAATTAAGAAAGTGCATAAAAATCTTTATAAAAAATAATATTCTAATTTTGCTATGAAGCCTGGTGAATCTATTGATGATCTTTTTGCTCGCTTTGAAAAGATATTGAGCAATTTGCATGGCATTGATGTTATTCCTACTGATGAAGATAATGCAACTAAAATTTTGAGATCTTTAGGTTCTGAGTGGTTGATGGTTGTCACAACTATCAATCAAACTATCGATCTAGATACTTTAACCATGGATGATCTTTTCTCTAGATTGAAAACTTATGAGATGGAAGCTTTTTCATCTAAGATCGATAAATCTTTATCTTTAGCACTTGTGACTAACCCCGTGCAGGCTACTTCGTCGAATTATTTTTCTTTGTCTGCTTTGTCTTCTTTTTCAGAGGAATAGTTCGAACAGCTCCCTGAAGAGGATTTGGTGTTGATCTCCTCACGGGCATACAAGGCACTCAATAACGTAAGAATGAGGAAGCGAGGTGGCGTGTCAAGTTCGATCAGGTGCTATGAGTGTGGCGAGCTAGGTCACATTAAGGAAGATTGTCCCAAGCTCAAGGGGAAGATGATTAAGGAAGACAAGAATTACCGTCGTCGGCCATCCAAGAACAACAACACCAAGGGTGGCAATTTTCGTCGAAAATTTGCTGAAAATGCTCTTTCAGCTATCGAGCATCTTGATCTAAGTGATGTGGAATATGAAAGTTGCGACGACGACGACCACAACAATGATGATGCTAAAGGTAAGAAGAAGAACAACGACGACTTCACAGGCATGTGCTTCATGGCAAGAAACGACAACAACGACAACGATGACAGTGATCCTGATGAGGTAAGACCATCATATGATGAACTTGAAGATGATTTGATTAAACTTGCTATTGAATTAAAAAAGACTAAAAAAGGTAAAATAAAATAATTGTCTTATTGAAAACTTAACTTCTGAAATTAATAGACTTAGAGCTTCTATTCCTGATGATGAATCTTGTGAGTCTTGTCAAGTTTTACACTCTGAGTAGAGGCTGCTAGAACAGTTAATGCATCAACCTTGGTTCAACTTGAGGATGTAACTGCTAAACTTGATGAACTAAGATTAACACATGATTCTTGTAATGAAAAGTTAAAACTTGCAAATGATGAAATTGAAAACCTCAAGTTTAGTTCTCCTACATGTTTAGAGTTAAGTACCTCAAATGCTCAGATTAAAACTTGCTCTAATTGTGGATTGCTAGAAGCTAGACTTAATTCATCTCAGAAAACAATTCAACAGATGCTCTATCATGAGATAGCTTCTTGCTCTAACTGTCCTAAACTCACCATAGAAATAGAAGCTTTAACTAGACAACTTAATGATTTTGCTGAAAAAGAAAGGTTGACTCAGTCTAATGCTTCTAAGAAGATTGTGAATGAATCTGTCACATGCACTGCTTGTCCTACTCTAGCTAAAGAAATTGAGTATCTTAAAGACACTCTAGAAAGATTTTCTTTTGGGAAGAAAAATTTGAATATGATTCTAGACAAATCAAAAGTCAGTGTTAAAAATCATGGTCTAGGATTTAATTTTGTTGAGCATGCCAAGAATAATCCTCCTACAGTTGTTAAGTTTCTTGAACCTGAAAAATTTGAAGCAAAATTTGAACCAAAACAAACAGTGTTTAAATCTGCTGGTTTTGTGCAAAGCTCTTCTACTAATGGTGTAGGTGCTAGCTCATCATCTCAAAAGAATTCTAATTATGTTAAATTTTATTGCACCTATTGTGGTAGATATGGGCACTTGCATGAATATTGCTTTAGGCGTGCTAAGAAAGAGAAAAAGGGAAGGATTGAATACCTTAAGACAAAAACGTTCATCCTCTTTTGTTGTTCCTAGAGCCAATGCAAAAGCTAGGTTTGTAGAGAACTTTTATAATGATTTTCAATCTGTTTCACGTGCTGGTTTGGGTTATAATTCAAATAATGTTTATTCAGCATTGCCTGCATTTCAAGGGGCAATTAGAACTTTTTGGCGTTCTGATCACTCAGGCACACATATTTCTGGTTCTAGTGTTGTTACTCCTGTTCGTCGTGTATCTCAGTACTGGCTACCTAAATCTTTATTTCTAACCCCAGTACTAAGATACCGATGATTGTTCGTGCTTTGTAGACTCGTCGTAAACGGAAGGAGAACATATAGTTCATTGATTCCGGTTGCTCTCGACACATGACCGGAGACTCACGATGGTTCTCCTCCCTCACTCATGCCACCGGTGATGAGATGATCACTTTTGGGGACAATGCTCAAGGATGAGTTCTTGCAAAAGGTACTGTACGCGTCAACGATAAGTTCATTTTAAAAGATGTTGCTCTTGTCAATAAGTTGAGCTATAATCTGCTTTCAGTTTCACAATTGATAGATGACAATCTTGAGGTGAGCTTTAAAAGGCATTCTTGCTGCATTTTAGATTCATCTGGTGATCTAGTGTGCAAAATTACTCGAGTTGGTCATTTGTTTAAGGGCGATTTTTCATATTCCTCATCATCTGATCTTAGGTGCCTTGTCTCATCTGCTTCTAAAGATCTTTTTCACTAGCACTGGAGATTAGGTCATATTGGTTTTGATCATCTCACTCGTATCAGTAATATGAATCTTGTTAGAGGAATACCTGGTCTTAAAATTGAAAAATCAATAGATATTATTTGCACTCCATGTCGTCATGGTAAGATGGTCTCTGCATCACATCCTCCACTCTCACTTGTAATGACTGATGCACCTGAACAACTTTTGCACATGGATACTGTAGGACCTGCTAGAGTTCATTCAATTAGAGATAAATGGTATGTTCTTGTTATTGTTGATGATTATTCTAGATACTCTTGGGTCTTTCCCATGGCATCTAAGGACGAAGTTTTTGGTCACTTTAGAGAGCTTACTCTTAGACTTGCCACTGAACTCCCAGGAGCACTTCGATCAATTAGAAGTGATAATGGAAATGAATTTAAGAACATATTATTTGCTTCTTTTTGTACTAAAAAAGGTTTAGATCATCAATTCTCTTCAGCACGTGTGCCTCAACAGAATGGTGTTGTAGAACGAAAAAACAGAACTCTGGTTGAGATGGCTAGAGCAATGTTAAATGAATGTGCTACTCTTAGGAAGTTTTGGGTTGAAGCTATTTCTACTGTTTGCTATATTTCTAATAGAGTATTTTTGCGAGCTAAATTGCATAAGACTTCTTATGAGCTTCGTTTTGGTCGTTATCCTAATATTTCTCATTTGAGGGTGTTTGGATGTCGATGTTTCATTCTTAAACATGGAAATCTTGATAAGTTTGAATCTAGATCCTCAGATGGTATTTTTCTTGGATATGCAGCACATACTCGAGGTTATCGTGTATTCAACTTATAAACTAACAAAATTGCAGAGACCCGCGAGGTCACTTTTGATGAAGCTAGTCCTGGTATTAGATCCGACAATGCAGGTATACAGGTAAATAACGCACCCTAAGACATCTTCTATGACTCTGATGACGATGAAAGGATAACCCCAATTCACACTATGACACGCGTATCTACACCGATGGAGTCTACACCTAGTGGCCCTGCTCCTACCTCCAATGAGGTAGAGGTCACTACTACTACACCCTTATCACCAACGACTCCACAGGCTCCTCTGCATATTCGACGACGTCATCCTCCTGAACAAATGATTGGTGAGTTAGATAAGAGAGTGCTTCGCAACAGGTATAACTCCGATGCCTCATATGCTCATGTTGCTTTTGTTTCCTCTTTTGAACCCCAAGATGTAAGTAACGCTTTATTTGATGAGTCTTGGATTAATGTCATGCATGAGGAATTAGAAAATTTTGAGCGTAATAAAGTCTGGACTTTAGTTTCACCTCCTCATGGCCATAATATTATTGGGACTAAATGGATTTTTAAGAATAAACATAGTGAGGATGGTGTTATTGTTTGAAATAAGGCTAGACTTGTGGCTTAGGGTTTTACCCAGGTAGAAGGTCTTGATTTTGGTGAAACTTTTGCTCTTGTTGCTCGATTAGAAGCCATTAGAATCCTTTTAGCATTTGCTGCATCTAAGGGTTTTAGGTTGTATCAAATGGATGTTAAGAGCGCTTTTCTTAATGGCTATATTGAGGAAGAAGTTTATGTAAGACAACCGCTTGGTTTTGAAAATCCTAAATTTCCTGATCATGTCTATAAACTGTCCAAAGCTTTACATGGTTTAAAACAAGCTCCGAGAGCGTGGTATGATAGGCTTAAATCATATTTGCTTAAAAATGACTTTCAAATGGGCAAGGTCGATAAAACATTGTTTACTCTCAAGCATGGCAATGATCTTTTACTCGTTCAGATTTATGCGGATGATATCATCTTTGGTGGTTCCTCTCATGCTCTTATTTCCAAGTTTTCAGATACTATGAGCATGGAATTTGAGATGAGCATGATGGGAGAACTCACGTTCTTCCTAGGCTTTCAGATCAAATAAGCAAAGCTGGGTATTTTTGTTCATCAAACTAAGTACACCAAGAATCTACTTCGTCGTTTCGACATGGGGACGAGCAAACCAGTCTCCACACCAATGTGATCCACTACAGTGTTAGACCCTGACGAGGATGGAGAGGCTGTTGATAAAAAAGAATACAAAAGCATGATTGGTTCACTTTTGTATCTCACTACTTCAAGACCAGATATTCACTTTGTTGTATGTCTGTGTGCTCGTTTTCAAGCTTCCCTACATACTTCACATCGTCAGGCAGTTAAGCGAATTTTCAGGTATGTTCAGTCAACTTTAGAATTTGGTTTATGGTACTCTTCTTCATCTTGCCTTACCCTTAGAGCTTATTTAGATGCGGATTTTGGGGTTGTAGAATTGATAGAAAGAGCACTTCTAGCACATGTCACTTTTTAGGCACATCTCTTATTTCATGGGCTTCTAGGAAACAGTTGTCTGTTGCACTTTCCACTGCTAAGGCTGAATATGTAGCTCCTACTTCTTGTTGCTCACAATTGCTTTGGATGACATCTACACTTAAGGATTTTGGCTTAGAAATGGATAGTGTACCACTTTTCTGTGATAACACTAGTGCTATTAGTATTGCTAAAAATCCTGTGCAACATTCAAGAACCAAACATATTGATATTCGGTATCACTTTCTTAGAGACCATATGGAAAAGGGAGATGTTGTTTTGCATTTTATTGATACAGATTATCAAGTTGCTGATATTCTCACAAAACTACTTGATTCTGCATGGTTTGCTCTTTTGCGAAGTGAGTTGGGTGTGTTGCATCCTATGGGATTATTCTGAGGGGGAGCTTGTTGTCTAAATTTCAGAAGCTTTGTTTATTATTCTTGTCAAATAATTCATCAAGTCCAAGCCATTGAAATCAAATAAGCTGTAGAGCTCTCGTTATCATATTTACTCATGTGCTGTGTAGCTTTGATCATGACTGGTTTTAATTAATTTACCACATTTGAACTAAAGCATGGCACGGTGGAATACTGTGACTAGATTGAGTATAGTTATTACTTTGCGATGTTCAACGAAAAGGATTAGCTTGATTGTGAGTCTTTTTTTAAATCTTGGCTGAGGCTTGTATGTTTCTTATTGCAATCCTTTTTTGCTAACTCAATTTGGCATGTTATATAAAAAAATAAGAAAAAGTCAATTGCAAAGATGTATGCTACAAGCATGCCATACATATATATGTATCTCTATAAAAAAAAACATGCTCAAATGAAAAGATGTATACTTCAAGCATGCCATACATATATATGTATCTATATAATACAAACAAAGTGCTCAAATGAAAAGAAGTATGCTTCAAGCATGCCAACAGTGAAAAGAAGTATGCTACAAGCATGCCACATGCTTAAGAATTGAGTGTGGAGCAATAGGTTGCTACATGAGACTGCTAGCTCATCTAGATTTAAAGTTTGCTTCACTTTTAGGCTTTAACTTTTCATTGTGATATCGCATTGTGCTCTCTATAAGCGATTTGGTCATTGTTGAGATGCCTGTCATTAATTTAAATTGCCTAATCATTCGAAAGACTTGTTTTGAAATTGCTATATGATATATGACTTTATATTATTATGATAGCTCTACTAAAAAAATAGTTTGGTTACTATCTTACATCAATGCAAAGTGACTTGGATAATCTACAAAGCTTCTTGATTTTTTACTTTCATTGTTTCTTCTTAGAATTATTCTTTCTTTGATGCTTCTTAATGATTACATTGCCAAAGAGGGAGAAAAATGGGAGAATTTTTCTTCCCTTGTGTTGAGGGGGAGTTTTTCTAGCTTTTCGGCTTTTTGGCTTCAGTTCTTCACTCATATCTGTTTTGAAGCTTCTGCATTTTCCTATTACTTATTATGCAATCTTGAAATATTGTCAATGTATTCATCAAGGGGGAGATTGTTAGACCATGTGGCCAGGTCTAGATTATTGTAGTGATGAATAATTGACAATGTTGGGTATTGATGTTATTTCAGGCGTGTGGCGTGTGTGGACTTATGTCGGTCAAGTTGGGACGAACATGTGCCGGAAAAAGATGGTGTTTTGGTCTTTGCATATGTAGGATAACTCGGAGGCGATCGTGGTCTACGGCGATGACCAGGAGATGGCTTGGTGTGAAGTCATGGTCCAGAGGGTCAAGAATGCTGGAGGAGACGGTCGAGCTCGAGTTGGGGCATGTGGAGATCAAAGATAGATGATGCGTGTTGGAGCTACAGAGGTGCAGTCCGGAGGCTACGACACGCGACAATTTTGGAGTGTCCAAAATTAGTTTTATAATTTGGTATAAAAACCCGCGTATTGGGCCATAAAACTTTAGTGGGCCGTACGTGGGTAATTAGGTCTGGAAGTCATTAGGGCTCACGCGAGGATATATATATATATATATATATGACCGGTGGAAGGGAGAGACATGAGATGTGATTGTGGCGGCTGTGCATGATATATTGATTGTTGTCGGCGGCACCTGTACTGGCTGCAAGGTTAGGTGGTGTGCGGTAAGGTCATTTGCTTTTGCATCATCAATAGTTTGTACTATAAAAACACGTTTGCATTGAGTTAATGAATTAGATTTCTGTGGGCTGGTTTTGGCTGCCAGCTTTGATTGCCCACTGTGTTCATGCATGTGCTTTGGTGGCCGTGCATCACATGTGATTGATGTTTCCTGGTGTCATCAGCAGAGATTAAGAGATTAACAATTTTGGCATTGAGTTAAATCAGTACTGTTGGAAATATGCCCTAAAGGCAATCATAGAGATGATTATATTTCATTATGTTCATAACATTTGATAATATGTTATCTTGTTCCTTGAATGAATCATTAGTTATATAGATCAATGAGTATGTGACTTGTTGGTGAAACTCTTTATCTTGTATGATGTCGTTCTAAAAGTATCCCTGGTCGAATGTCATTGGTCGGAACACCAGTGACTCTACGACCAGTACATGTATTGATTGATGATCATGTTTCACCGGTCATGGATATAGAGATATCGAATCAATAATGTGGACACATGTTAGAGAACATAGTGTTGGATAAGACCCACCTTGAGACACTATTGAGATTGTTATGATTGTATGTGTTGTTAGTTGGTCTCAAGCAATGATGATGTATAATCCTTAGATCTGAGATCAGCATGGTTTCCTACATGTGTAAAAGCACTCTTAGGGGTTGCCAAACGCTACTCCGTAACTGGGTAGTTATAAAGGTAGCTTTCGGGTATGCTATGGAACATGCGGAGGAATGTGACTGGTCGGATATGGGATTTGCCCCTCCTAACATAACAGGAGAGATGTCTCTGGGCCCCTCGTTGTGATCGAATAAAGAAAGTGCATGGCCATGCCACTAGTGGTCGAAGTGTCGACCACAGGAAGTTATTCGACACTTGATCGAGAAAGTATTGAACAGTCCATGGATGACATATTATCTCACCTGGAGTTCAACCAGATGTCGTGAGGCAAAGGGGAATACACAAGCAGTCGTTCGGTTCCAAGTCGAGATCGTCAAGTCGAGATCGGTAGAAGGCGTATGGAGATGCGACCTAGTCGAAGACTACTCGAACATAATCACCAACTGGTCGTAAGGAGTTACAAGCTGGTCGTAGTTAGATACTAACTGGTCGTAAGGAGTTACGAATTAGTTGTAACTAATTATGGACTAGTCGTGACTAAGTACGAGCTGGTCGTAAGTGATAAGGATCTGGTCGTAGATCATATTGCATTAAGGTTCGTCCGATATATTCTGTGTGTGTTCGGGAATCGTTATGTGCTGCTAGGTACCGCTGACGACTCGTGATCGGGAAAGAGTTTCCGAGTCACAACTGTTTACACACGAACCTATAGGGTCACACACTTAAAGGGCTAGAATTTGATTTGGATGGTGATCCGAATTTTTATAGGCCACGAATTCCTAATGGGCCTCCTGGTCGGGACCCATTATGGATGCCTATATATATAGAGGGGCGGTGGCATGGGGTGAGGCAATGGAAAATCCCGAAACCCTAATAGCCATGCTCTCCTCAATCACGCCGCCGGCGCTAGCACTCCTTCGCGTGGTGTCCTTGCCCCGTACGTGTGGATACCTTGGAGGTGTTGCTGCGAAGCATCAGCACTAAGGACGATCCGCAAACGTTCATCGGAGTAGGAGGAGAAGACGCGCAACATGTACGACTACGACTGCATCAACTCGCTACATCGACTCTACTTCCGCTACGAGTCGGCGCGTCTAGTGGTAATCTCGTGATCTATTACTTGCGGTGGTTACTTGGTTGTGCGGTAAAAATTTTGTTTGTGCTATCGTAGCCCTTCCGCGACCCAACAAGTACGTGGTGCTAGCAGCGGCTGAAAATACATCCAGAGGTTTGGTCGAGAGCATCATGCAGGCTACTACAGTAACTGTGCTGTATCTACAGCACAATACACTAGTTGCTACAGTACCGCACACTGTTTGCTACTGTGTTATTACTGTGTTGACAGGTTGGACAATCAGAAGACAGTAGATTTGAGAAAAAAGTTTCTACTGCGAATTACAATCGTTCACCCCTCTCTGATTGTCATTAACGATCCTACAAAACACAACTCCTTGGTGAAGTTGAATGATGCCAGAGGATTACAACGGGATAAATTGATGGTGGGAAATGGAAGAACAACCATGGAAATGGGTGGAAATGGTGATGGTTGTGGTTTGGGGTTGTACTCTCTGTTGCTCTGTTCATTCTTTCTCTCCTCTCCGATTTTGATCGCATATGCTCTCTAAATAGCAAACGCTATAGGGTTTTCTATTCCGTGGGGTTTTGCTTCGCCGAAAGACTATATTGGCACCTCATCTCTTCATGAAAGTTGCTTGATTCGATAATCCCACCCAAATCCCACCCATATGGTATCTCCCACCCATATGGTATCTGTAGAATTAAAGATAACCGATTAGAAATGAGTGAGTATGCGGTTTTAAAACTTTTGGCTAAAATCCGGTTTTTTTAGCAAAGAGATAAAATAAATTTTCATAATTCAAAGTCTAAAGAGATAAAATAAATTTTCATAATTCAAAGTCTAAATAAGCTTAGGCTCACTAATTGCACGATCAACCTAAATCTAAACAAGTTTTTGCAAACCTAGGGTCAAGCAAGCAAGGCAATCTCGGACACATCATAAACACGATTTTCAATTCCAAAATTTGATTTAATCAATTCAACACACGCGTGATAAACATGTGCAATCTCACTATTAACAGTCATGCAATATCAATAAAGTGAAATCACTGATACCTTAGAATGAAAGATGTCAGTATCTTTCAAATCGATTTTGGACACCATGGGCAACAGTGGTCTTTGCGGGTCTTCTCTTCTAAGGAATGCATTATTCCGATGCTCTATTTACTTTAGACAAGAGCTACGTCAAAACAAGTAACCAAGCCGGAAAAAAAAAGGGAATAATTAGGAGAAACTACATGTCTTTTTCAAAAACAAGAATGTGTCTTACCTCAACCATCGTACACTAGGTTACATCGGTGCCCCAATCATTACAATAAATAGGTATATGATCTGCTCCCTCCGTCGAAAAATATATAAATTATTTTCTAAATGGTCTTGTCCATAAGTATAGAATATTTCATGCTCCAATACAAAATTAGTGTGATGTTCCCTTTATATTATACTCCTTATAAATATCCTACATGCATGCATTAAATATAGTACTTAGATATATAATTAGGGTAATCTAGTCATTTTTAGTATCTCTTTGGTCTATATACCAGGAGGAAATACGTCCTGTAAATTTGGACGGAGGGAGTAGTTACTATAGGCTACAATTCTCCATTATTGTTGCCCGCAAGCTGTACAAGAGGTATGAATTGAATACAGTAATCTATGTCGGCTTAATTAGTGCACAAATTACATGTCTGCAATAGTTAGAGACAATCTATGTTACATCAACTTTAGAGATAACATCTCAAATAGATAGTTTCTAGTATACTTTTCAACATTTATATTTTATAATTTTTCTTTAAAACGGACCTACATGTCAACTGAAGTAGAATAATGTATCATGTCTTGTTTCGCGTGCACGATCTCTTCTCCTCTTCTCTCCTTCACATAAAATTTTGTTAACATAATATAACTAATAGACGATAATAAATATACTATTGAAGATGCCCTCTCGTAGGTGGCACCAACCGCTTTAATGGCATAGAGTAAATTTGGGGCATCACTTTTGACTAGCAACAGTTCGCACGCCGCAGGAACAAGGCTGACGGTGACTTGACAGTAGGCTGGAGCCTGGAGCTGCTTATAAGTAATAACTGCCAATCTGACATCCATCAAATTGCACATGATTAGCTGCTACCAAGCAACCTCGCCAATCGCAATGGGTAACTCGGCCAACTTGTTGCCCTTCATCGTAGCCGCCGCCTTGTTCCTAATCACCCATGCAACACAACTCCGGCCGGCCGGCGGCTGCATATCACGCGAGAGGGATGCCCTGTTGGCCTTCAAGCAAGGCATTACCGGGGACCCCTTGGGCGTCCTCGGCTCGTGGCAAGAAGACCAGCAGGACTGCTGCCGGTGGAGAGGTGTCAGTTGCAGCAACCGGACCGGCCAAGTCCTCGAGCTTCACCTTCCCCACACACCAATGGACATGGAGTTCGACGAATTCGGCCTTTACAACGGCACAGGGCTGGTCGGCCAGATAAGTCACTCTTTGCTTTCGCTGGAGCATCTAAGGCACCTTGATCTCAGCATGAACTCCCTGGAGGGGCCAGCTCGTCGTGTTCCGGAGTTCTTGGGCTCTTTCAAGAGCTTGAGATATCTTAACCTGTCTGGCATACCATTTTCCGGCATGTTACCTCCTCAGCTTGGTAATCTTTCAAAGCTACAATATCTTGACCTCTGCAATATTGTTGTCTACAACAAGCGCATTATGTATATGCCAGTTATCCCGCCTATGTACTCTAGAGATCTCACATGGCTAGCACATCTACCTCTGCTACAGTACCTCAACCTGAATTCGGTGAACCTCGGCACAGTAGTTGGGTGGCCTCAAGCCCTGAACATGATTCCTTCCCTACGGGTCCTCTATCTTTCTTCCTGCTCGCTTCACAGCGCAAACCAGTTTCTCCCGAGCGTTAACCTTACAAAACTTGAGAGGCTCGATCTCTCTGGCAACTACTTCTACCATTCATTTGAGTCGTCCTGGTTTTGGAATGTAACAAGCCTCACGTATCTCAACCTCCGGTCGAGTGGCTTGTACGGTCAATTTCCCAATGCGTTGGGAGATATGACATCCCTCCAAGTCCTTGATCTCTCGGATGTACATAATGGGGGCATGATGACAACAAACTTGAAAAATCTTTGCAACCTTAGAGTCCTAAACCTTCGCATGAGTCTGTCCCATGGAAACATATCGGAGTTATTGGAGATGCTGCCACAGTGTTCGTCCAACAAATTACAGGAATTGTATCTGGGAAGCAACAATATCACTGGAAACCTGCCGAATTGGATGGCGCGTTTTCGCAGCTTGGTCATACTTGATCTCTCCAACAACTACCTCACCGGATCCGTGCCATCCGAGATTGGTATGCTCACAAATTTGACTCATCTTGACCTAGGCAACAATGATTTGAATGATTTCATCACAGAAGAACACTTGTCTACTCTAGAAAGCTTAAAGACAATAGATTTATCCCAGAATTCCTTAAACATTGTGGTGGGCACGGAATGGCGGCCTCCGTTTCGACTAGAATATGCAAGTTTCGCATCCTGCAAGATGGGTCCTCGGTTTCCATCCTGGCTTCAAGATCAAGTGGATGTTCTTTCACTTGATATCTCGAGCACAGGTATAATTGATAGGATTCCAGATTGGTTCTGTAATTCCCTTTCGAAGGTCATATACTTGGACATGTCCAAAAATCAGGTCAGTGGAGAATTGCCAACAAATATGGAGATCATGTCATTGGAAGCACTCTATTCCAGTTCAAACCAACTCACTGGTCAAATACCTCCACTGCCAAGAAACCTCACCAAGTTGGACATATCAAGGAACTCTTTATCAGGTTATCTGCCATCAAATTTTGGAGCTCCAAGACTAAGTACACTGCTGCTATATTCCAATAACATCACCGGTGAAATTCCACTATCCATCTGTGAATTGAGTTTGTATGCATTGGATTTAGCCAACAATCATTTTGAAGGAGAACTTCCTCACTGTCTTGGGATGAAAGGTTTGACGTTTCTATTGCTAAGTAACAATAGTTTCTCTGGCAAGTTCCCACAATTTCTGCAAAACTGCACCGGTCTATCTTTTCTTGATCTACCATGTAATAAGTTTTCTGGAAGCCTGCCGGTGTGGATTGGGGACTTGATGGAACTACAATATCTAGATCTTAGCGACAACATGTTCCATGGGCATATTCCGACCAGTATCACAAATCTCTCAAACCTTTATCATTTCTGTCTTGCAGGCAATGGCATATCAGGTGTCATACCTCGGCGCTTGTCAAATCTAACATCTATGACAAAACTGAATCCAGTGGATCCTTACAGAATTCCTATCGGGTTCCAAGGCATAGTAGGCTCACTGTCGATAGTCACAAAGAGGCGACAATTCAGTTATGAAGGTCTTGGAGTTTTGGAGATGGCGACCATTAACTTAGCATTGAACTACTTAACTGGTGAAATTCCAGAGGAAATAATATCTCTTGATGCACTACTGAATTTGAACTTATCTTGGAATCAGTTGAACGGACAAGTTCCTGACAAGATTGGGGCCATGAAATCATTGGAATCACTCGACCTCTCAAACAACAAGCTTTCAGGTGAAATCCCTTCAAGCATATCAGAGTTAACCTATCTAAGTTTCTTGGACTTGTCCTACAACAATCTCACTGGAAGAATACCATCGGGACGTCAACTTGACACCCTTTACACGGAGAATCCAAGTATGTACAATGCCAATACCGGTCTTTGCGGGCCTCCTCTTCAAAGGAATTGCCCAGGCAATAATGAATCAAAAGATGGTGATCAGAAGAGGTACGAGCATCATTCTGAGCCAATGTCCTTTACCTTTGGACTTGGCATAGGATTTTTAGTTGGCCTCTGGGTGGTGTTTTGTGCCATGCTATTGAAAGAAACCTGGAGGATTACTTATTTTCGCCTCTTCGACGAGGTACATGACAAAATATATGTGCTTGTGGTTGTTACTTGGGGCAGGCTTGCTAGAAATGCAGCTACAAATTAACTACCACTGGCCATGGTGCTGCGCCTGCCACTACAACTGAGCGCTAGTGTGCTATAAATAAATGTAGGCGAAGAGCATTTAGCATCTTCTGTTAGGTTGTGTTTTTTTTTTGTTTCCCTTTAAGTTTAAATAACGAGTGTTTTCTAATGCTTGCGATGTATGTGAAGTTATTTGTTTGTACTCATCAGTAATGATGAACCCAGTGATTTGGTTTTTTTCAGTTCCAGTTCCACTAATTTATGCCAATTCATAGTAGATTCCATGCAACCAGAGGCATCAACCTGAATATTTATGTCATATGTATCGGCTGCCTAACCAGGAATTTATGCCAAATGAACTACAAATTAACTCTCTGAGCTTTTTTGAAAAATTAAGGAGCATCCATGCAACACCTCAGCCATCCACCAGCCCCGGGACTGATCAATCTTGTTTCCCCGGCTCGCAGTAAGGTCACGACGCTGCACAGCTGCATTCTATCATTCTTATCTCTTTTATCTTCGCTAATTAGAGGCTCCTCATAATACCCCACGTTAATTCTAGAGAGATAAAAAGGTTAGAAATTCTCACATTAATTACAACAGAGCAAAAAATTAGAAATTCTCACGTTATTGGAGAATAGGAAATGATCCAGGTCATCCAATTTATGTAACGGATATAACCTACATCTTAAATTTATCTACTCGTGTCATGCATGGATAAGAAAATAAGAACAGTTCTATTCAAACTGTAAATGCCGATCTATCTATATATATACTAATTGGAGGCTCTCCTAGAAGTCTCCATATTAATCCTAGAAGACAGCCGAGAAGACAGCAAGCAAATCAACAAAATCACTGCGAACCCCACAAAAAAATTGAGATAAACACAAGATAGTGCAGTAGACAAAGTAAGCAGGGGGGCATTAACCAGGAAAAGATCAGAGAACGTGCCTGCACTCTGTCCTCCATCAAATCGACATCTTCTTTCCACGAGAGCTGATTCGAAAACCCACCCGAGCGTCCGATCCAAATGTACGAATCGGACGTACGAGCCCTAGTGGCTCCCCTCTTATATGTTACCGAAAGTTTGTTTTATTTTTTATATATCACTCATGGTTTCACTGACATGTCAGCGACATAATTAGATATTTTGAAAAATTCCAATGACTTAAAGGAATTAATCCTAGACTATTACTAGTATGTTGTTCGGTCTCCTCTTCACACAGGAAGTACTAGTAAACTCATACAACACAAATATATACTTCCTCCAGTTCAAAAAAATAAGTCGTTTTGGACATTGATACAGTCTTTAAAATACAACTTTAACTACTAATTATTATTGTAATTATTTGTAAAACCAACAAAATTACAATATTACGAAAGTACTTTCCAAGATGAATCTACATCTATGATCTTTATATATCTAATCTAAATATTTTAAAAAAATATCAATAATTAAAGATTTCAAAGTTTAACTGCACGTGTTTCAAAAACATCTTTTCCTGTGAATCAGAGGAGTATTTTGTAAATAACCTACAAACTAATAGCTCTAGCGTGCAGCAAAGATTTGTTTATGTTTCAAGTGCATAGGCAGGCTATGTGTAGGTAGCAGCTTCCCTTGTCCCGTCGAAGAGGAAAATCACTCCACGCCAAATGGAGGCTTTGCCGGCCCGGCCATAGAAATAGGAAATGCTAAGCGCGAAGACAGAGAACTGAGAGTATAATTTTCTAATTGAATAAAAAGGAGTAGAAACTGATCCCCAAAAGATTGAGGAAAGCCTGCAGATATTTAGGTTGGAAAGCATCCATTCCCTTTGTCAGAGGGTAGTGGAGGAGGTAATGGAGTAGGTGTTTCTGGTCGTGGCTTCGGTGGTACTGGTCGCGGGACGGGTTGCTCGACGGTGGTAAGTGCAGGTCGTGGGGTTTATGGTTTTAGGATTATGTTTTTAATTTTGTATTTTATTTGGTGTAATTTTTTTATATGTTTTTATTTATTTAGTGTTCTTCAGTGGTGTAATTATTTGAATCTCCTGCTACGCAACTGGTTTAAACCCTTTTATAAGATTTTTGTTCATCTATTACCGTTTCTGATATTACATACGGTATATCTCCGACATATCTGCGACAAGTTCTTTGTCCTTATCATAATCAGGTGTTTTCAACTCCGCGCACCATTGCCACGCGCCGGTTTCTAGTTTGCACAAAAGCAGGTCTATATGATTCGGAGTTTCCAATCTAGCTCAGTTGACTTGACACGCGCGTCAGTCAGTGTAACTTAGCGCGAGCTTTTAGTCTAGTTAGGCCATCATTTTTGGCTGGTTTATCAGCACTAGGCCAAACGCTGTATGCATGAGGGTGATTTATCCACGGATGACTATGGCTCAGTTGGCATTCAAGTGGATTAAGATAATCTCATTTGGTTAAGCTGTTGTTAGTTTCGTTTAGTTAAGTTGTTGTTACATATTTGGGTGTTCGGCTAACTGTGTTTTTAAATCAAGTTGCAAATGGATATACCGTGTTCCTAGAATACTAGTAGGGTGTCCATGCGTTGCAACAGAAACACACTTTAAACGAAATAATTTTTATTATGTGAAGCGTACATACAAAGCTGAAGTTTTCTGAATCGTCTCTCACTTAAATTTTCGATAGTCAGGAATGCAAAACAGTTATGCATTGCATTCCATGGCTCAAAAAAGTTGAACAAAATCTCAAACCGTTGTTAAAAACAAGTAGAAAATGAATATTTATATTGAAAAATTTAGGCATACATTTGAAGTTAGACCCCAACAGTTCATATAGCTTAAAGCCATGCACACATTTGGAGTGAGAACTCAGAACCAATGATGCTTCTTAGGTATAATGTACATTAGAACAACAATTACATTGGAGTCAGAGCTAGGGGCTTGGGCGGTGTCTAATATACATTGTGACTTTGATAACCTGTTGTAGGCATGTTGGGACCTAGATTTACACATCCGAAAACCCTCGATGTATTCTGAACTAGTCTCAGATCAGTAGCTAACTCACATAGTGAAACATCGATGAAATACCATCCATTTATCGATTTAACTAATAAGATAACAAAATAACAAATAGTAATAATAACTGAACATTATGGTCAACGTTTACTTAACTGGTCAACGTTTACTTAACTTGCCACGTAGGGCTAATAAAACAAATAAACTCTTGCAGTTGAATGGAAAACTTGGAAATGCCAATCAACATGTCCGCAGTCAATCAAGTGGAAAACACATCCTAATTCACAAAGCCTTCAAAGAATTTTTCTTCGTAGAACTCTTAAGCAGCTTGTCTTTCTTCAACTGAACAGCAAAGTTTAAAGCTATGAGTACATAAAGTACTCAACAAGTCGTGGAGAACAATATGCAATTAATATTCATGCAAGGCTTGAACAAAGGAATAGATGTGTGGTTCTTTTGCAGAAAGCAATATTAACAGTAAATACGGTAAATAAATTACAATGCGTAATTTAAAAGATAATAAGTAAATAGAGTAAATAATTTCTTTGAAACAACTAGTGAACTTCCCATTCACTTCCCAACCAAACTACCAAGTGAACATCTTATCCATCAAGCGAATATTATATTCACCAAGTGAACCTCCCATTCACCTCTGACATAAACCACCAAGTGAATTCCCCATTCACCTCTGACACAAACCATCAAGTGAATTCCTCATTCACCAAGTGAACTTCTCATTTGCACTCTGACATATTTTTATAAAAACTCTACCTCTCGTGTGAAATCCCCGAGCATTGTCCATAACCGGGGACACACTGTTTTAACAGTTTTAACTTTATAGAAGTTGTACAGCTTTACCAACAAGAGATCAATCAACTTAAAGTGTCTGACCACACTTCCGTAGGTTTTGACTAAGTGATCATCACAAGGCCTTTACAAGGTTCCTTTCCAACCTAGTTCTGTCCGCTAAGGTTTCAACACTGAAAGTCATCATAACCAAACAAGGGCCCCCTCTTACGCCGTTGTGAGTATACGTCCATCTCGTAACTCACGATTCAAAAAACAGAACTAAGCTGAGACATTGCTAATTAGTTAGCCAGATCTATCCCAAACTGGACATGTGGTTGTACGATATGGTCCAGTTCAATGGTTGGAACATTAAGTCCTAGGCAATTCACCCAAGCGAAACTACCTCATCCAAAAACAATGTGATGCCTACATACCCTTTACTGCACAATCACTCGCCTGAGCATAAATCATTTTGTTCATCCAAACCAATGACAACCCTGTCATGGCAAACAATTTTATAGTAGCGGTATCACACCACAATTCTATATATCATTAAGTCAAATTATCAATATTGAGCATATGATCATGAACCCATCGTAACTAAATATGACTAAGCATTTCTATGATAACCCATGTTGGTGATACAAATATGCCCAACTAATAATGACCATTCTATGGTGACAAATGATCCATGATATTCAAAAAATCAATGGAGACATAACGATGAATAGGTGATTAACTACTCCCAAAAGCAATTGATATAAAGATAGCATGCAATTTAATATAGAACAATATTATTTTAAAATCATAGGTTCAATATAATCAAAGGACTACGACTTGTCTTGGCTTTGCTCAGTTACCACACCTGGATCTTCAAAACTCGCATCTACTCTTGTTCCTTGAAATAGATCGTCTAAACAAGAGAGAAAACAACACGCGAAGCATAAATAAATCCAAAAGAAAAGGTTAAATAAAATACAAAAACAACAAAACCAACCCTAAAAGAAAGAGCTTAATTTTAGATGAATTTAGAAATTTAAACGGACTGAATCAGAGTTTGGACAAATGAGAATAGACTCTCGAAAGATTTGCTGGAAATAAAAATGAGAGAAGAAATAATATTCTTGGAATATTCTCTTGTCTAAAATAGAAAAGGATAAATAAATTGAAACTGACAAGTGGGCCCATTGGTAGTGAAAGAGAGAGAAAATAGAGGGTTGACAGGTGGGACCATGGTGTATGTGAGAGAGAGAACGAGAGAGAATGACAAGGATGGCCCACATGTAAGAGAGAGCTATAGAGAGAGTAAAACACGGGAGGTGCCAGCGGTGCTCAGGTAAGTGGCGGCGATGGCAGACAGCCGCGCAGGGGTGGCCGACGAGGTCAAAAATGGGTTCCTGGGGCTGTGGAGATCCTTTTGTTGGCGGTGGTGCGACGAGAATGTCGGCGAGGCGACGGTGACGACGACAATGGCGGAAGGGCGACTCGGGTGTGCGGCAACTTCTGTGAAGCAAAGGCGCCTAGCGGAAAAGAATGTGAACATTGACACAGCAGCAGTGAGAGGATCACGTAGAGCAGCTCTGGGAGACCGAAGGATGATGGGAGCAATAGCATGACGATGGCCGGAGGTGAAGAAGAAGATAAGGCGGCGGCACGGTATGGTGATGGAGAGGCAATGGGGAGGTGGGAAACAAGAAAGGAGGGTCGGGGACGCGACGTGATGCGCACAAGGAAGGCGCGGGGACTCACTGGCGACTAGATCGGAGATGGAGACGGCGGCCAGACTTGAGGACGAAGAAGGCGACGGCGACTCGGGGACACACGGACGAAGAGTAGGCGAGCACCACGTTGAACACGGCAAGGTGAATCCGAGTGGTGATGGCACGGGCGGAGGAGCACGGATGGCAAGGAACTCCGGCGACGAAGACCTTCGGCGGTCGCTGGCGTCTTGGCGAAAATCAGTGAACGCAATGACAGAATCGGGGCGACGACTTAGGGCTTTGGGTGAGGAGGACGTGCCGAAGATTTGGACGTGGGTGGCGAGCTTACAAAGGCTAGGGATGGGAGTATTTGGATGGAGGCTGGCAGTGCAGTAGTGCTAAAACCGAACATGGGCGGTGAAGAAAACCAGAGCAAGGAGGAAGACAGGGTGACGTGGCGATGGGCCCGAGGTCAAAGAAAGAAAGAAAGGAGGCCGGCAGGTTGGTGCAGGGAGAAAAGGAAGAAATGGGCCAGGCAAGAGAAAAGTGGAAATGAGCGGAAAAGAAAAGTATTTCAGCCCAAAAGAAAATCCAGAAAAGAGAATTTCCTAATTTCAGAAAAAGGATTAAAGCAAACCGAGTTCAAATAAATAGCAAATAAACTCCAAAAATTCATAGAAAATTCCCAAAAAAAATACTCTATAACTCAAGGAACCCAAATAAAACAATTTTTAATTTAATTGTAGTTAAGATTATTCACATTAAATCATTTTAATTCCTACAAATTCAAATTTAGCTTTAACTTAGCCAAGAAAATTTAAATGGTTATTTTTATTTTTAAATGCTTCAAATGAACTCCAATTTTTTGGATGTTACAAGGCACAAAAAATACAAACAACTTAGAACTACAAGGCATAAAACAAATATCCAAATTTATACATATGAAAACGACATTCGTTTCACCTTGCCTGATGATGGAGAAAGCTCTTTGATCATTAAATACACCAGCGTCCTAGGACCAGCATCACTAGACTGGAATAACTTAGTTACTCCAAAGAAAACTTATGCGGACTAAACCTGCTATAGAAACGTATCCATTAGGGAATAAAACAAGCATAACACAATTGAGTCTTAAAAATAACAAGCATAGCACAGTTGAATCCCCTCTCTTGTTCCTTAGATCAACAGCATACTTTGCACTGATGCATATTACATTGTTAAATCCAAATTTATTGCAATGCAGCATAGTTTGGTTCCATATGACATAAAGGTGTAAAAAATAACTTAAAAAAAAACTCAGCAGATGTTTCCTATCGTACCGTTGTAAATGTCTCTCCTTGATTAAGTAAATACAATAGTTTAGTGATGACCTACAAAATTCCTAGACAAATGTCAAGCAAAGAGCAATTCCATAAGAAAAACAGGGCAAAAATATAAAGCTCAATGTACTATTGGAATTTGGAAAGTATGCAGAAATGAGAGCGATTGTGTGCAACACCTACTTGCGACACCATCTGGCATCAATTGTTCCGGCAATAATCCACCAGGGCATGACAATAAAAAGAGAAGTAAAAAGGATCCCGAGCCAATGTTCTTTTTCTTTGGACTTGGGTCAGTGTTTCTGGTTGATCTCTGGTTTGTGTTCTGTGCTCCACTGTTCAAGAAAGCATGGAGAATTGCTTACTTCCGTCTCTTGGACAAGGCGTATGACAAAGTATATGTGTTTGTGGTTGTTACTTGGGGAAGGTTAGCTAGAGAAGCAACTACAAATTAAGTACTGCAAATCAACTAATGCCTATCGATGTTGCTGTAATACCCTGTATTAAAAAGAAGTCCGGACTGGACCGGTCTGACGGGCCGAATCCGTTTCGGGTGGGGCTGTCATACTTAGTCTACGTTTTGTCAAAAGCCATCAGCTGCACTAGTTAACCACACCTCACGCCATGGAAAGTTGCAGCTAGTTAATCTGGCTTAATCGCCAGTCAAACCCGAAACCTCACTAGCTGCCCCACTATTGAGCCATGAGCCGTCTCGTATAAATCACGGTAGGGAGTTGAGCGAGAAAACTGCACCTGAAGTAACTAAATTTGCACGCTGCATCAGATAGCTCCTCAATCTTGCAAACTACATTAAGGGCTGAATTATTACAGTACGATGTACTAGTACTGCAACTGCACACGACACACACTGACTGCCATTGCCTATCCACCATGCTTGTATCCCAGTTCTTGTTCCTCGTCATTGTAGCAGCCGCCACCTTTCCCTTCATCACGGATGCACTGGCGGCGTCACTCCAACCTGCCGGCCGTGCCGCCGGCGTTGCCTGCAAGCCGCAGGAGAGGGACGCCTTGCTGGCATTCAAGAAAGGCATCACCAGAGACCCAGAAGGCCTCCTCGCCTCGTGGCAACGAGGAGGCCATGGGCAGGACTGCTGCCGGTGGAGAGGCGTTAGGTGCAGCAACCTGACCGGCCATGTCATCAAGCTAAACCTTCGGAATGTATACACAGATGGTTATAGCTCTGGCGATGAATTCGACGCAGCAGCTTTGGCCGGCAAGATAAGTCGTTCTTTGCTTACTTTGGAGTATCTGGAGCACCTTGATCTCAGCTGGAACAACCTCACGGGGCCATCGGGTCGTATTCCAGAGTTTTTAGGCTCTCTGAAGCACCTGAGGTACCTTGATCTCTCTTTTATACCATTTTCTGGCAGAGTTCCTCCTCAGCTTGGTAACCTCTCCAAGCTGCAATATCTTGATCTCCACGGATCAGAAATGTACTCCACGGATCTGTCGTGGTTAACACATCTGCCTGTGTTACGGTACCTCGATATGGGGTCAGTATGTTAGAGATATAATCTTGTAACAAACATAGAAGGAGATAATCTCGGTTTGCTATAGATAGAATAACTAGAGTTTGTTTCTTTGTATTAGAATAGCTTCCGGTTTATCTCTCCTGTATAAAAGACTCTTCCATGTAATCTCGCCTGTGTGCGGTTTATGAGTTAACACGCAACCGTCGCACCGACGACGTTCTTCCCAGCGCCTCTGATAATTTCACATGGTATCAGAGCTTGATAGCTAATCATGGCGAGTTCCTCATCCACGGCTCTATCCAATCCGCTGTTTGGTTTTCCAATCTCGGAGAAGCTGAACAAACAAAATCATGCGCTCTGGTCGGCGCAGATTCTTGCGGCAATTCGTGGCGCTCGCCTTGAAGGACACATCAACGGCAAGACCGAAGTTCCTGCTGCTGAGATTGATCAGAAGCAAGGCGACAAGGTGGTAAAGATTTCAAATCCAGCATATGAAGACTGGTTCGCTGCAGATCAGCAAGTGCTTGGTTTTCTCCTTACGTCTCTTTCCAAGGAGATGTTAATCCAAGTTGCTGCATCAAGAACAGCAGCGCAAGCCTGGCGAGAGATTAAAAGCACGTTTGCGACGAAGAGCCGAGCGCGTGTGATCAACGTGCGCCTGGCTCTGACGACGACTCGGAAGGGCAACTTGTCCATCTCCGAGTACGTGGCGAAGATGAAGTCTCTGGGAGATGAAGCTGCAGCATCAGGCAAACCAATAGATGACGATGATCTAGTAGCCTACATCATCAACGGGCTTGACGAAGACTTTGATCCAGTTGTCTCTGCAATTGTAGCCAAAACCGAACCGGTTACAGTAGCAGAGCTTTACTCACAGCTCTTGAGTTTTGAAAACAGGGTACAGCTTCGGCAGGCCTGCTTCACCGCTGCTGCAAACCGTGGGCGTGGTGGAAACTCACTGCGCGGAGGAAGTTCTCGCGGCCGAGGAGCATCAAATCATCGTGGACGCGGCTCTCCTGCTGGTCGTGGTGCTTCCGCCGGACAAGGCAGGGGGCGCGGCAATGCTGATAACCGTCCAATCTGCCAGGTTTGTCACAAGCGAGGCCACGTCGCGTCCGATTGCTGGTACAGATTCGATGACACATATGTACCAGAAGACAAGACGGCTGCAGCAGCTACTCATGCTTATGGTGTTGATACAAATTGGTATCTAGACACTGGGGCAACAGATCATATAACTGGAGAGTTAGAGAAGCTGACAACAAGCGAAACATACAAGGGCAATGATCAGATTCACACCGCAAGCGGTGCAGGTATGAAAATTGAGCATATTGGTCATTCTGTTATTACTACCCCGACTTGTCCTTTATATCTTAGAAACGTTGTGCATGTTCCACAAGCTACAAAAAATCTTGTTTCTGCATGTCGTCTTGCTGCTGATAATTATGTTTTTCTTGAAATTCATCCTAAATATTTTTTGATCAAGGATCGAGTAACGAGAAGCACTCTTCTTAGAGGATGGCGTCGTCAAGGTCTCTATCCACTTCCTTCAGGATCTTCAGAAAAGCAAGCCTTTAGTGTCACGCCATCTTTTGATCAGTGGCATGGTCGTCTTGGTCATCCTTCTACTCCTATTGCTTCCAGAGTCATTGGTTATAATAAGCTACCATGTTTAGCTGAGTCCAATAAAAAGTTAGTTTGTGATGCCTGTCAACAAGCAAAGAGTCATCAGTTGTCTTATAATAGATCATTGAGTATATCTCATTATCCTTTGGAACTTGTTCACTCCGATGTTTGGGGTCCTGCTCCTGAATCTGTTGGAAGAAAGAAATATTATGTGAGTTTCATTGATGATTACAGTAAGTTTACCTGGATTTTTCTTCTTAAGCACAAATCTGAAGTGTTTAAAAAATTCCAAGAATTTCAAAGTCTTGTTGAAAGACAACTGGGTCGCAAAATTCTTACAATGCAAACTGATTGGGGTGGAGAATATCAAAAATTACACTCCTTCTTTGAAAAGTTAGGAATCTCACATCATGTTTCTTGTCCTCATACTCATCAACAAAATGGTGTTGTAGAGAGGAAACACCGTCATATAGTAGAGGTTGGTCTTGCTCTCTTGGCTCATGCATCCATGCCACTCAAATTTTGGGATGAAGCTTTCCTTGTCGCCACTTATCTTATCAATCGCCTGCCTAGCAAAGTCATACAGTTTGAAACCCCATTAGAACGCCTGTTTAAAAAAAAAACCGGATTACTCTTCCCTTCGTACGTTCGGTTGTGCCTGTTGGCCCAATCTCCGTCCCTATAATAATCACAAGTTAGAATTCCAGTCCAAACAGTACGTTTTCCTTGGTCCTAGTCACCTGCATAAAGGCTTCAAATGTCTTGAAGTATCTACAGGAAGGGTGTATGTTTCTCGAGATGTCGTTTTTGACGAAACCGTTTTTCCTTTTTCTCAATTACACCCAAATGCAGGTGCTCGCTTGCATGCAGAAATTTCCCTACTTCCTTCTGATCTTGTTCCATCCACTGGTAATCAAGGGGGAGTAGTACAGGATGGTCATTTGTTCAGTTTTCTGCCTAACAAACACAATATTTCTAGTGTTGACCATGCAGGCACAAATAATCCGGATGTTATTTACAACACACATGCAGAGCCATCAGCTTTGACGGGAGATCCTGACTCGGAATCAGTAATGTCCGTGCTACCGTCTGCACAGAATGCGCTAGATGGTTTGGCGCCTGGCGATAGCCCCTTTGCACATGCCATGTCGACACCAACCGCAGGTAACGCAGGCGATGTAGCAGGCGCATTATCTCCTGATGCACTGCTTCCTTCCTCAGGTGCTGCCACATTAGATAGTCATGATGGCGAGCAGTTGATGGGACCCGAGTCGCCTGCGCAAGGGGGATTGGCTGTGTCTGATCCGATCATCGTGCATACGGCAGAGCCGATAACACATTCAATGAGCAGCAGAGCCGCCGACTACACGCCAAGGACACGTCTGCAAAGTGGTATCAGGAAGGAGAAAATTTATACAGATGGGACAGTTAAGTATGGTTGCTTTACATTCTCTGGTGAACCCAATAATTTATCTGAAGCTCAAAGTAATAAAAATTGGAAAGAAGCAATGGATGCAGAGTATATAGCACTAATGAGAAATAAAACCTGGCATCTAGTTCCTCCACAAAAAGGTGTTAATATTATAGATTGTAAATGGGTATATAAGATCAAAAGGAAGTCTAATGGTAGCTTGGATAGATATAAGGCCAGGTTGGTAGCAAAAGGATTTAAACAACGATATGGCATTGATTATGAAGATACATTTAGCCCGGTGGTTAAAGCAGCTACTATTAGAGTTATTCTGTCTATTGCTGTGTCCAGAGGTTGGAGCTTGCGTCAACTTGATGTTCAAAATGCCTTTCTTCATGGTGTTCTTCAAGAAGAGGTATACATGAAGCAACCACCAGGGTATGAGCATCCTTCTTTGCCTCATTATATATGCAAGCTAGACAAGGCTATATATGGACTTAAACAAGCTCCAAGAGCGTGGTATTCAAGATTGAGTACAAAATTGCTTGAGTTAGGTTTTAAATCTTCCAAAGCTGACACATCGTTATTCTTCTACAGTAAAGAGAATGTTACTATGTTTGTACTTATTTATGTAGATGACATAATTGTTGCTAGCTCTTTGCAAAGTGCTACGTCAGCTTTGTTACAGGATCTTAACAAGGAGTTTGCCTTGAAGGATCTGGGAGATCTTCACTATTTCCTTGGTATTGAGGTGAATAAGGTGTCTGGTGGTATAACCTTAACACAAGAAAAATATGCATCTGATGTGATCAGAAGAGTGGGAATGCATACGTGTAAACCTGCTAATACACCTATGTCTACCATTGAGAAGCTCTCAGTTCATGAAGGGACATTACTTGGCCCCAATGATGCTATGCAGTACAGAAGTGTTGTGGGAGCACTACAATATTTAACATTAACCAGACCGGATATTTCCTTTGCAGTCAACAAAGTTTGTCAGTATCTTCATGCTCCAACTATAGATCATTGGTCAGCTGTGAAAAGAATTGTGAGATATTTGAAAGGATCAGTTAAGATTGGACTAAAAATCAGTAAGTCTTCATCCCTACTTATTAGTGCTTTCTCTGATGCTGATTGGGCAGGATGCTTGGATGATCGGCGATCAACTGGAGGATTTGCTGTTTTCTTGGGTTCTAACCTTGTTTCATGGAGTGCTCGCAAACAGGCAACTGTCTCCAGGTCAAGCACAGAAGCAGAATATAAAGCCCTTGCCAATGCCACAGCAGAAATCATGTGGATTCAGACTTTGCTTCATGAGATTGGAGTTCAAACACCAAGGGCAGCAAAAATTTGGTGTGATAACATGGGTGCCAAATACCTATCTGCTAATCCTGTGTTTCATGCTCGTACTAAACATATTGAAGTTGACTATCACTTTGTACGAGAGCGTGTAGCACGCAAGCTGCTGGAAGTTGAGTTTGTTTCCTCCAAGGATCAGGTTGCAGATGGACTGACTAAGCCCCTTCCTGTCCGACAAATGGAAATATTCAAAGGCAATCTTAATCTCTCGAGTTCAGATTGAGGGGGAGTGTTAGAGATATAATCTTGTAACAAACATAGAAGGAGATAATCTCGGTTTGCTATAGATAGAATAACTAGAGTTTGTTTCTTTGTATTAGAATAGCTTCCGGTTTATCTCTCCTGTATAAAAGACTCTTCCATGTAATCTCGCCTGTGTGCGGTTTATGAGTTAACACGCAACCGTCGCACCGACGACGTTCTTCCCAGCGCCTCTGATAATTTCACACAGTATACCTCAGCACCGTAGTTGATTGGCCTCATGTGGTGAACATGATCCCTTCTTTGAGAGTCCTTAATCTTTATGATTGCTTCCTAACAAGTGCGAATCAATCGCTCCCACACATTAACCTTACAAATCTTGAGGAGATTAATCTCTCATTCAACAGCTTTGAGCACCCAGTTGCATCTTGTTGGTTTTGGAACCTAACAAACCTCAAGAGTCTCGTCCTTGAATCGACCGGTCTGTACGGTCAACTTCCTGACGCACTTGGAGGTATGGCGTCCCTGCAACGCCTATCGTTATCAGAAAGTTCTAACATGAGCATGATGACAACAAACTTGAAAAGGCTATGCAGCTTGAGGATCCTAGAGCTCGACTTGTTTTTCTCGTATGGAAACATAAAGGAGATCATTGAGGGGCTGCCACATTGTTCGTCGAACAAATTGCAGGAGTTGCATCTGCGGGCAAATCAACTGACAGGAGTCCTACCAAATTGGATGGGGCACTTGACCAGTTTAGTCATTCTGGATCTCAGCGGGAACAACATTACTGGATCTCTGCCAGCATTTATAGGGCTTTATTGTACCAGTTTAAACACCCTTGACCTCGCTCTCAACCACCTGACAGGACATGTGCCATCAGAAATCAGTATGCTCACTAATTTGACTTATTTGGATCTAAGTGACAATGAATTGGATGGTTTGATCACAGAAGAACACCTTGATGGTCTGAAGAGCTTAGAGCATGTAGACTTATCTCACAATTCATTGAAGATTGTGGTGAGTCCAGAATGGATACCTCACTTTAGACTACAAGAAGCACATTTTGCATCTTGCCAGATGGGTCCTCTGTTTCCTGCATGGCTTAAATGGCAAGTGGATATTATCCGGCTTGATATCTCGAGCACAGGTATAATTGATAGGATTCCAGATTGGTTCTGTAATTCCCTTTCGAAGGTCCTATACTTGGACATGTCCAAAAATCAGGTCAGTGGAGAATTGCCAACAAATATGGGAATCATGTCGTTAGTTTATCTCGATTCTTGTTCAAACAACCTAACTGGTCAAATACCTCCATTGCCAAGAAACCTCACCTCATTGGACATCTCAAGAAACTTCTTATCAGGACCTCTGCCATCAAATTTTGGGGCTCCAAAGCTAGATACGCTGATTCTATTTTCCAATTACATCACTGGTCAAATTCCATTATCCATATGTGAATTGAGTTTGTATGCCTTGCATTTGGCCAACAATCTTTTTGAAGGGGGACTTCCTCAATGTCTAAGGATGACACGCATGGTGTATCTATTGTTAAGTAACAATAGCTTCTCTGGCAAGTTCCCACCATCTCTACAAAGCTGCACAAGTCTATCTTTTTTAGATCTGGCATGGAATAGATTCTCCGGAACATTGCCAATGTGGATTGGGAACTTGGTGGAACTACAATTTCTACGGCTGAGCCACAACATGTTCCATGGGCATATTCCAAACAATATCACAAGTCTCGAAAAACTTTATCATTTGAATCTTGCAGCCAATGGGATATCAGGTGTCATACCTCCTCATCTATCAAATCTAACAGCTATGACAAAAAGGTATATAGTGGAACTCGGCACTGTACCTGCCGGGTTCCAAGAGGCAGTTGGTGAATTGCCCATGGTCACCAAGAGGCGAGAACTTAATTACCAAGGTATTGGTATTTTCGAGATATTGAGCATTGACCTCTCATCCAACTATTTAGCTGGTGAAATTCCAGAGGAAATTACATCTCTCAAAGGATTGCTAAATCTGAATTTATCTTTGAATCAACTGAGTGGAGAAGTTCCTGACAAAATTGGGGACATGCAATCACTGGAATCGCTTGACCTGTCGAAGAACAATCTGTCGGGAGAAATCCCGTCAAGCTTATCAAATTTAACGTATTTAAGCATTTTAGACTTGTCCTACAATAAACTAACAGGAGTAATACCATCGGGGCGTCAACTTGACACCATCTACACAGAGAACCCATTGATGTACAACGGCAACAGTGGTCTTTGTGGCCCTCCTCTTCAAAGGAAATGCTCAGGCAGTAATGCATCAAGCCATGGTGATCAAAAGAGAGATGAACATGATTCCGAGATTATGTCCGTTTACTTTGGACTTGGGTTAGGGTTTGTGTTTGGCCTTTGGGTGGTGTTCTGTGTTCTACTGTTCAAGAAAACATGGAGAATTGCTTATTTCCGCCTATTCGACAAGGTTTACGACAAAGTATATGTGTTTGTGGTTGTTACCTGGGGCAGGTTAGCCAGAAAGGCAACTACAAATTAAGTACTGCAAATCAACTAATGCTGTCACACTACAATCGAGTGCTACGAATAAATGAAGGTGAAGAAGCATTTAGCAGCTTCTGCTCGTCCTTATATTTTTGCTTTTGGTGAAGTTGTAATAATGAACATTTTCTAATGGTTGCATGTCACGTCATTGGTTTGGACTCGTCAGTCAAGATGAACCAAGTGCTTTGGTTTTCCTTATATTTTTGCTTTTTGGTGAAGTTGTAATAATGAATGTTTTTCTAATGGTTGCATGTCACGTCATTGGTTTGGACTCGTCAGTCATTGGTTCCAGTGCCATTTATGTATGTTAGTTCATAATTCTGAAATTCCTTGAACTGAATATGTCAACCAGAAGGCCCTGTTTGGAGGGAGGGAAGACAATGAAATACATGTTACCTAGCCAAGAAGTAATGCCAAATGAACTAAACAATGATTCTTTTGGCTGTCCTGAAGGAGCAGGCGTTCCGACAACGCCCCGCGCGCCTCCCCCTCTATGCTCCCTCCCCATTCCGACAGCGTCCCCGCGCACACCGCGCGCCGCGCCCTGCCCCCGTGCTTTCTCGCCGGCTCCAACGTCTCGCTGCCCGCCGCCATCGTCCTCAACATGTACAACAAAAAGAAAAAAAAAAAAGAAGAAGCTTTCAACTCATAAACTGTCATAACAAAAAGACTAAACAGTAGAAAAAGTGACCCACCAATATCTACACGAGGGACTAAAAGGGATCCTCGAAAACGGGATCCATTATCAGGAGTAGATGTGTATTAATTATCCCAAAAATCATTACATGAGGGGAGGAGGCTATTTATAGCTTTCCGATAGGTTACAAGAGATTACGAATCTACCCCTAGAAAGTTCCTATGCCCATAGGAGTTACATGGGCTTTTCCTCTCCCTAGACGTATGCTTTAGCTCACGGTGAACCTCCCTAGTTTTGGTCCATTTGGTTAGTACACTTGGAGTATCGGTGCTTTCCACCCTTTGCCACGTGCAAGGTGTCCCTAGTCAGAGGAGGCCTCGGGCACCCTTCAGCGTCCTAAGGTGGCCCTGGGGAACCCTGGCTTCCGGGTTCATGGTGCTCCGACAACCCTCCGGGAGCCTTCGAGCTACTATCGAGGCCTCCCCGAAGGTATGTCCCTCCCTCGGGGAGAGCCCTTTGCAGCATCTCTGGCCTTTGGCGGCTTCCAGGCGGGCTCTAGGCCACCCCCAAAGGTGCTCTTGGCTCCCCCCCCCCCGGGGAGGCCTCGGGCAGTGCCCCTGGTCGTCGGGGCTTCAGGGGTGCGTCTCGTGGTCTTCACCAGGTCGTTGGGGTCGGTGGAGCCGCCCCTACGACAAAACAAAAGCTTCCAAGTCAAATTTCAAGGCATTTCAACTAAACAATTTGGAACCTTTCAAGTCGATTTTGAGCTTTCAACTCAAAAAAAAAATCATGGGCTTTAACTAGGATTTCCAAGTTTCAATTGGAATATTAACTTTCAATAGGAGAAAATTGTCAGACCCCAGGTATGGAATACCCGAAGACCTTATGTGTGTACCATACTAGTCCTATGATCAGTGGCTAGTGCACACATTAACAACATTTGACATTCACATCCATACATTCACTTGTAAAAGTAAAGCAAAGGGTACTTAACATAAGCGGTACAGTTATTATATCAGTGGCCAACCGGCCAAATAGAAACAAGTATTAACAAAGTAAAGTAGCAGTAGAAGAAATAACAAAAGTAGTAAGACTCCAGCGGCATGCCCATCCAACCCTCAGGCAACCGACAAGAAACAAGGTCTTAGATAGACTCGTCACCGAACCCTCTAGTTCTGGGTGCGAAGAAAGCATTGTCTAGCGTTGGCTCTTCCTCATACTCTAAACAACAACATAAGCAAGATTGAGTATAATGCGTACTCAGCAAGACTTGTAGTGTATCGCAAAATTTATATAGATGCAAGGCTATCAAAGAAGAGGCTCTATGCTACAAGTTATTTTGTATTAAGCATATTTTGTTTGCAATATTTATAAGTAGTACTTTGCAACAGAATTTTGAAAGAGCAGTTAAATAGATACTAGATAGTACGTAAGTAATTGAATGAATCAACAATAATAACAACTACAACTTGCAACCCTCCTCGGCTGCGAGCAACATTTCATGTTCAGTCATAACTCGGCAGTTAACTCAAATAAAACCATAAACCATTCCCTTATTTTCCAATAAGACAGTTTTTGTGAAAATCCATTCTATACTCGGCAATACTACACTTAGCACGCTCATCGCCGTGAGCACGGCTATTTAAATAGATTTACACTCTACAGAGGGGTACAACTTTACCCACATAACACGATTTCTCTAGTTTGTTTGGCATCTGTCAATACCACTGCTCACTACCTTAGGTGAGCAGTCTTGAGCATGTGTCGAAGCCCTTACATCATCTAGCCCTAACGTTGCACTTAGCCCGTCGAATGCTTATCCTCACTTCAACCGAGTATACCCGTCTCAGCGCTACATTTATTGACACTTCACCCGAGTATACCCGTCTCAGTGAGGCATTCGCCGTTATGTCGGCAATCAAACATGCTCGCACGTCTCCTACCTACCCCTCATGCAAGGCTAGTTCTTGATATCTTAATTAGCTAAGGCCAACCTCATACTAGCATATGTGGTTGTATTCTTATGCTTAGGTCAGATATACCGATGTTTGGTCCTTAATTGACCCAGACGAGAATCTCTCCCTATCTACTAGTGAGACTCCTCTCTCACTCTTCTCAGAATACAATATAACTCACCCGCGTCCAAAACTAGGTTTTTCATTTTATTTTTATACAAAATAACAGAGGCACACCCCTCTAGACATTTTCATAAATCTCCCAAATTCACATTTATCATATTGTCCTTTTACATCTCTTTTTGGAAAAACTATCGTTCTAGTAAGCAGTTGTGCGATAACTCACACTCAAAACTCCCAAATGACAGTATATATTGTCCAACCCACATCCTATTGGCTACAACAGCAAGTACAACAACATATCAAGGAGGATCATGCAACAGATAGGATATACGACTACTGACACCCCACACATAACAGTTTAATACCGAACATACACGCATGCAGTAATAGCTTTGCAAAACAAAGTACAATAAGTAAAGTACTAGGATCAACATGATCAAAGGGGGTGCTTGCCTTGCTCTGGTTGTTCTGACTATGAGATTGGTTGGTCGTCGAAGATTTCGCTCGCACAATCGATGTCTATCGCAAAAAGAGCCAGAAATCAATTAAATAATACAAATAAATTCTAACAGTAACCAAATCCAAATATTTTTGCATATTCTGGTAGATTATGATTTTAGACAAATTTAGAGACAAAAATCAATTCATTTGGAGTTTTGTAGCAAAATTATTAAGGTTTAAAGTTGATTCGGTTGGAAAATCCAAAAAAAGAAAAGGGGAGAGAGAATCTCTCTTTGACGGGTGGGACCCCGCAGCTATTTTCTTTTTCTTTTTTATTTCTTTTCCAACCGAAAATGCTCTGTGGATGACAGGTGGGTCCCAATGATTTGTCTTTTCTTTTTCTTTTCTCTTCTTAAAGGAAATCATTTTTCTTACACGTGGGACCTACGTGTCATTGATACGCTTCACCAAATAGTGTGTGGACCGAAGGTCCACACCACCGTGCATCGGTCCATAGGGGGGTGTTTACTGCACACTTATGGCGGTGGGACCGGGCCGTTAGTGACTCAACCGAGAACATAACCTTAACTCTTCCTTGATTTTCGTTCGTGGGCCCGCTCGTCATATTCACAAGGCGACGTTAACTCAATAATTAAACACCACTTAAACCCTAATCGACCGAGATTTCCTCTAATCATTGCGCTACAGTACTGTAGGTTTTCCGACAACACAGAGGAGGCTCTCGGGCGTTGGTTTCCCCAGCATGTCGCTAGCGAATCCGTCCATAGCGGCGCCGACCAAGGCCAAAAATGGGACGCTTGCGCCCTCGCGCACCCGACGGTGCCGACAGCGATGGCCAGAATGGCCGGTAGTGGCGGTGTGCCGGAGATGGCGGTGGGGCGTTAAGGGCGACATGCCATTTCGCAAGGCGATGGTGCCCGCGGCCACATGACGTGCGCACGAGCAACAGGAGGGCACAAGTAACGTACCGAAATGACTCGAAGGGATGGAGATGACCGGCGGTGAATTGGCGGTGTGAGCCGACGGCGGCGGCGATGAGGTAGATGTGGAGAGGACAATCTGAGCCAAAAGGAAAGAGAAGAAAGGTTGGGGAGTACTAGTGTCGTAGCAGGGCCCCCTAAGGTGCCCCGCACCCTGGGTCATCAAGAATACCGGTGTGCCATCAGGAATACTGTACATGTATATATAGACCTAGCTTGTATAGTGTATTGTAGGCCAATGTACCTAACTACCCTCTCTCTCTATACTTTATGAGGCCAAGAAGGTAAAGGTCCCTTCTTACCCTCCTATAAATAAGGCCCCAAGGGCATATGTAAAGGGGGACTCCCTCATTCTCTCCTTCATACACATACAAAGCAATACACTCATACACTCATGTCTTTGGCTCCTCCTTCTGGTCCTCTCCAAGACAAAGGGTATCATGTACCTACTGTCTAGCTTTTTCATGCTACGACAGTTGGCACCGTCCATGTGGACCGAACAAGAAGCTACGCATGAGAGGAGCTGAAGATCCCACTAGTAACTAGCCGAAGCCCATTCCAACCCAGCCGAAGCACCAACCAAGGCCTACCTTCAGCCTCGTTCCCACCTTCGGCCAAAACACACATCCCGGCTACGCATAGGAGTTGAAGATCACATGGCACGCCCGCCGAGGCCAACCTCCAGAGCCCTCCATCTCGTGTGACTCCAGAGTGGCCCCCTCGGGTTGCCCCCTTCACGGCACGGCGGCGGTGTCCAGTGGCTTCGGGTCACCTCCGGAGCCCCCCACCTCGCCCTCCCACGCAGCTCACCCCCCGAGGCTCCGGCCTGCCTCGCGCGACTCCAGAGCGGTCCCCTCGGGTCGCCCCCTTCGCGTCACGGTGGCGGTGTCCAATGGCTTCGGGTCACCTCAGGAGCCCCCCACCTCGCCCTCCCGCGCAAGTCACCCCCTAAGGCTCCGGCCTACCTCAAGCGACTCCGGAGCATCCCCCTCGGGTCGCCCTCTTCGCGGCATGACGGTGGTGACCAGCGGCTTCGAGTCACCCAAGCGCACCCTTCGCGCCTCCGACGCAGCTGCCAGAGGCGAACAAACCTGCGACGGCCGAAGCCCACCTTTTCTGCTCTGAAGCCCCCTCATTCACATGACATTCGTTGGGGAGGCTGCCGGCTTCACACCAGGACGACATGCCTTCGCAGCACCCGGAGCACCAGGAGCCTTCGGCGTAGCCTCGGCATCCTTCGGAGCTCTTCGCCGCAGCCTCAATCCCGTCCGGCATCGGCAGCCTCCGGAGCACCCGGCCCCCGTGGCCTCACGGCACCGCCCCTCGCAGGAAACTGCTCCAGAGTCTGGAGGCAAGTACCCACCTTTCCTTTCTTCAATGGTTTTCGTGCTTTTCAGAAGACAGTGCATTAACTAGGGGTAGCCGTGTCTGCACAAGCATTTAAAGAAAAATAAGATGCTAAGGCTGCTTCCAATACTCCACTCTGGCTAGTATCTTAGCCTGCCATGTAAGCAAAATAATGATGTGACACCATAGTTAATGAAGAGAGATGGTACTCTAGTATCTAATTTAGATACCGGTTCGGCTTGAAATCCAACGCAAAACAGCCTTATGCATGTAATTAAATGAAACAGCTTGAGATACTACACCATAAGAAACCATGTATTAGAAAGATAGTATCTTAACACTCCTCATGCACTAAAAAACTGCACTAAGATACTGCCCATTGGGAGCAGCCTAAGGCGTGTAGCGTGGAGAGCTCTAGCCACCGCTAGCGCTACTGCTTGGTCTCCCTCGTATGATTTAGTGCTGCGTGTAAAAAGAGTGGCATGCATACGTACACCACACAATAAGAAATCACAGCACTAATTGTTAGTTCCAACCCATACACTTTATCACTACACCAAAACTAGCAGCGTGTGGCTTTCAGTTGCAGAGAAAGAGTAGTTGGAAGGCTTACATAATTAGAACAGCTATGCATGCATATAAAACCACTAGCACTCAAATGAGGACAACAAAGACGTCGCGTATGGTCCCGAGCCCCGATGCACACCTATACGTGTATAAACAAAGACATCGCGTATGGCCCCGAGCCCCGATGCACACCTACAGGTGTATAAACAAAGACACCACGCATGGCCCCGAGCCCCAGTGCACACCTACGGGTGTATAAACAAGACGCCGCGTATGGCCCTAAGCCCTGGTGCACACCTGCGGGTTATAAACAAAGATGCCGCGCATGACCCCGAGCCCCCGTGCACAACCTGCAGGTGTATAAACAAGACGCTGTGCATGGCCCCACGCCCCAGTGCACACTTGCGGGTGTATAAACAAAGACGCCGCGCATGGCCCTGAGCCCCGATGCACACTTGTGGGTGTATAAACAAGACGCCGCGCATGGCCCCGAGCCCCGGTGTGCACTCACTCACTCTTCGGAGTGAGGGGTGTTTAAACAAAGGCACACCGCGCATGGCCCCGAGCCCTGACGCACACTAACACACCCTCACGGGTGTGAAGTGCATAAGACCACCACCGTAGCAGCAAAGCTCCTGCGGTCGAAGCCCACTTCGAATCAGGGCCGAAGCCTACCCCAAGGAGAAGCTCACCCCGCGCCTCCAGCCATCCCAATTAGGCCCACCTTCGCCCAGCACCCGAAGGCCCATAGCACCTCTGCTCTAGAGGCCTACCTCGGGAGGCCACCTATTTACCCTTCGCGGAGCGAAGCCAGCCCTGAAGCAGGCTCTGAGCGCATAATCACCCTTCAGCCGGGCCACCCACCTCGGAGCCCATCCTCTGGAGCACCCCCTCCGCCACCTCCGGAGCCCCCTTGGACCAACCTCAAAGCTCTGCCTGCGATTCAAGAGACCCCCTCCAGTCGGAGCCCTCCTCGGAGTCTCCACCCGCGGTGCGCACCCACCTCGGCCTGGGGATGCCTCCGGCGCTCGAGGCCCTTCGGCAACCGAAGGGTATACCCCCTCGGTCTGAGTGGGAGCGCCACTTGGCTTCCACCTCGCTGGGCTCGGAGCACCCCCCACGCCACAACTGGGGAACCTTCGCTGTGGCCACACCCGAAGACTCTTCGCCGTGGCCACACACCCGGAGACCCTTCAGAGATGACATATGGCCCCTTCGCACCGACACCCGAGGTAGCAGCTGTGTTAAACAACTAGAGGCAGCCGGGTCTGCGCAAGCAAAGCGCTAAGGTGCCCTATCAAATATGGCCTTCGGCCCAGGTGGAAAGGTCCTTCGGGGGAGAGGGGGCTTCGGCTCCTTCATAAAAAAACCTCGCAGCCTACGACCTCGATATATAAACCCGCAACGATGGCATCGTCAATAGCCCACCATTGTGGCAAGAAAGACACCGCGCATGGCCTTCGGGCCCGGTGCACACCAAGCCAAGGCCCTCCGCAGCTAGCAAAAGTCCAGTCCCATCGCGAACGACAGCAAGGTCAGGCTAGTAGATAGCCTAGCCATGGATGCTTGTGACTAGTAGAGAGTAGGGACGGGTCCAAACACTTCAAAGCATCTAGGCTCCCTGGAGCCCAACCTCAAACACGCAACCGTAGTCGTTCCGAAGGCCCCCGCCTCGGCAACTAGGGAGTCTACCGCCGCGAGGGCCTCGCCACGGCAGAGAGAAATCTTTCATGTCGCGCTCAAACGCGCAACCCTAATCGTTCCGGAGGCCCCCGCCTCGGTGACTAGGGAGTCTCCCGCCGTGAGGGCCTTGCCCCGGCGGAGAGACATCTTTCATCTCACGCTCAAACGTTCAACCCTAGTTATTCAGGAGATCCCTGCCTCGGTGACTAGGGAGTCTCCCGCCGCGAGGGACTCGCTACGGCGGAGAGACATCTTTCTTGTCGCGCTCAAACGCGCAACCCTAGTCATTCTAGAGGCCCCCGCCTTGGCGACTAGGGAGTCTACCACCGCGAGGCCTCGCCTCGGCGGAGAGACATCTTTCATGTCATACTCAAACGCGCAACCCTAGTCGTTCCGGAGGCCCCCGCCTCAGCGACTAGGGAGTCTACCGCCGCGAGGACCTCGCCCTGGCGGAGTGACATCTTTCATGTCACGCTCAAATGCGCAACCCTAGTCGTTTCGGAGGCCCCCGTCTCGGCAACTAGGGAGTCTCCCGCCGCAAGGGCCTCGCCCCAGAGGAGAGACATCTTTCATGTCGCGCTCAAACGCGCAACCCGAGTCATTCCGGGGGCCCCCGCCTTGGCGACTAGGGACTCTCCCACCGCAAAGGCCTCGCCCTGGCGGAGAGACATCTCTCATACCACACATGGCCTTCAGCCCCGGTACACGTGAACCCACAATAGCAATAGCACAAGCCCGGGGGCCGGCAAAGACACTGTGCAAAGCTAGTCCCGGCGTGGCATCTGGCCTGAGGGCCAAAAGCCCACCCGGGGGGGATGGCGTCGATCTTCGCCCCGCTGATGCTAGTAAGCAGGCAAAAAGTTAGGGCTCTCCGGGGCCCTATCTAAAAAAGTATGTGGGACAGCGCGAGGCTTCGCCTCCCCGTCGCAAAAAAGTTAGAGCTCCCCGGAACACTACCTAAAAAAATACAAGCTCCTGCAAGGCTAAAACTCTCGTATCCTCCCGACTTTACCTTGCTTTTGTCCTTGTAGTCCAGCACCACCTAGAAGACAGCGAGAAATGCACCAAAACCCCAACTAACCAACAAGCGTGCGCAGGGGGAGGACGCGTTAACCGCCTCCACCTCGCTAGCTTCGGGCTCTCAAACGAGTCCAAGCAAAAAAGTATGGGGGTTGGCGTTCGACTTCGCCTTCCCCTCGCTAGCTTTGGGCTCTCAAACGAGCCCAAGCAAAGAAAGTTGGGGGACGGCGATCGGCTTCGCCTCCTCCTCGCTAGCCTCGGGCTCTCAAATGAGCCCAAGCAAAATAGTATGGGGGACGGCGTTCGGCTTCGCCTCCCCCTCGCTAGCTTCGGACTCTCAAACGAGCCCAATCAAAAAAAGTGTGGGAGACGACGTTTGGCTTTGTCTCCCCCTCGCTAGCTTCGGGCTCTCAAACGAGCCCAAGCAAAAAAAGTATGGGGGACAGCGTTCGGCTTCGCCTCCCTCTCGCTAGCTTCGGGCTCCCAAACGAGCCCAATCAAAAAAAAAATTTGGGGGACGGCATTCGGCTTCGCCTCCTCCTCGCTAGCTTTGGGATCTCAAATGAGCCCAATCAAAAAAAGTTTGGGGGACGATGTCTGGTTCGCATCCCCCTCGCTAGCTTCGGGCTCCCAAACGAGCCCAAGAAAAGAAAGTTGGGGGACGGTGATCGGCTTCGCCTCCCCCTCGCTAGCTTCGGGCTCTCAAACAAGCCCAAGCAAAAAAGTATGGGGGACGGCGTTCGGCTTCGCCCCCCCTCGCTAGCTTCAGGCTCTCAAACGAGCCCAAGCAAAGAAAGTTGGGGGACGGCGATCGGCTTCGCCTCCCCCTCGCTAGCTTCGGGCTCTCAAACGAGCCCAAGCAAAAAAGTATGTGGGACGGCGTTCGGCTTCGCCTCCCCCTCGCTAGCTTCGAGCTCTCAAACGAGCCCAAGCAAAAAAGTATGGGGACGGCGTTAAACCGCCTCCTCTCGCTAGATCGGGCTCTCAAACGAGCCCAAGCAAAAAAGTATGGTGGACGGCGTTCGGCTTCGCCTCCCCCTCGCTAGCTTCGGGCTCTCAAATGAGCCCAAGTAAAAAAGTCTGGGGGACGGCGTTCGGCTTCGCCTCCCGCTCGCTAGCTTCAGACTCTCAAACGAGCCCAATCAAAAAAAAGTGTGGGAGACGGCGTTCGGCTTCGCCTCCACCTTGCTAGCTTCGGGCTCTCAAATGAGCCCAAGCAAAAATGTATGGGGGACGGCGTTTGGCTTCGCCTCCCCCTCGCTAGCTTCGGGCTCTCAAACAAGTCCAAGCAAAAAAGTATAGGGGACAGTGTTCGGCTTCGCCATCCCCTCGCTGGCTTCAGGCTCTCAAACGAGCCCAAGCAAAGAAAGTTGGGGGACGGCGACCTCGGCCGTGCCCGGGCTCGACCACCTCCGGGCTGCGCCGCCACCAGGCCAACACCTGCCAGCGCCGCCTCTGGCTGTTGCCTGCTACCATGCACCAGCCCAACACATGCCAGCGCCGCGTCCTCCCTGCCCGGACTGCTGCTGCAGCTGCATGCGCCATTGGTCGCATCTTGTCTTTATCAGAGCATCGCTCTGTCGTCTCCTCTCCCTTCTCCAAAATGGTCATGCATGCAAAAACTAATTGCAGAAATGGGATGCTTAGGTGATGGGGAACGGCGTTGGTAACACATGCATAGAAAGATTTTTGGTTTATGATTGAGATTGGAAGGAGAGAAGGTAGAGAGATGAACATGTGTTGAGCTCATGTGAGAAGAAATAACTAAGTGCTGTTGGGAGAAGGAGCAGCGTGGAGAGGACTTGCTCTCAGCTGGGGAAAATGAGTGGAGAAAATGTGTGGCTGTGAGTGATAGAAGGAAAAGGGTAGTGAGGAGATGGTGCTAGAGATAGAATTATTAGGCAGTGGGACTTCGGTTCTTGGGGAGAGAAAATGGCAGTGAGCTAAAATGAAAGGGGAAAGTGGCAGGGAAACAAGATGGTGCTCTGTTGGGAAGTGAGTTGGCAGTGTAAAGTATTGAGTAGAGTTGGTGGGTTTTGGCTGGGAAAAAGAAATGGTTGGAGAGGTGTCTTGGTGATGGCAGTGGGTTGCTTTGTATGTTGGATGTGCTTCCTGGCATGGAGAATAAAAGAATTGGCAGTGAGGACTATGGTTCAGATAAATAGATGTGCTGAGAAGAAAAATAAGGATGGGTCACGTAGGCGTTTCGTCTGCGGTCGGTCGAACTGGAAAAGAAAACGACGATATTAATGCATGCATAATGACAAGATTTTTTATATGCATGCGAAATCAAGAAACCAAACTAATTAAATTTAAATGCAGTCTTTCAAACAATTCGATTTCATATTGATTATTATTACTTGATGTGAGAAGAATTGCAAAACATGTTTTAATTAATTTCTCAATTTATATTTAGAATAATTATGCTGAGTTTATATTTTTAATTATTACTTTCATTTTCATTTGCCTTATTTATCTAATAGGTTTGTGTTTTAAATTCAAATTCAAAATTTTAACATGCAAATTAAATAGGGAACCAAATAACCTCCAAAAATTCCAGAAAATTCAAACAAACATACAAGAGAAGATAGAATCCAACTGAAATTTTCCCACACGTGAAGATTCCAACTATAGGGCTAGATGATGTAAATGTTTCGACACGTGCTCTAAACTGCTTACCAACGGTAGTGAGCGGTGGCATCGCCGGGTGCTAAACAAACTAGATAATTCGTATATTGTGAGTAAAGTTGTACCCCTCTGCAAAGTGTAAATCTATTATAATAGCCATGCTCGCGGTGATGAGCATGCTAAGTGTAGTATTGCCGGGTATAGTCTTGATTTTCAAAAACTACCTTATCGGGAAAGCATGGGAAATGGTTTGTGATTTAATTTTGATAACTGCCATGTTATGGCCGAACGTGAAATGTTGCTCACAACCAAGGAAGATTGTGAGCTATAGTTGTTATTATTGTTGGATCATTCAAATACTTATTACTGTCTAGTATCTATTTAAAATGCTCTTCAAATTCCGTTGCAAAGTATTACTTATGAGTATTGCAAATAAAACCCGCTTAATGCAAAATAACTTGTAGGATAGAGCCTTCTCTTTGATAGCCCTGCATCTAATATAACATTTGTGATACACTACAAGTCTTGCTGAGTACACAAGTACTCAATCTTGCTAATGTTGCTGTTTAGAGTATGAAGATGATACGACACCAGATGACGCTTTCTTCACACATGGAACCGGAGGGTTTGGTGATGGGACTATTTAGGATTTGTTTCTTGTCGGTTGCCTTTGGGTGTGGTTGGTCACACCACTGGGATTCTGTTTACTCTCATCACTTTTACTTCCGCTACTATTTCTATTACTTCTGGTACTTAGGTCTCATTTGGCCGGTCAGCCATTGTAATGTAAATATTGTAACTGTTTAAGCACCATTTTGTTTACCTTGTATATGTGAATGTATGGTTGTGAATACTAAATGTTGTGAATGTGTGTGCTAGATACTGATCCAGGGACTAGCACAGATTACACATAGGGTCTTCGGGTATTCCACGCCCGGGGGTCCAACGGCGCTTGGTATCAGAGCTATACTAACTGTTGGACAAACCCTAGATAGAATGGTCGTTAGACTACAAGTTAGTTTTCAAAATACAACTCATTTCAGTCATAGAAATGATTCTAAAAATTTAGGAGTTTTTGCTAATCTGATCCCTCTTAGCATTCTCCTCTTATCTTAAATCATTCTTTTGATTATCTATCTCATTCAAATAACTTGAGTGTTGAGAGATGGGATGCTCTCTGAAAATAAAAGTTTTTAAACACTTTTAGGACCTTAAAACCGAGTCAAAACATTTTGAAAAAGTCAATAAAACATCCTACGTGAAGACCTCTTGGAAGAACCCGTTGATGACACCACAAGATGCCACTTCGGATGGATCTCTTTCACAAAATTTCATAACCTAGTTACTTTCTGAAAACAATGTGATGTACTATTCTATAAACCCATCCTATCTTCATTTGGAGTATATAAAAAGACCAAGGGGTAAAATACCCTGAAATTAAGCCTTAGAGAATCTCTAAATAAACTAGAGAATGGGTAAAACTTGTGCTGAAATTCTTGTCTTGTCTAATATCATTTCTTATCCATGTCTCTTATTACCTGTTCACTAACTTTCCTTATTCTCAAATTGTAGAATGAGCTTAGTATAATATTACTATAACCTTGATGTAAGTTGCTACTAATTTTGGTTTAGTTGCCTCTTTTGTAACATGAAGGTATCGGACATGTGTGCCATGTAAAGTTTGGCCTTTAGGTTAAAATTCGTGTGTGCCACCCCTAAAATTTAAAAACATACATATTTTCAGTTTAGATTAGTTAAAATAGTTGGGATAATAATACTTACTGACCCTCTTAACTTGTGCTTATTCCCTCTTATCCTATGAACGGTTGCCTATCCTGTGCTCTGTATGATCAGGATACCGGTAACACACTCTGTTCGTCAGCTCATGGCAACAGTAGCTGCCTCTGGATCATAAGCAACCGGGAAGCGAAGTCCCTACACCTTCGCAACCTAATCTGCAGCATCCTTCTACTTCGACGATGCCAGCTGAGTAATCTTAGCCAGCTTCTACCAAAGAATCGAAAGTGTTGTTGCCACCGCCCACCATGGTGCAAGTGCTCGCCATGATTGAGCAAGGACGACAAAACAAACACCCTCCCGCTCCAATAGTTGATGCAAAATACTACAGCCCGCTGAAGGATAAAGGGGCTGCTACAAACCAACTATCATTCCATATAGGTGAGTTCATGCGAACTCAACCGTCGACCCTTGCATCAACAGTCGACCCTCTCAACGCTAATGATTGGCTCTGCATCGCCAAGGGCTAAGCTTTGAAGTAAGCAATTTTGTTTATCTCAAAGTCTCACCTTTGAGAGGTATTCACCATGTCCAAATCCATGAGAAACCAACACTTGGTATATTGGTCCATATCGAATCCTCGCAAGGAAAAAGGCAAGGTAGCATATCAGTTGGAGCTACGGCCTCAACATTTGAATGTGCATAACATCTTCTACATATCACAACTCAAGAAATGTCTTGAACTTCCACTGAGCTCACTCAGTTGGAGAGCACTGACCTTCAACCGGATCTTTCTTATCGGAGCACTCAATTCGAATTCTAGATGAAGCCCCACAACACACCCGCCGTCGTGCGATCAAGATGTTAAGAGTCCAGTGAGGCAACCACACCGAAGACAAAGCTACTTGAGAACAAGAAGACCCCTTAGAGCCAAATTTCCCTATTTCTCAACCCCATCTATCCTCCCATAACCTACCTACGTATAGGTCTTCTTCCTCCCACCTGCTTCAAGATAAAACTGCTGTCACTATGATAAGGAAAGGGGTAATGTATCTTTCAACTCTAAACAAAATGCACCATCTGTTGTCTTGATTTCCTTCAAAGATAGAGTTGAGATCCTAACAAGTAACATGGTGTTGCAACACATTTTCCTTTCCATTGTTTTGTTTAACCTTTCTTGATTAAAAAACACTTTCAACACGGTAAGCCATGACTCCATTCAGTCGATGAAGGATGAACTTGGAAAGGCCCCAACTGCATCAGCCAAGCTTTCAAGCCGTTGGGATATCACAATGACAAGAACCGATAAAGCAACGATGAACGCGTCAACCTCTCATTCTACTTCACCACTCCTTCCCGTCCCTCCCACCTCCTCACCGTCCATTCCAACCTGAATCTCGGGGACGAGATTCTTTGTAACATCCCAAAATTTGGGATTCTTTTCAACTAGGTAAAAATGTGAACTTTTTAAAACTTTTGATAGATTTTATTTACATTTGCTTTTCTGGATTTATTTGCAAGACTTGTTGTCTACTAAAGAAATTAAGAAATCAAACTCTAGAAATACAAAACTAATTAAGGATCAAAATGAGTTGAAACAAATAAAAAGTAATAATTAAAAAGTCCAAACTTAGCATAAATTTACTGTTAATAAAATGAGGGAATAAATTAAAACATGTTTTACAAAACTTACTCAAGTAAGCAATAAAAGTACATACAACAGAAAACTTGAAAGATTTTTAGATAAAAATATACTCCATATAACATCCTATAAAAATTACACAACAATATGAACTATGTCAGTAACCTCTCCTAAAATTTTCATAATTTTTATACTTATATTTCTAAGTCAAATAATTACCTAAAGCATCAGCCTTTTTCTGAAAAAAATTATTGAAACCAAACTCACCCCTTCCTCGAACTGACGGGTCTGCCCTAGTCCCGTCTGCCCCATCGACGTCGCCGAGGCAAATGCCACCGCCTCTCTCGGTTTGCTCCGCCCCCTTGCCTATTTAAGCCGAGCACGAGACGCATCTCACCCTCTTCTCCATTTCCCCACCGGCCATCTTCAACTTCGTCCCTTCCCTAGCTCTAAATCGAGCAAGCCCCGAATGCCGAGCGCCGGCATGGCCGCGCCGCGTCCAAGCTTCCCGGCCGCACCGGCGAGCTCCGGCCGCCCCAACCGCGTCACGCCGCGACCCTTCGCTCTAAGAGACGAACCCATCAAGCGATTCGGAGTTTCATCCACCGAGGAGCCGCGCCCACTTCTTCTTCTCCGGGTCCGGCCAAATCGCCTCCACCGCCGACGCGTCTTCTCCAACGAGCCCGAGCTCGATTCCTGCCTCATTGAGCATCTTTAGGCCTTTCCCTAACCTAACCCCCCTCACTCACCCGCCCTCTCTTCCTCCTCAGGTCGCCGCCCCCGACGTCCTGCCCGTGCCGCCGCCGGCTCCGCCGCCGCCTCGGCCTCCCTGCGCTCCCACCAACAACACCGGTAAGTTCCACGCGACATCCTCATGCCTATGCTTCCGCTAACTCACCCCCTACTTCCTCCGAACGCCGCCGCACCGTTTCACCCCTACGGCCGGCCGCCGCGTGCCTTTGCCGCGCCGCCACAGAGCCGTCGAAGCCGCGATATCACCTCCCCTGGCTTCATTAGCCCCAGACAACCCATTTTACCTAACCCCAGCCACCGCCACAGCATCCACGGCCGGCGACCAGCGCCGCTCCTCACTGCCCGCAGCTCCCTCTGTTCAGGCCTCTTGTTCCTTTGTTCATTGCCTCTGGTATTCCTCCCTCTCTCTCACTGTTAGGTAAACCCGCCTGTAGGTTGACCCAATGCAATGTTTACACTGACTGATATCACTCAAAGTTATTTAGTAGATAAATGTTTGAATTAGTAAGAAGATTGGTTAGTAACAATTCAACTCAGACAACTTCCTCTAAAAAGGAGGTATGAGCAGATAAGATGATTGGATAGAGTGATAGAGTTTCACATAGCAGGCAACATAACTTCAGAGAAACTGACAATAGGAGTCACCTGTAAGAGGATTAGTACTATTAGCTAAGAGTACTGTAATGACAAAATTTATCACTCACAAGAACTGGTTAGTTGGATATTTGAAATTGTTAGCAAACACTCATTCCCAGATTACTTCATCACTCTGAATGGATGAACAGAGAAGAAGATGTCAGTAAAACACCCCTTGTTATTCAAGCTATTTAATGCTAACAAGTGTGTAGCTGTTACTAGGACACTCAAGTTGATTAACAAAATTAAGGATTTAAATTGAGAGAAGTTTAGCTAGTAGCACTACAGTGTACAGTCAAGGATTCTCTTCTGTAAAGTTATATGAACAGGGGGGAAATCTGAATAGAATTAGATTTGACAGTGGACTTGTACCATTCTGAAACAAGTACATAAAACTTCCCTGTACTCAATCTGCCAAGTTGCATTTTCAGATAGCAAGAAGTTTGTTTAGACAATACTTCAATTAAGCAACTCCTCCTCAAAGTTTAGAATGTCTGAACATGCACAGTAAGGGAATTTAAGGATAGTTAGAAGTGACAGTAAGCAAATAACATTCCTAATACAAGTAAGTGAAAATTTTGTAGAATGAGTTAGCCAATAGAAATTGACCTAAAAAGGGAAACCCATTTTGAAAACAACTATTGTGATGTTTATGCAAAAACAAACCTAACTAGAACTTGTGCTAGCTCATTGCCACTAGTCCAGACTTAGTAGCTGGTAGTAGTATGTTGAGGCTAAGTGAAGTTAGCTTCAAATCTGATAGAAGCTTAAGTAGGATTAGTTAAAGCAGGAGTAGGAAATTAGCTACTGGATGCTCATACCAATAAGGGTAGGTTATTTGTGTACTTAGTAACCAAATTAATGTGGCCAAATCAAGTAATTAGGCTTAAGTACTTGGTAACCATTAACAGCCAAATAAACAAGAAGATGCTAGATGAAAATCTGAAAATACAGTAGGCTAAGAAGCCTTTGTAATGATTGTTGAATCACCCAAATCACTTAACAAATGAATATTGGGATTAGTAAGAAGTTTAACCTTTGGTACTACTAATTCAGCAAACTATTCTACTGCCAGTTGTTGAACAGAGAAGTGCTTATATGAGGAATTGAAATAACAGTGAACTAATACAACTTATACAAGTACCTGTGACAAAAGATAATTGAATCAAGTGAGAAAAACTTATTTAACAGTACCTCAATTTAACAAATCCTTTCTATGGAATGCATTAACAGAGAACATAATCTAAGCTAGCTAGCAATGTCAGTAAGCCAAAGATAGTACTAAAACAAGTATTTAGCAATTATGGAGATTTATCTAACAGCAACAAATCAAGTGGTGATATGTATGTCCAAAACCAACAGTGAACAACAAATGGTTTGGGGCAGGGAAAAAAACCGCGGTAACCGCCTAACCACGGTAACCGGATCCAGTGGTTTGGGAACCAAGTAATCAAAAAAATCTAAGAGTGCCTTGATTGGGCAAATATTTTGATAGGAAAAATTTAAGGATGACAGTAAGTAAACCACTAATGGAATCATCAAATTTGAAGACCACATGGTGATAACTAAGTCCAGGAATTGAAGATGTTTCATAGTGCTTGATAACCATTCACTGCCAAAGTAACAGGAGAAGCCAAAAATCATGAATTTCATAATGATCTCAGTAACAGTAGACCTTATGCCATGGCTTTGATAATAGTAATAGTGGCACTAGGTCAATGAGATAAAGATGGTAAGGCAATTAAAGAGTAAAAATCATTAAGATATACTTAGCCAATATCACTAATGTCTAGGTTAAAATGGAGGTCAACTAAAAATAATCTTAGTACATATTCTAGTTAAAAATTAACCTAATATGTTAGATGTACTTTAGTATAAGCTTAGTCATAATAATGACTATAAAAGGACACACTTAAAACATGGAATTTCCTACTAACAAAAAGAATCATTAACATGAGATAGACCTCCCATGCAAGTCATGATAAGAAACTCTCAATAAATCGGTATCGAGTCAACCACAAGTCAAAACATTAATAACTTTTACATACGAACTCGGAATCAAATGAATCTTTTTGCTAAATTCATCTAAAATCATTCTTTGTAATAATATACCAAAAATATTTGGATTATCTCCATTTGTATTTTGTTCCTTAGTTCTTTTTAATAGACGCTAGAATTCGCTAGCAAGATTATTAACGATCAAGCGACCTCACTCTCTGAACAATATAAACAAGGCAAGCACCCCCTTTGATCATATTGATCCCAGTATTTTATTTACTATACTTTGTTTTTGCAAATCTATTATTGCATACGTGTATGTTTGATATTAAACTTTTATGTTTGGGATGCCGGTAGTTATTAATCCTATTTGATGCATGAACTCCCTTGACATGTTGTTGTCCTTACTAATTGTAGACATTAGGATATGGGTTAGACAACAGGTGATGTCAACTTGGGAATTTGAGTGCGAATATCGCACAACTGCTAAATAGATCGATAGATTTTTCTGAAAGAATGTATAAAGGACAATATGTTAAATGTGAATTTGGGAGATTTGTGAAAAATATTCAGGGAGTGTGCCTCTATTATTTTTGTATAAAAACCAAAGATACAAAACCTAGTTTAATTTAGACACGGGCGAGTTATATTATATTCTGAAAAGGGTGGGAAAGGAACCTCACTCGTAGATAGGGGGGATTATCGCCCGGGTCAATTAAGGACCGAACGTCGGTATTTACAACCTAAGCGTAAGCGTGCAACCATAGTGCCATTTATGGGGTGGCCTTAACTAATTAAGTTGTCGAGAACTAGCCTTGCATGAGGGATAGGCAGGAGAAGTGCAAGCATGTTTGATTGCTGACATAACGGCGAATGCCTCACTGGGACGGGGATACCTGGGCGAAGTGACAATAAATGTAGCACCTAGACGGGTATGTCTGGGTTTAGTGGGGAACAACATTCGACGGGCTAAGTGCAAGGTTAAGACTAGATGATGTAAAAGCTTCGATACGTGCTCTAGACTGCTTACCTACGGTAGTGAGCAGTGGCATCACTGGGTGCCAAATAAACTAGAGAATTCGTGTACTGTGGGTAAAGTTGTACCCCTCTGCAGAGTGTAAATCTATTATAATAGCCGTGCTCGCGGTGCTGAGCATGCTAAGTGTAGTATTGCCGGGTATAGTCTTGATTTTCAAAAAATATCTTATTGGGAAAGTATGGGAAATAGTTTGTGATTTAATTGTGATAACTGTCATGTTATGGCTAAATGTGAAATGTTGCTCACAACCAAGGAAGATTGTGAGCTGTAGTTGTTATTATTGTTGGATCATTGAAATACTTATTACTATCCAGTATCTATTTAAAATGCTATTCAAATTTCGTTGCAAAGTATTACTTATGTGTATTGCAAATAAAATCTGCTTAATGCAAAATAACTTGTAGCATAGAGCCTTCTCTTTGATAGCCCAGTATCTAATATAACATTTGTGATATACTACAAGTCTTGCTTAGTATACAAGTACTCAATCTTGTTTATGTCGTTGTTTAGAGTATGAAGATGATACGACACCAGACGATACTTTCTTCGCACACAGAACCGGAGGATTCGGTGATGAGACTATCTAGGATTTGTTTCTTGTCGGTTGTCTTTGGGTATGGTTGGGCACACCATTGGGATTCTGTTTACTCTCATCACTTTTACTTCCGTTGCTATTTCTGTTACTTCTGGTACTTAGGTCTCATTTGTAATGTAAATATTGTAACCTTTGTAATATAAATACTATTTTGCTTTACCTTGTATATGTGAATGTATGGTAAGCTAAGTACCATTTCCAGGACTGCTTTACCTTGTATATGTGAATGTATGGTTGTGAATACCAAATGTTGTGAATGTGTGTAGCTCATTGATCTTCTGCTGATCCCAATTGGTCCGAAGTGACTAAGAACTCGCACATTTACACAAAACACATCTCATGGCGAAGGGTACATACTGTAGTATTCCACGAGGAGTTCATGCCGGGTCCAACAAGAAGTTCCTAGATCGCACTCGCCGTGCAAGGCGACACTATTTGGATGTTGGCACCTCGAGGAGGAAGTCTCGTGCAATGCTTGAGGCCACGAGATGAGTTTCATCGCCAAGAGCGTGAATGTCGCTTAATACTACGTTGTCACTTGTTTCATCGACATGTTGTGTACATGCGTGGCAACGATGCATTGCATCTTCTTGTGGGAGTGTACGTTGATGACTTGATCATGATAGGGATCATGATAGGGACGGATCCACAGGAGTTTACCGGTTTCAAGGAGGAGATGAAGAGCTTGTTCATGATGAGTGACTTGGGCTTGCTCAGCTTCTACCTCGGCATAGAAGTACACCAGACCGATGGTTATATCACGCTAAACCAGGTGGCGTACGCCACGAAGATTCTCGAGAAGAGCGGCATGGTATATTGCAATCCATGCCATGTTCCGATGGAGGCTAGGTTCAAGCTGAGCAAGGTGAGCTCAGCTCCTCTCACTGACACCACGGCATACAGGAGCATCGTTGGGAGTCTACGGTAATTGGTGCATACACGGCTTGACATCGCATACTCGGTTGGGTATGTGAGCCGTTTCATGGAAACATCAACCACCGAGCACTTAGCAGCGGTCAAACACATCCTTCGGTACATTGTTGGTACTTGGAACTATGGCTGCTACTATGCAAGGAAGGCGGAGGAGTCACGACTGGTTGGTTACAACGATAGCGATATGGCTGGCGACGTTGATGACCACAAGAGCACCACCGGTGTGTTGTTTTTCTTCGGCCACAGTCTTGCTAGCTGGCAGTCTAAAAAACAAAAGGCCGTGGCACTGTCCTCTTGCGAGGCCGAATATATTGCTGCGCCGATGGCGGCATGTCAAGGCATTTGGCTCTCCCGCCTGCTAGTGCTAGGTGAGGTGAAGAACGAAGAAGCCAGTAGTGTCGTGCTCAATGTGGACAATAAGTTTGCTATCTCCCTCAGCAAGAATCCGATCTTTCATGACCGAAGCAGACACATCGATACTTGGTATCATTTCCTTCGGGAGTGCGTCAAGAACGGCAAAATTGAGTTGGAGTACATTAGCACTGGAGAACAGCTCGCAGACATCTTGACTAAGGCACTTGGGTGTGTCAAGTTCCAAAAACTACGTGCAAAGATTGGTATAGTCGAGATTAAGTAAGTGCACAAAGATTAGGGGGTGATTTGTTAGTAATCTTTGTGTATATGTAATATCTAGATTTTAGGGAGAGTTTGTTTTTCGTATTTAGGTAGTATGTGTTATGGATACTAGAGTTGGTTTTGTATCCCTTCAGGATATGTAGCTTTTTCGAATACAAATAGTAGATTGTACTAAATAAAAAGGGCACCTATTGTAATCGGTTCTTTCAAGCAATAGAGAAGAGAAAAATAGAAAACACTGCATTAATTGCAGCACCAAATTCCTTCTGTCCTTGTGTTCGTGAGTCCTTGCTTCCAGCGTATGGGTGTGTTTCATCTAGTGTGATCTCGTGGGTGCTTCATCTTCGGATCAGCTTCCAGCGTGTGCGTGCGCTCATCAGTTGTGCTTCACGTGAATACATCTCCAGCTTCTACCGAGCGTTTGTTTCTTCTTCAGATCGTCTGACAGGTTTTACTGCCAGGGGCATCCAGAAATGGGCTACGATGGCGAGGACTCGAATATATGCATGCAGCGTGGCAGTGACACTGCAACTTTTGCAGGCGTGAGAGGACTGGTCCAAGCTAGGTGACAGCGCGGGAAGCTAATTCATGTCTCGGGACGAGATAGCAAGAGAATGGAGTATGTAACTTCCCAATACAAGTATAATACATAAACTGATTTATTTAGAAAATTAATCTTTACAAGTGACTAGCAAATTCACCAATTCGATCATACACACCATAATGTGAAAATGTAAATCAAGTAAAGGAACCATCCAGTTTGTATGTGCATCCATACATGCGAGTTTGGAAGAGGCTGCACACATAATTCGGGAACAACTAGCACAAGCATGCAAGAGACTACACATGTAATTTTGGAACTAAGAGAAGCTTCTCTTTTCGTCGCACCGTTAGCCCGAACACCTCCGACATATCAATCTCCATCCCCTGCGGCAGCTCCCAGTCGAAACGGTGCATGAGGTTTGATAGCATCATCTCGACAGTAGCGATCCCAAAGTTCATCCCAGGGCACATCCTTCGTCCAGCCCCGAATGGCAAGTACTGAAAATCGTTCCCCTTGAAGTTAACACACACAGCACTGCCGTCAGCGACAAACCTTTCAGGCACGAACGCCTCTGCGTCCTCCCAGAAGCATTTGTCCCTGCCAATGGCCCAAGCATTGACGAAGACTCGTGTCCCAGCAGGAATCACGTACCCATCGATGTTGCAGTTAACCATGGAGAGGTGCGGCACAAGGAGAGGTGCCACGGGATGTAGCCTGAGTGACTCTTTTATTACTGCTCTTAGGTAAGTCATGTTGTTAATGTTGACTTCACTCACAATTTCTTGTCCCTCGGGTATGCTACTCCTCACCTCGGTTTGTAGTTTTTCCATCAAGCGTGGCCACCGCATGAGCTCGGCAATGGTGAATTCGAGGGTCTGAGATGATGTGTCTGTTGCTGCAAAAAACACGTCCTGCGAATTTCAAAAGGAAAAGATCAGATCTAAGATGAATCTCCCTATATTTCTATATGTGTCATGTACATTTTAGACAAGATTCCTCAGTGTGTGTATTCACATATCCACCATTTTTTGGTAATATGTAAACATTTATGTGCAGTTAGTTGAGATTTGGATACACCGATTTACATCGTAACACAAAATTCAGAACATGGGATCTCACACAAATGATTTCTTGCAATGTAATAGCGTTCTTTAGAAATGTTTGCATGCATGCATGGATGCATGTGGCCCTCACATCCCTCTAAATAAGACCCATCCAAATCCCAGCCAAAGATATTTGCTATTTTGCACTAGATACTTCCTCGTGAACAAAAAATGCTTGGAATACTTACTAACAGAATAGCTTTCATGAGCTCTCTGGTGAGGCCGTACTCTTGTTTTACAGAGAGCAAAACATTTATGAAGTCATCGTCCTTTCGATTACACGCTGAGCTGTACCCGCTCTCATGGTCATCGATCACCTTGTCCAGCAGTTCGTCCCATCTCTTCTTCACTCTCTCGGCCTTTGCCCAGACCACCTTCCTGAGCACGCCGGCACGAGCTAAGATTGGGAAGTACTCCTGGATGTTGAAACCACCGAGCAGCTCCGAGGTATCGTGAATAAGCTCCCGGAATAGCTTGTTCCGGCCTTCGCTTCGGAAGAAGTTCCCCGACACAGCGCGGCACACTACGTCATTTGTGAACGAGATGAGCAATTCGCTCATGTCCACCGCTGCACCTGCGATCGTCGCCTCACTGATCTTGGCCATCACCATGCTCACCTAGCACATCACATAGTATCAAACTATAGGTTACATTTGAGCAAGTATTTGCTGGTTCAAAATAGAAGTTTTTTTTTTTGTTCTGTGTAATACCAAGAAGATGCTTTGACTAGTACTTTTGGTCACAAAATATTAGTTACAGTTACAGAATTACAATACTATGGAAGTATTTTATACAACAGATCTACTTACATCTTTTTATGTGGACAATCAAATTACTTCTGTAACATCCCAAAATCTCAAAACCAGTATAACTAATATTCAAATCATCGTTTATGCATTTTTGAGCATTTTCAAAATTTTCTGCACTTATTTAAAAAGTTTTCCTATTATCTAGTCACTGTAAATGAATTTTAGAAACTAAATAAAACTTAGGCAGAACCTGGTAATAATTTTTTGGGTTATAAATAATCTAAAGATTCTCCCCCAAAAAAATTCTATATTTTTGGAGTTGGTTTGTTAATTCTCTTATCTCCAGTACAATTTTTGGGTTTAGATCAATTCGAAAAATAAATTAAAAATCCTATATGATTTTGGGCCAAAACAGTAACCCTGGCCCAGTCTGTTTACTATTTTGGCGTATTCTAGCCCACTCACTGAAGCCCAACTGAGCCGCCTTCTTCTATCCGTTTTTCTTTTGCCAGTCGTGTATTCTCGTAGATACGCCGTCTCTCCATCTTCTCTTTCCACAGCCGCTAACCGATGGGCACTCGACAGAGGTCGTCATCCACCTTCGTCTTCTGCTACAGTGACATGCTCGACTACGCCATGGGAGTCGTTGCAAAAGCTTCATTGACAAAGCTGTGACCCCCGCCGATGCCTCTGCTCGCCTCGCTTCACTACCGTCGACCTCACGCATGCCTGCCCAAGCCGTCAAGTCCCCGAGAGAGATGCCACGACGCCATGACTCATGAGAAACCCACAAGAAGCATGCTCTCATCTCGCTACAAAACTACCTCTCACCGTGTCATGAGACTCCTTTGTCCACCCCGTTTCCATTTTGCCCCTGGCCTGTGCTTTTCCTCCACTAGTTTGCTCGGAATGCCGCCTTCATCTTTGTCTCCGACGCGCACCCCCAACACGCTCCGCCATGGCCATCTTCACATCTGGTGAGATATTGCCTCAACATCCATGTCACATTACGTCATTCGATGTCCTCTTCAAAAACCCTAAACCAATTTCTTGGTTCTTGCGGTGAACCGCCGAGACCAAGTCATCTTCTTCATCGCAGGGCGCCACCGTTGCCATGGAAATTTCCCCTCTCTGGTGAGCTTCTTTGTTCATCAACCTCACGCTTAGCATTGCCTACACCTCCTCATCCTCCTCCCACCCTTCTTTGCAACTCATTTCCACCGCAGAGGCCTGTCGCCGTTCACCCCATCTTCATTGCCCCTAGTCACCGTCGTCTGGCCATCGTAGACCTTCTCCACTAACTTCAACCTCACCAGCGTGTTTGTGGAGAGCACGGAACCTTGCGCTTTGCTGGCTATTGCATTATGTGTAGGGGCAGACCTAGCAATAGGGCGAGCATGGGCAGCTGCCCGAGGTACGCTGCTAGTAGGACTCCCAACCCACCAACCCCAGTATCCGCCATGAGCGAGCTCTGCTCGGCATCGATAAGTGGAAGAACAAGCAAGGTGAGCAACGTCCTGGGGAGCTATGTCAAGAGATTGAGAGAGAAAGTATTGGACCGCATGATGAGGAACTAAGTATGGACCGGCCTACTATGTACTAGTCATATGGTTAGAGCTCTCTCTCGCACTCTGTAGGAGGGAAGCTCGAGCAGTCCAGCCGAGGCGTCGAGCTAACCCTAGCGGCTGCCAGCTAGGGTGGAAGGCAGGCCTAAAGCAGTGCACGACCACTAGTGTTTGAGGAAATTAGTTGACAATAGATTGGATTAAGATTTGTGATTGGCTGAATGTTTGATTAGCTATATGTGAATAGCTATTTTAGAATTGTATCGCGCGGGTGCAAATACCGGTGTAAAAAAAACCTTGTGATTATCTCGCCCAACCTAAAATTTATTTCTAGGTCCGCCAGTGATATGTGTCTACTTGCCTAGTTGCTGTCGTAGCCCTATTTAGCGTCGTCGCCCAAGCTCACCGCCACCACTATTTTGGTGATCATTGCTCCCAGTGCCACCACCAGTAGCTCGCCTCGCATCCCCCCACTAGCTCCACACGTTTGTTAGGTCCCAGCACGATCGTGGCCACATCAGCGAGATCATCCGAGCTGCTACATCATCGCGATACTGTTCGTTGCATAGTAGTATCGTAGATATGTAGTTAAAATTAGCGCTAACGACGCCATTAGTAATTAGCCTAAGCTAATTGACTCCATTTAGTGTTAATGAGTCACTTACATGTGGGTCCAAATAGATTAATTAATTAGAATTCTAATTGCACCGGCCTTTAAGTTTTGTTTCACTGACATGCGGGTCTCATTGTTCTATAGACGCTTTCATGAACTCGGTTCATGTAGACCCAACCCCACCGATCAGCAAGATGATGTAGTAAACTCTGATTTTCCTTTAGAAAGAAAATATAAAATAAATCAAAAATCCAAAACCCTAGCCAGCACAGTGTTTTCCTTCTCTTTTTTCTAGGATTTTCTCTCATGGGACAACTTCCGAAGGCTCGTTCCTACTCATACAAACTCTAATTGACGTGATTCTTCTTTATGGATTTGTCTTAAATTGTGAACTTTCATTATACAGAAAAATAATGAATTTTGGTCTTTATTTGAATTTATTTGGTATTTATTTGTGTTCTCAATTGTCCTAAGTAGATACTGTAGGAGCGCGGGAAGGCTACGATAGCACAAACAAAAAAAAAATTACCGCGCAACCAAGGAACCACCGCAAGTAATAGATCACGAGATTACCACTAGACGCGCCGACTCGTAGCGGAAGTAGAGCCGATGTAGCAAGTTGAAGCAGTCGTAGTCGTACTTGCCACGCGCCTTTTCCTCCTACTCCAATGAACGTCGCGAGTCGCGGATCGTCCTAGTGCTGATGCTTCGCAACAACACCTCCAAGGTATCCACACGTACGGGACAGGGATACCATGCGCAGGAGTGCTAGCACCGGTGGTGTGGTTGAGGAGAGCGTGGCTATTAGGGTTTCGTGATTTCTTCCAGAAAGATTGATCGATCATAATACCCCATGCCACCGCCCCTCTATATATAGGCATCCATAATGAGTCCCGAACAGGAGGCCCATTAGGAACTCTCGTGGCCTATAAGAATTCGGATCACCATCCAAATCAAATCCTAGCCCTTTAAGTGTGTGACCCTATAGGTTCGTGTGTAATCGGTTGTGACTTGGAAACTCTTTCCCGATCACGAGTCGTCAGCGGTACCTAGCAGCACATAACGATTCCCGAACACACACATAATATATCGGACGAACCTTAATGCAATATGATCTACGACCAGGTCCTTATCACTTACGACCAGCTCGTACTTAGTCACGACCAGTCCATAATTAGTTACAACTAGTTCGTAACTCCTTACGACCAGTTAGTACCTAACTATGACCAGTTTGCAACTCCTTACGACCAGTTGGTGATTATGTTCGAGTAGTCTACGACTAGGTCGCATCTCCATACGACTTGATCGGTCTCGACTTTAGCTTGATCGACGACTTCGGAACCGAACGACACGCTTGTGTATTCTCCTTTGCCTCACGACATCGGTTGAACTCGGATGAGATAACATGTCATCCATGGATGTTCAAAACTTTCTCGATCAAGTGTCGAATAACTTCATGTGGTCGACACTTCGACCACTAGTGGCATAGCCATGCACTTTCTTTATTCGACCACGACGAGGGGCCCAGAGACATCTCTCCTGTTATGTTAGGAGGGGCAAATCCCATATCCGACCAGTCACATTCCTTCGCACGTTTCATAGCATACCCGAAAGCTACCTTTATAACTACCCAGTTACGGAGTAGCGTTTGGTAACCCCTAAGAGTGCCATTACACATGTAGAAAACCATGTTGATCTCAGGTCTAAGGATTATACATCATCATTGCTTGAGACCAACTAACGACACATAGAATCATAACAATCTCAATAGTGTCTCAATGTGGGTCTTATCCAACATCATGTTCTCTAACATGTGTCCATATTATTGATTTGATATCTCCATATCTATGACCTGTGAAACATGATCATCAACCAATACATATGCTAGTCTATTCATATGTGTCCTCATATGTTTCCGACTAGGGAATGATTAAGAATAATTATCGCAAAAATACAGAGTTTCACAATCAAGTCACATACTTGATGACAAATATTAACGATATAATTCTAGGAACAAGATAACACATAATCCAATGTTATGAACATAATGTAATATAATCATCTCTATGATTGCCTCTAGGGCATATTTCCAACAGATACCGATGTTTCAGAGACTTTCGCGGTTGATCCTGAACAAGACCAAGTGTCCAGCAAGCAAGTCATGCCCCCCTCCCACCTTGACCATGTTGATCCTATATTTCAAGGTTATGTATATTGTTTTGCTCAAACTATTATGCATGCTTAAGTATCCTTGTTGTTGTCAACATAGGAATATTATCCTCTGCTGTTATAAATATTCGTGAGATTTTTGAGTAGTGTATGTATCATATGCTTAGCCATGCTTAGATCAATAATGGAATAAATGGTGAAAGTTGGTACAATAAATTTTTGCGCACCTTGGAAAGTATTTTAGCATATTCTTGTCTAGAAAGTTACCACTGAATATTTTACTAGCAAAATAAAACTGAAAGCAATGTTTTAGACTTGGACGAGTGGATGTAGAGACCGGTGTGGTTTGCACGAGTTTGTGGTTTGTGGTAGTCTCACTAGGGTCACCAAGGACCAAACTTTAGTATCGTTGACCCAAGCATTTTAGTGCAACCACATGTTCCATAGTGGGATGAACTTGGCTAAATAATTTGTCGTGTTCTAGCATTAATCCGCAGGTGGTGGATGATTTATTCATCTGTGGTCGTGAGGGCATGGTAAAAGAACACCTTGTCCGTATAGGCGCTACTACAAAAAGGCTAATACTGGACGCCTCATCACAAACAGTTTACCAAAACCGTCAGTATTAAATACAATCACAGACGGTTTTGGTTTAGAGACCATCTGTGTTACTGGTTGCGCTAAAACCGTCTGTGAAGAGGTAATATCACAGACGATTCATGTTGAAAACCGTTTGTGAAGTATCACAGACAGTTCTGAACAAGAACCATTTGTGATATTACTAAATATCATATACGGTTTTTTTTCTTAACTCATCACAGACAGTTTGTATTAAAAATCGTTTGTGATAATTTCACTAATTACAAACCCCACCCTCACAGATCTATCTTAAATTCCAGATCTGTTCTCACAGGCTACTGCTTTGAGGAGATGGGGCTTTAAGGCGATTTGGTGAAAGGAGACCGTGGAGGAGGTGGGAAGATTATTTACATCTAGCATGGTATTAGCTCACGGTCCTAATCCAAACACCTTCTCTATTCTTACATTCTTTTAAAGGAATTTTTCTTATTAGCTCACTGTCCTAATCCAAACACCTTCTCTCTATTAGTTTACTCTTTTAAAGGAGGTGATGAAGACATCAACCCTATGGATACGACCGCTACTCCACCACCAACCAGGCTACTCTACTCCAACAGGTCGACGAATTTGCTTCACTTATATATGGTGCTACGCCACCTGACATTGGGCCGAGGGCCTTTGTATCAGTTATTCGGCCCAAAGGGCAGCCACTTTAGGTTATTTGAGCCGACCACCTCCCTGGCTGCCCCTTCTCTTCGGCCGCCAGTCCAAGCCCAAGTTGAGTCAACCCGTACTGGTCATGCGGTACTGTTAATATGTGAACAGTACTATGAATAGTACCACCTAGCTATGTGCGGCTCCCCCTTCCCTATTTAAGGTGGACGCACCCCTCTAGTCTCCTTGGATTTTATTTAGTTAAAAGTTAACTACGTTGCAACTTCGTGTATTGGCTTGTGTCAATTACACCAACTATAATACCGCTTCAGAATCCTAATTTATCAAGTATTCCAATCCTATTTGCAATTTCAGATTGCTTATTATCTTGTTCTCGCATATTCTTCAATTGCATGCAGGAATAGACTTTCATGGTCAGGTCAATCGTGCTTCTAGCAAGGCCGATAACAATCACGGAGTTGGTTCAACGATTGTGAGCATATTGGTTCAAATTTGAACCCGAGACGGTTTTGAGTCCAAGTAGGATTCCGTTTCTTAGACACCTTCAGTAAAATAGGCATAACTTTTGCATACAGTGTCCATTTTAGACGTTCTAGTGCTCGTTTGAAAGATAATGACGAGGCACATCCAATAAAACCAACTTGCTTGTGCTAGTCACCATTCAGGGGCCCCAAAATCAGCCATCTTCAACTCCGAATTCGTGTCAAAAGTTTTTGGTTTCTGTTTTTGCCATTTCTTTCGGTCTTCCCTTCGGAATTTGGGGTTCGCCTTAACTGCAAAGTTGTAGATCTCATTGAAACCTTTCAAAAGAGCATATATAAGCCATATAAAACTTTGTCTTTTCATCTCATGAGACTAGATGATGTTTACTGCTTAAACTAAAGGGTTGCTTATATTGCACGTTATTGCGTCTTTGTGCTCTACATCGTGTGAACAATCTTGTGCCCTTACATAGAAATTTGAGTAGTTGGCTAGCATATCTCCTAGAACTTGGTGTGAGGGTTTCTTTTGCTTACATCAGATCACATTGATCTTTGCTTGTGATTTCATATACTTACCTTAATATGCTTTGATTAGCTGGTTGTTTCTAGGATAGGATCAGCAACATTGATTAGGTAGTACCTTCAGCAATTTTTCAACTTGCATTTACTGATTTGATTATTGTTAATCCTTGCCACCATATTGAAGCCTATACTAGCTCCACCTTCTACTATTGTACATGTACCAGTTGCTTGCAATCGATTTGTCAATCTTCAGAGATCGTTTGACACCAACACTAGATGCCGATCACCACCTGTTTGCTTGGTAAGAATTTCTACTAACAATGGCGGGTTTGAGGAAGTTGGTAGATTACGATGACATCATAGGAAAATTTGAACTCAAATGGAAACAACTACAGTCATACATCTTGCCCCTCACCGCTGAGAGTACGTCGCTGGACTACTTACTATGGGTTACTATGTTGGACAGCTACTTTGAAAGACAGGAACTTGATCCTCATGAGAAGATGGATATGGCAAGAACGGCACTGATTAGTGATGTTCAACATTGGTGGTCGAATCTCAAGTACCACTACATGTACACATAGGAGGAGATGAAGAAGAAATTATGGCGTTTTATACCTCCACCACCCATGGCCGCAAGCGAGGTGCAACCTAAGGTAACTTAAAATGCTGATATTGTTTTGGCTCCTATTCCATCTACAGATACTGCCAAGACACTTGAAGGGATGAAGGATGATCTGGTGCATCTTATGTCATTAGAGGAGAAGTTTGAGGTACCTACAGTATCTGATGAGGACGATAATGACAAAGGTACTGATTTGATGCTACAGCAAGAGATAGAACAACCTTGTGAGAATATACCTGCTGTAGTGCAATCTTTTGATATTCCTTGTGTTGACTTAAACGAACCATGTGCTGATCTGAATTCACATAATTTTGCACATATCGAATTAATTACACATAAGGAAGTACTTGATAGAATATCCCTTGCTGATGCATTGTGCTATATCATGCTTAATGGGCCTATTAGTTTGGAATGTGCTATGGAGAAAGTTTCTAAACTTTCATCTCTAAATTCTCTATCTAGCACCTACACCTACTGTTTTAAATAAATTGAAGATTTTGGTGTAGACAATCAATTTCTTGTATATTGAATATGCATAACTTGTGATCACATGGATGAATTGAAGATTGTTGTTTTGAACAACAATTCTTGTGTGCTGAATCTTGCACATTATGAGAGGAAAATAAAATTTAGTGATTATCCAAAGCCTATGTGTTCATTTCTTATTGCACCATATGAAAGAAAGAACTTACAGATCTTTTCACCTTTCCTAGATGAATTTGCTTTTACTTGATTGAAATCTGATTATATGAATGACTTGTGCACTTTGAAATCAATTGTTGTGTTACCCAAAAACTCAACTGTGCACTTCACTCATACTTGCAAATTGAGTTACAAACTAAATGCTATGAGAAAATATACCTTTTGTTGATTTGATGCCTGTACACTCACCTTTAATTTACAAAGTTGTCTCTATTTCTTTGCCACCTACTGTTGCTAACATTTTGCAAGAAGATGAGTATGCGTTGCTACAAGTTTTTAAGTTTTTCTCAGAGCTGGATGATGAGCGTGAGTCGAGGACAACTCAAATGCAAGAATGAGAGGATGATAAGGACATCAACCCTATGGGTATGACCGCTACTCCACCTCCAACCAGGCTACTCTACTTCCATCAATTCGGCTACGTCAAACTCTACTCCAACAGGCCAACGAATTTGCTTCACTTATATATGGTGCTGCGCCACCTCACATTGGGCCGATGGCCTTGTATCAGTTATTGGGCCTAAAAAGCAGCCACTTTAGGTTATTTGGGCCGACCACCTCCTGAGCTGCCCCCTCTCTTGGGCCGCCAGTGCAAGCCCAAGTTGAGGCAGCCCGTACTGGTCACGTGGCACTGTTCACGTGTGAACAGTACTATGAACAGTACCACCTCACCATCTCTTAGCTATGTGCGGCTCCCCCTCCCCTTTTTAAGGTGGCCGCACCTCTATAGTCTCCCTGAATTTTGTTTAGCTAAAAGTTAACTACGTTGCAACTTCGTGCATTGTCTTTTGTCAATTACATCAACCATAATACCGCTTTAGAATCCCAATTTATCAAGTATTTCAATCTTATTTGTAATTTCAGATTGCTTATTATCTTGTTCTTGTGTGTTCTTTGAATGCATGCAGGATAGACCTTCATGGTCAGGTTGATCGTGCTTCTAGTAAGGCCGATAACAATCACAGTGTTGGTTCAACGATTGCGGGTATATTGCTCGTGTGCGATTGGTAGCCGAATCGTGAGTCATCTCCACCAAATCGAATTATTCATCTCATCGAAAGACTGGGACACCCATTATCGCATTAGGAAGAGTGATTGTAGATCCATTTGTTCTTGACTATCTATGGTTAGTAATTTGTTACTAATTGCATTATATTCTAGATCTAGCTTGGTAAAGGGGATAATTAAAGATGGTTTAGATCTAGCTTGATGTAGAGAGAATATTATTTACATCTAGCATGGTTTAGGGTTTAGGGTTTAGCCAATTCATAGTGTATTTCTACTTAATTCAATTTAATAATTCTTGCTACATATAGCTACTTTTGATTATATATATATAGTATACTAATTAATTAATTCAATATTTAACACTAAATTGTTATGTGCGTAGCGTAGTTGGACCAAAGTTGGATGTACGCTGAGAACCATATGAGTGAAAAGTACATTAATGGTGTGTCTGCTTTTACTCCATACATTGACTATAAGAATCTGAAGATGTTTAAGAACTGAGCGCAAATCGAAACACACTTGATTCAGAGGGGTTTCAAAAAGGAGTATACACGTTGAACCAGTCACGGTGAAGAGCAGATTATACAGGAAGGTAGTAATAATGACATTGCCAATGAAGTCAATGATATGCCACCCGATAATGTCGATTGTGGTTCTAATTTGGATAGGTTACATGATGACAATCTGGATCAGATACTTCACGATGCAGAAGGGAACTATAGTGAGAGAGAGTTTGGTAAATTCGAGGGCTTGATGGAGGACTCAGAGAAACCTTTGTTCCTAGGCTGCAAGCTGGAATACACAAGGTTGTCATCTATGCTTGAACTACTAAAATTGAAAACAAGCAACGGTTGGTCCAAGAAGAGTTTCATGGCGCTGTTAGGTCTCTTAGCGGATATGCTTCCAGATGGAAATGAGTTGCCCAAAACCACCTACAAAGCCAAAAAGATTCTTTGTCCATTGGGAATAGAAGCAGAAAGAATACACGCACGCATGTCTAAACAACTATATCCTCTACCGTAAAGAGTACGCAAACATGCATGTATATCCGGTGTGCGGCGCATATCGATACAAGCGTAAGAATCAAACAGATGATGGCGAGGGAATCAAGGTGAAGAAAGGACCTCCTGCTAAGGTGGTGTGGTATCATCCTATAATTGCTCGTTTGAAGCGGTCTTTTGCGAACCCAAATGAGGCAAAACTGCTGCGTTGGCACTCGGAGGAGCGTAAGAAGGATGGAAAGCTAAGACAATCTACTGATTTCACCGAGTGGAGAAACATTGATAAGAGGTTTGCAAAGTTCTGTCCGGAACCAAGAAATATAAGGTTTGGATTGAGTACAGATAGAATGAATCCTTTCGGTAACATGAGCAACCGACATAGCACTTGGCCCATGACTCTTTATATCTACAACATTCCTCCTTGGTTATGTATGAAGCAACCTGGAAATGATATTGATGTGTACCTAGTACCATTGATGGAAGATCTAAAAATACTATGGATCGAAGGGGTATAGGTACGGGATGCATACAAACGAGAGAACTTCACTTTACGCTCCTTATTGTTCTGCACCATAAATGATTATCCTACCCTTACTAACCTGTTGGGTCAGAATACAAAAAGGGCCAAAGCCTGTACTCACTGCTTAGATGATACCAAGAGTATGTGGCTGAAGCACTCGCGTAAAACCATGTACATGCATCACCGTAGGTTCCTTCGGAGGGCTCACCCATACCCGCAGGATGAAGAAACAATTCGACGGAGAGGAGGACAGTTCAACTCCAAGACATTTGAGCAGAAAAAAGGTATATGATATTGTTAAGGATTTAGATGTTGTGCTCAGAAAAAAGACGTAAATCGAGGACCCATGAGAAGAACATTTGGAAGAAGAGATCAATATTTTGGGACTAACCTTATTGGGAGCACCTAGAAGTTCGCCACTGCATCATCGTCATGCATGTAGATAAGAATGTATGTGACAGCTTGAATGGTCTCTTACTGAACATTCATGACAAAACAAAGGATGGTGTCAACACACGGCTTAACTTGGTTGATATGGACATCAGACCTGAGTTAGCACTGACAAAGACCGATAAAGGATGAACATACCTTCCCTCTACTTGTTACACTCTGTCCAAGGCCGAGAAAACTGAACTGTGCGAGTGCTTGCATTGTGTGAAAGTTTCGTCCGGTTACTCAGCCAACATGAAGAAACTTGTTTCGATGGAAGATTTGAAGTTAATTGCATGAAGTTTCACGATTGTTATGTGCTGATGACACAGATGCTCCCTGTTGCAATTAGAAGTATTTTGCTGATCAAGGTCCGAGAGGCAATCATGAGGCTATGTTATTCCTTTAACAAAATTGCTCAGAAGATCATTGATCCCGAAAGACTAGGTGGTCTATTGGACGAGGTGGTGATGATTCTATGTCATCTTGAGATGTATTTTCCTTCGTCATTTTTCGATATCATGGTACATCTCATTGTTCACATTGTAAGAGAGATAAATATGTGTGGACCCGTGTTCCTACGTACCATGTACCTATTTGAGAGGTTCATGGGAATTCTCAAGTCCTATGTACGGAATCGATCTCAGCCAGAGGGCAGCATCGTTGAAGGTTATGCAACCGAAGAGGTCATTGAGTTATGCTTCTATTACATGGCTCAGGTCGAACCGATTGGTGTGCCTCGATCTCGCCAAGAGGAGAGGCTCGAGGGTATCGAGACCAACAGAAGGAAAGCAATCACTCTAGATATGGATGTGTATGCTCAAGCCTATTTCACAACCTTGCAACACATGACTGAAGTGTCCTCGTATATCGACCAGCACAAGGATGTGCTTCGGCAACAGAATCTGGAGCGGCCGGATGTTTGGATCATGAGACAGCACAATAGTCGGTTCAACTAATGGTTGAAAGAGCGACTCGCTAGGAGCTCATCAAGTGATATGCTGACATGGTTGGCCAAGGGCCAACATTTACAATTGTGGCATGGCAAGGATACGACGTAAATGGGTACACATTCCATATGCAGGCTCAGGATATAAGGAACACTAATCAAAACAGCGGTGTCCACATAGATACGTTCAGTACTGATGGGTTGAGGAGCTCCTACTATGGGTTCACAGAGGAGATTTGGGAGCTCGACTACGTGCTTTTCAACATCCCCTGTTTTGGTGTCGTTGGGTCCATGTCCCACAGGTGAAGGTTGACAAGTACGGTGTCACTACCGTGGACCTCGAACATGTCAAATACAAAGATGAACCATTCATACTTGCTAACCAAGTTGTTCAAGTCTTCTATGTAACTAACCAGGCAAATAAGAAGCATCACGTAGTTCTCCATGGAAAAGGACGGTTTGTGATACATCGCTATCACAAATGGTTCCACCTATAAATCATCTGTGATACATCATCTCTCACAAACAGTTTCATCTACAAACCGTCTGTGATACATAAGCTATCACAAACGGTTATTTATTAGAACTGTCTGTGATATGTATTTAGCACAAACAATTCTACTTTAGAACTGTCTATGATGTCTAACCCTATTTATATTCAGACTCTAGGGTTTGCCCGCCCCCCACTCAGACGATTAAGTTTCTTTAATATCCCTCCTCCTTTGAGCTTGTCGCCGCCATCCTCAACGCTGCCTCCTCCCCTGAGCCCACTGCCGCCTCCACAAACTGGGTGCCCCTTGTAATATCCTAAAATTACCCCTTCAGGGCCTATGTGTAATTAGATGAAAGGGGATACATAAAAATGGAATATTTTAGAGTTTTAAGGAAGAGTTGGCTCTTACCGGAATAAAAGGATAGTAGGGAGAATATAGGGAGAATGAATTCTAGAAACCCTAGCAGTCTTTTTTTCTTCTTTCTCCCATGCGCCACCACCCTCATCAGTTTTCTTCTGCCTGGCGCTTAGGCCATCGCCTCCTGCCGCTTGCTCGTCTGCAGTGCACAGCCGCCTCCTGCTTCTACCGTGTGAGCGCTACGGCCGAACGCCTGCTGCCGCGTGGGCGCATAGCTGCCTGCCGCCGAGGGCATGTGTTGATTTCCTGCAGCGTGCGCGTGGAAGTCCGGTACATGTGTTGATTTTCTGCCCACACGCGAGTGCTGTTCGGCCAGTACGTGGAATCAGCCACCGACTCGATCGCCTGCCGTTTTGTTACCAAGCGTTGTCGGTTTGTTTCTCTTATGGTTTTCTTGCACTACGCGATAGATATTGGGTAGTGTTGCATGTGTTCCTGTGGATTTGTACGGGAGAGTAATTAATTTGGTAGTGTTGTGTGCATGTGAATATTTAATTGGGTTAGTAGGTGAGAGAGATTAATTGTGTGCTGCTATGACTAGTTAGAGGTGTACTACTTGATTAGATAAAAGGCATTGCCATCTTTGTTAAATGGGATTTGCATGCACGTGCAAGTGTTTCATTAATTTGGATAGTTAAGGAGAGATTAGTAAAGCGTTGCATGTATGTTTTTCTTTGGAACAGTAAGAGAGAGTTAGTTAGTGCAGCATGTTTTATTAGCTTATTTTGTTGGAACAGTAAGGGAAAATATTAGCATGTTTCTAGTCGGGGAGAAATCGAACAGTAGATTGGTTAATCTGCTGTTTTGTTGTACGATTTATTCGAGTACCTTAATGGCGAATTTTGGGAATGTCATCTACTAGTTAGTTGTAGATAATTTCGGTATCTTTCCATGGAGTATTTAATCATGTTGAGCGGACGAGTACTTTTCAAGTTATGAATTTAGTTAGGCTCGCTGTCCAGAAGATGACGAATTGCTCTTCTGGAATAAAACGGGTGGTTAGATGATTTAATTAGAAGTCGTGGTAATCTAAAAAAATGTGAACAATTTTGTGTAGATTCCAGAATGGGGTGGTTTGCCATGATCGGACTTATGAGTCAAAAGTTATGCCCTTTTTAGTACCAGGACAGCAAGGGGTGACTGTTCGGTATTGGAGAAACATTGTAGATTTGGGGGACGTGTAGGGGCGATGTCAATTAATTATTGTTCTTGTGATGATGTAGTTTGTATTGAAATTTGAGTATTTATTGTAGGAGAGACGTCGTGCTTATTGCCATCTTCTAGCCAGACCGTGCATCGCAACTAGTAAAGACAAGTGCATGGTAGACAGCGATCAATGATTGATCTCTGTATTTCTTTATCGTTCATTACCATTATTGTTGTACTTTTATTTGTATTTAAATTGCAAGCAATGGAATGGTATGACTATATCTTGTTGATGAAAATGAAGAAAATTGGATATGATGAAATTATGCATTTTTGCATTCATAAGCATCTTTGCATATGAGCAGGTGATCATGATTGATCACAACTCCACGGGAGTAGAGGAGGTCCCCGATCCTCAAGGAGGAGTGGGCTTGAGAGTGAACGTTGTCGCGAGCGTTCACTCACGCTATACCGGTATACACGAAAGAAGTGCATGTGGACATGTAGAGTAGGGTTGCATTGAGATATGGGTTGAATGTGTGTAAAAACAAAGAGAAGATAATGGCATGAGAATATTAATAGGAGGACATGTGATGATAATGAAGTTATTGAATACTGTTGCTTTATCATTGCTTGTTGTATATTGATGTAATTGCTGAGTCATGGACTCACCCTTACTTCTTTGCTGTTTTTAGGTGATCATTGAGAACGCCACGTTTGATAGGGACTAGAGCACATGGAATACTTTTATATTTCAGACACATGATTATTTGCCATGAGAACCATTTGATTCATTATCACTGGACTACTGTTAGAACATGTTAGAAATTGAATAAGCTTAGATGAATATTTTCGACTAGTCTATTTTGTTCCAATGTTTTGGATTTACTGGTTTGGTGCTGTTTTAGACTTATTATCTTGCTATATTTCCCTCGCTTATTCATACATGCTTGACAAGTCTTTATTCATGATCTATTGTGACCCATTTATGGACTATATTAATGCTGTGGTTGCTGGAAAAAAAAATTAGTGTGCTAATGAATATTAGTTGAAAAGGTAGGTTAGTGGCATTCCAAGCTCAGTGTTGGGCTGGGGTGTTACACCCCTCCTCCCCTGAGCCCGACGCACCTCCCCTTCAATGCCACCCTGCTGCTCCGGTGCTCCCTACTCATCCTACTCCTCGATGCCCAAAGGTAACTGATGCCGAGTTGCCGACCCCAACGCCCCTTCCCCTCACTCTTGCTATCAATAATCTGTCATGCCTTCTTGCTATCATGGTCCTCATGGACTCATGGTAATTACGCTGGTATCTGGTTCAAACAATGAGCAGTATGAAGCGTTGTACTTGTTTTAGGAATTTTGGCCAGAACTTAACAAAGAAAATTATGCTTAATAGGGGTGGAAATCAGGTTGATTGTGTCAGCACAGATCTGAAATCACCTTTAAAAATGAATCCATACTGAATATCTACATTGCTCAGATTGCTTAGTGGCTTTGATTGCCATCTACTTCGTGAGTATCACAGCATTTTAATTTAATTACCCCTTTGCATTTGATATGTTCTAGTTAGTGATTCATATTGTATTTGTTATGATACTGCTACTGGAATGCAATGTGGTGTGGTGGGCTTGAGATAAATGCTCTGTGATGATAATAGTCTTGTACTAAAATTGTTTTGATAATCGGGTTTGAACTTAAGCTCTAATTGGAATGCTTCATACTGTTGATTGATCTTTAGCATTTAGTCTGTTACTTTTGATTGGTTAATTGGTTGAACCTCTAGTTTTGTTGGCTGACTGAAGTGTTGTTTCGGTGATCATTTTGCTTTGATCTCCTGTTGGTTGAGAGTATTATCCCTTGTATTTTGTTTAAAGATCCTGTCAGCAGATAAGTAAAGCACTATTTTAGAATCTTATGATAATATGTTCATGCATGTCAAAACTTCTATTTCTTGTGGAGATGTCGTCCACTCATTCTCTGTCATCGTCGCCTCATGCGTCTGATGCATCGTCCTCTGGAAAATCCAAGCGCGTTAGAAGAGGAATATCAAAAATGCCCAAGGGTTGATTTACCATCACGGATGTCGATGTGTCTAGGACCCCTCTCAATCCTCCCCGAGCAGCCTTCGTTGTCCGGAGAGCACTCAGACAACTCATGAAACCGTCTGTGATGACTTTTTTGAACCGTCTGTGATGGCCTTTTCTGTAGTAGTTGCACAAGGCTTACCAACACAACTAGGAGCCCTATTGATGATGGTAGAGGATATCCATATCTTGAGGAGAAAGCTCATTGGGTGGTTTTTTTTTGTTAGGGCATGATATATGTAAAGGCCTTGTGATAACCTCTCAGTTGCACTCAATGTGTCTAGTGCAATTTTGCGTTAAAATTGTGAGTCTGTTATATCATGTCAATAAAGTACAACCTCTGCAGAGTGGTATCTTAATCTATTCGAATAGTAATGCTCTCAGTCATGGATATCACTTGGTGATACCATACTTGGTTAGATTTTCTAGTTTTCAAATGATTTTGGGAATAGTATGGATGGTAGGAGTCCATGCTAAAGATGTTCTGATAAAGGTTTGTCACTAAACAAATGTCATGGTTATAGATAATCGTTAATTACAAGTTATATATGCTCTTATATTATCTCTTATCAATGTCAAATGATCTTGCAAAGTTGCTCTCTAAATGTTGCTATCCCTATTGCAAATAAAACTTGCTTTAGGCAAAAGAAACTTGATAGGACAATCATCCTTTGACATAAATTGCATCTAATATTACATTTTCTCAAAGTCTTGCGGAGTACAATTTTGTACTCACAATTGTTTGTTGAACACTACCAGTGGAGTGTGAAGATGATCCCTCGGTTGGTTAGTTTTACACCGCGGGTTTTGGTGATGATGACACCGAATTCTAAGGTGTTAACGCAGTCTGTTGCCTATGGGAGGCTAATCAAAAGGGCACATTATCTTTACTTATCGTTTAATTCCGCTACAATAACTTTTAGGCAAAATTGGCTACAAGGCACTGAACTTTTGTGTCCTTAGCTATTGAACATCTAAAAATCGTGTCTTCGCCAAAAGACACTAACAATTTGTGGCTCTTTGATAAAAGACACTGAGACCAATATAATAATATATCCTGGATAAAAAGGAGAGAGAAGGCAAGTGAAAATAACATTTTTCCCTTCCGGTCACCTTCCTTCTTTCTTCTTCCTTTTCCTCCTCTGTGCTGGGGTTCACAGGTCGAGAGAGAGAGAGAGAGAGAGAGAGAGAGAGAGCAGGGGAGTGACACGGCGGCTCTGGCGGTGCTGGCTCCAACAAATGATGGTGTAGAGGGCAAGGAAGATGGCCAAAACAGGTTGTAAAAGCCTCGGGAAGGTGATGAGGAGTGGTATCCATGGCCCGGATGAATGGTCGTGACAACGTTCCGGTGGCCATCTTCAAGGACCCACGGCTGTCCTCCACTGCCAGCATGCCCCCACGCGCCACCTCCTCCCGTGCACTTGTCGCTACCGTGCGAGGTCGTCTTTCCTAGAGCCGGCCGCCGCCCCGCTTTAGTGTCTCGCTGTATCTTTCTTTATTTGTAAATCAATTTCAAATTTGTCGCAAATCATTGCTAGAATTTCTCATCTTTCTTGTCGCAGTTCAACCCATCACCGCCATCGATTTCATCATCCTCGATGAGCATCTTCACAATTCCTTGCAACCGTAGCATCACCACCATCTCCTATACTTGTTCCCCACCTCCATTCCTCCGATTGCATCGCTGTGGAGCACCGCCGCCGCCACCCCGTCTTCTCTAGTACCAACCGTCATAGCCCCGTCACCTCCAACCACCTCTGGCCATGATGTATGACCCGATAGCCTCCCCTCGCCTTCACCATACCTTGCGCACGCCGATTCCCAAGGAACCGCACCGGAGCGCCCTTGCCGCCGTCGCCGGTGCATCTACTGCCGCCCAACTCATTGTTAGCGCCGCCGTCATGCGCCCTCACCCGCGATGCCCATCGCCTCCCAAGGATCCCTCCAACCCATTTTGGTCATTGCCCGTGACTCCCGCGCTGCCGCTCGCTGCCGGCACTATCATCCAAAACCGACCGCCACCTCCTCTGTTTTCTGTCTGTTGTTCAGCTCTATTTCCTTCATTAGTATCCACGGCCCCCTCTTGTCATAGAGGATAGAGGGAAGGGTATAAAGGTCATTTTGTAGTGTTTTCTCTCTGAAACAACAAATAATAATATAATACTCGTCTCAATGTGCTACAGCCAATATCCACAAATGTTTAGTGTATTTGGTGAAGGCACGATTTTCTGGACATCCAATAGCTAAAGACGCAAAAGTTCAGTGACATGTAGCCAATTTTGCCAAACTTTTATGTGTGAACATTTGGCCGCTCAACCATCTTTATGTAAAATTGGTCTTAATGGCCTATGTACGACTGATTATTAATATGTGATATTCTATTTTATTTACTCGTGCATAGATGTGATGCAATATTGTAACGTGTGTGCTAGTCACCGATCGTAGGACTAACACTATAAACACATAGGATTCAGTTAATTACCTCCTCCTCTCGGGCGAGGCGGAACGACTGCACCTTGTTGGCGCTCAGCAGGTGCATGGTGACGAGCTTCCTGGCCTGCCGCCATTGCTCGCCGTACGGGGCGAAACCGATGTCGCGCGAGCCATACATAATGATGTCAGCAACCATGAAACGCGGCCGCGATGCGAACACGTGGTCGTGTGTGCGCAGCACCGCCTCGGCGGCACACGGGGACGACACGACGAGCGTAGGCACGGCACCGAGGCGGAGGAGCATGAGGTCGGGGCCGTGCTTACCGGCGAGGCTGCGGAGGGAGACGTGAGGGAGGGAGCCAACGAGGTGGAGGTGCCCGACGATGGGCAGCGCCGGAGGCGAAGGCGGGAGACGGTGGTGTAGCTGCCGGCTGTTGCTTGCTCTCCTGTTAGCCAACGAGTAGTGTACAAGTAAGAGGAAGACAGGGAAGAGCAGCAGAAACCATGCTTGTGGAGGCGTCTCACGCATGAGCCGGTGTACTAAGCCTGCTGCCATGGCAATTAATCGCTAGCAACGTACGAGGTTTATGGAGGTTTATGGAGCTCTGCAAGAGATACAATGCTTGCGATTGTTAATTTATCCTCCGTCTAATGTTGCTTTTATACAAGCTGGTCGGTAGCAAAAGGGCACAATCTCACGCACAAACGTCACTGATATCATGAGGACAAATTTGAATTTCTTTCTGAAATAGCATTGTTTCGGCCATTATTAGCAAAAACAGCGTCTTGCCAACGTTTTGCAAATTTGATGTTCAACACTGTTCCTCGGTGGCACGTACAGCTCCCGTACGGTCACGTTGCCTTGTCGCACCACCCTAAAACAGAGACGCCTTGTCCGTCCCAAGGAGGGACGGATCCGCCACCTCGCCGCCTTGTCCGTCACAGCCTCCCAGGGAGGGACGGCGCCGCCACATCGTCGCTCATCAAATTGTCAAAAATGTCAGCGATGACGCCGTTTTTGCTAATAACAGACGAAACCGTGCAATTTCGGCAAAAAAAATCCGACAAATTTGCAATACATTTGTTAGTTTAGTCTCGAAATGAGCACATCTCCCTTGACCAGGCACATTCACAAGCATTGATATTTTCATGTCCAGTCATTTTCCGTATGGCGGCACCACGAGTGTGGCAGTTCGCTCGGGTAGATGGCCAGTTTCTAAATACATGCAGTGCTTACAGAGTGCTATCATTGACAGTACTACCGACTTTTGTCGCTTTATGTGAGACGTCGATAGCTAGCCAGAGGCAGCACTGAGTGTGAAAAACCCGTGACTATATACAGAGGGAAAGCATGACAGCTTGCAGATATGACCTGATTCTTTTATATTATATTTGTACTCCTATTTTTGCTACGAGAATTGAGATGAACTTTTAACTCTTTAATTAATATATTATATATGGTTGATTATCTAAGATTTTAAATTAATGTGTTTGCAAAGAATATTATCATGAGTTGTGATGTTATGTTATTGTAGCCTCAGTGTGGGTGGGTGGGGGCCTGGCCGTTGTCATCCTTATCCACTTGCAACCCCTCTCTCTCTTAAGTGGGTGGGTGGGTGGGTGGGGGCCTCGGCCGTTGTCATCCTTATCCAATTGTGACCCCTCTGTCTCTCTTAATTAAAAGGGAAACGATACAAGCTTTACGTCCGATTTGGACATTTGTCGAAGTCCGTTGTCATCCCTATCCACTCGCAACCCTTTTCTCTCTCTTAATTAAAAGAAAAACGATACAACCCTTACGTCCAATTTGGACATTTGCATCGAACGGACCATACGCCTCACCTACTCCATGACGGAAAGCCCAAAGTGCCTCCTAACCACTCATTTCTCCACTGGCTCGATTTTTTCCCATGCCCTCTCCAACTCGTCTCTATCCCCCCTATTCCCTTTCCCCCAAAGCTCACGCTTCCCTTCTCCTCCTTCCCAATCCAGCTGAGAAAGCCCCGAAGAAGTGGTCCATCACCGACATCTTCGCCACGCGCGCCCCCCTTAGATGTGCCCCCGGTCAGCGCGACAAGCAGCGTCTATGAGAAGGCGGAGGTGGACGAGGACGAGGCATTGTGAGCGATCATCACGCAAACCAAGGTAAAGTGGTCCAGCCCAGCCCAACCCAACCTCCATATCGACGCCTTCCAGTGCCACGCCGCTGACCTCCTCCTCGACCTCCTCCTGGACTCCGACCCCGTCGCCCCGGAGATCCTCTCCCTCACCTGGACGCGCCGCCTCCTCGACTCATTCCTCACCTGCCTCGAGGAGTTCCGCGCCTTCTCCTCTCAAACTCCGACCACGCCACCCCGGAGATCCTCTCCAGATAGACGCCTTCTAGTTGGACGCCGCCGACCTCCTCCTCGATTTGTTGCAGTGTCTGATTGTGCTTCTTTTTGAACTTTTCTTTGATAAGTTGCACCCATGTAACAAAATATTGCAACCGTGAAAAAAAAATGTTGCGACACGATAAAAAAAAATTGCACACGAGGGAAAAAAATGTTACATACGAATTCTAAGATGTTGCATCTTTTTTTCGATATGTTGGCGTCCTCCGGATGTTTGTGTTGTTTTGATTCTGAGAATGTTTGTTGTCTTTGATTCTGAGAATGTTTCTTGTGTTTGATTATGAGATTTTGAGAGAATGTTACATATGATTGTTTGATTTGTTGCAACAAGTGAAAAAATATTACGCTTGTGCAACAACAATGTTGCATTCGGACCGTAGTTGCGCCCTTATTAAAAACACAGCTATGAGCAGGGGCAGCATGCAGGACAGTCACCAGCCGATATGCATGCAGCCGCTGTCATGTTTTGTTCGTTTCTTCCTCGCCATTGTCTCACGAGATTGAGTCCACCCTTCTCTCTCTCAGACTCACCCTTCTCTCTCACACACACACAGAGTTCTTCGTAATGCAAAAAAAAAAACACCTCTCTCCCAAAAAAAAAACGAGTCGTAGAAATCTTTGCGAGGTTGATTTGGGGACCCTGATGCTTCAGGATGGAGAAGTATGGCATGTCATCCTGATGCTTCGTCATGGAGATAAGTACGAACGCAATCGAATTCACGACAATACATGCCAAACGACCAAAGGCACGCATGAATCATGAATTCGTACTCGTGAAATTTTTTTTCGAAATAGACGTTTACTGCATGCACTCACACATACGACGTCTACAAAAGACTGAACGAACGGAGCTTGACGAAGAAATGATAAAACCACCACCGACATCTCACTTACGACTGACACATCGCCTCTCACCAAAACAAAATCCTCCTAAGAAGGATGACGTGATTGGTAAGACTGAGACAGTCCGTAACACTCAAACCGACATGTGATCTAGTAATGTCATAGAAAAGAAAAGGAATGGAAGTAATTTTTTTTTAAAAAAAAAAAAACTCATGTACAAGTAGTACAGAGCGCAGTGCGTTCGATTATCAATTAGACACCATCATTTTCCGGAGCTCCCATTACTGATAAATGTAATATTCTGTGTCGTGAGTGGCATGCCATATGTAACATCTCAGAAATTGGGCATTGGGCATGTTTTTTAAACTTTAAGAAAATATGAATTTTTTAAAACTTTTGATAGATTTTGTTGACATTCGCTTTTCTGGATTTTATTGCAAGACCTTTTGTCTAATTAAGGCATTTAAAAATCAAATTCTAAAAATACAAAACTAATTAAGGATTAAAACAAATTGCAATGAAAGATGATAATTAAAAATATAAGCTTAGCACAATTGTACTGTTAATAAAATAGGGAAATAATTAAAGCATGTTTTGCAATTTCCCTCAAACCGAACAATAAAAGTACAAGCAAACAGAAACTTAAAAGATTTTTAGAGCAAAATAAAGAACAAATAAAATTCCATAAAACTTATAGTATGAACTAGACTTCGTCAAAAACCTCCCCTAAAATTTTCATAGTTTTTGGAACTATATTTCTATGCCTAAAAATTACCTAAAGCCCTGAGCAATACCAGAAATTTTGGAACAGATTTCTCCTCTCTCTCACTAACCTGTCGGACCCGCCCGATAGGGTTTCTCCTCCAGGCACCCATGCACTCAACGCCAGCACTACCCAGCTCCGCCCACGCCATGGCCACGCGGCTGCGCCTCCGCGCTAGCGCGCCAACCACCGCCCCTGGTTTCGGCCGAGCGCCCGCGGTTTTACCCCTGCCCATGCCTACTGCGTTCACGCCCTCACCCACGTTGTTGTGTCTCCCCGTGTGCCATCTCCACACATCGCTCGCGCCGCCACCGTCCATGTCGTGCTACCGTCGCCGAGCGCATCGTCTCCAGCTATTTATGGACCATTGAGTTGCGCCTTAGCCCTCCCTTAGCTTCCCCTACCATTCCCTCTCCTCATCCTCTCTTTCACCAAGCAAGACCACGAAGGAAGAAACCGGTTTTACTTCAAGTCATCGCACCGCCGACGCCTCTCCATGTCGTTCCGGCTGCACCGGCGAACTCCGGACGCCCCCGTCCACATCACGGCGTGTTCTAGGGACCCAGGAAGATTTTCCCTCAAGCGATTTTGGGATTCCTCCACCAGGGAGCCGCACACCCTCCTCCTTCTCTGGGTTCGATCAATTCCACAGCCACCATTGCACGCCTCCTCCATTGAGCCTCCCTCCGATTACTCTCTTCGTGAGCATCCCCTAGACTCCCTCTACCTCCCCCTACCTCTCATCTATCTTTCCTCTCTAGGACCGCAGCCACGACGTCCCCTGTAACATCCCCAAAATATGGGTTTGTGTTTCAAATGTATAAAAATGTGAAAATTTTAAAACATTTGATGCACCTTAATTGCCATTTGATTTTTCCTAAATTTGTATTTAGGGTTTTGTTGATTTTTTAACATAAAGCATCAATTTTGAAAGCATAAACCTAATGGGTAATTAAAAAATGGAAATAAAAGATAATAAATAAAAATACAAACTTAGCATAATTATACTGTTAATAAAATAGGAAATTTAGCTAAAGCATGTTCTGCAATTCTCTTAACATCAAATAATAAAAGCCCAAGCAAATCAGAAACATAAATGATTTTTATGAGAAAACTATATTACAAACCAAACCCTAGAAAAATTATAGAATAATATACACTGTGTCCTAAGACTCCCAAAAAAAATTTGTAATTTTTGGAGCTCTGAAACTATATCTAAAAATTCCCTTCAGACTCAGCCATTTCCAAATAAATAAAAAACAAAAAAACCTAAACACTAACTCACCTCACTGACCAACCGGGCCCGCTGGTCAGGGTTCTTCCTCCAAGCAGTCGAGCGCACTACGCCAGATTGCCCACGCCGCGCACAGACATGCTCCACCACGCCAGCTCCAACCAACTCCGCCCTCCGATTTTGACCCCCGCCAGCGGTTTCCCTCCTCGCCGCATCGCCCGCGCTCCCAACTGCTCCCGTCGCTCAGCCATTACTCCTGCCAGTGCGCCGAGCGCAACAGCGCCCATGCTGGCTCCCTCTCGCGATCTCCGCCATCGTCTATAAATAAGACGCCTAGAAATCCTCTAACCACTTTTCATCATCGACATTTCCTCCCCGGCCTCTCCACTGTCGTCTCCCCTCCTCAATTGAGCTCGAACTCGAGTTCCCCTTTCTAGCCGCCGCGCTACCTCGCCATTTCGACCGCTCCCGTGATCTCCTCCCCTCCTCACCCCGTCACCTTGTGTTCCAGGACCTATGAATCATTTCCCCTAATCTTATTTTGACTTTCCTTCGCAGGAACACAACGGAGCCCTCATCTTCTCCAATTCCGGCCAGAAGAGCCATTACCACCGCCGCAACCTCTTTGGTGAGACCCAGCCAAATTGGTCCCTCCTTGACCATCTCCGTACCTCCCTTCAGCTTTCCCAAAGGTTGATTCCCTCTCCTTTCTCTCAGGTAACCGCCGCCGCGAGAAGACCATCGCCGTCGCCTCGGTCCCACGCCGCCAAGCCATCACAGACCATCCCTGACGTAGTCTTCATCACCGGTGAGTTCCTAGCACCGAGTAGTAGCTCATGCGTGTGCCAAGTGGCTTTGAAAATCATCGGATTGCAATATGGCATGTTAGCCCGAAGCTCGCCACCACTACCGGCGGTTCCGGTCATCGCCGCCGGTACCCTTGGCATCGCCTGGCCAGATAGGACCCCATTTTTGGCCTTTTTTGGCCTTGGCCTACGCCATCGTTGGCTGGCTCACTGGCGACAAGCACAGCATGGATGCGCCCGGGAGCACCTTTGCCCTGTCCGAAGCTGACCAGTACTGTAGCGTGTAATTAAAGACTAAATCTTGGTCATTAGGGTTAATCATTGCCTTAGTTGTTGATTTAATGGTGTTCGGGTTCGCTGACGTGCGGGCCAAAGGAACAGTTAATGAAACCAATTAACTCCTGGTTTCGCAATCAGTCATTGACGCGTGGGCCCGAGGCCATTAACTGCATAGTGATCCCCCATATGAACCAACGCACTGTGCTGTGGACCCTCGGTCCATGCACTGTTTTTGTGAACCAACCCTATGACACGTAGGCCCCAGCTGTAAGAAAATATTTTCCTTTAAGAACATAAATACAAAAGAAAAGAATATACGTAGGACTCACCTGTAGGACTCACCTGTCATACACTAGTAATTACCGCCAGGAAAATAAATCAAAAATTAAAAGAAAACGGAAGCGGGTCCCACCTGCCAGAGAGACACTCTCTCCTATTTTCTTTTTCCAGGGATTTTCAAACCGAACCAACTTCAAACCTTAATAACTTTTGCTACAAAACTCCAAATGAATTGATTTTTCTCTCTAAATTCGTCTAAAATCATAATCTAACTGCATATGCAAAAATATTTGGATTTGGTTACTGTTAGAATTTATTTGTATTATTTAATTGATTTCCAACTCTTTTTGCAATAGATGTTGATTGTGCGATCAAAATCTTCGACGACCAATCGACTTCATACTCAGAACAACCAGAGCAAGGCAAGCACCCCCTTTGACCATATTGATCCTAGTATTTCACTTATTGTACGTTGTTTTGCAAAGCTATTGTTGTATGCGTGTATGTTTTGTATGACATTGATATATTTGGGAAGTTGGTAGTTGTAAATCCTATTCGATGCATATACTTCCTTGATATGTCGATATCTTTGTTGTTGTAGCCAATAGGATATAGGTTAGATAATATATAATGTCATTTGGGAGTTTTGAGTGCGAGTTATCGCACAAATGCTTACTAGTACAATAGTGTTTTCGGAAAGAGATGTAAAAAGGATAATATGATAAATGTGAATTTAGGATATTTATGAAAATATCCAGAGGGGTGTGCCTTTATTATTTTGTATGAAAACAAAATTAAAAACCTAGTTTTTGGACGCATGCGAGTTATATTATATTCTGAGAAAGTGAGAAATGAGTCTCACTAGTAGATAAGAGGAGATTCTCGCCTTAGTCAATTAAGGACCAAACGCTGGTATATCCAATCTAATCGTAAGCGTACAATCACAAATGTTGCACTGGGACAGCCTTAGCTAATGAAGTCATTGAAAACTAACCTTGCACATAGGAAGGCCGTAGAGTGCGGACATGGCCAGTTAAGCATGTTCGAAGGGGCTCCTTTCACCACGGTGTTGGGACCAAAGCTTGCCAACACAACTGCAAATGCCTCACTCCACGGGAGTTAGCCGAGTGGAGTGAGGATAAATATTTGCTGCGCTAGTGCAAGGGTAGGACTAAATGATGTAAATGCTTCAACACGTACTCCAGACTGCTTACCTAAGGTAGTGAGTGGTGGCATTGCCAGGTGTCAAAAACTAGAGAAGTCGTGTTATGTGAGTAAAGTTGTACCCCTCTGCATAGTGTAAATCTATTATAATAGCCGTGCTCATGGTGATGAGTGTGTTAAGTGTATTATTGTCAAGTATAGACTTGATTTTCCCAAAAAAAAATTGTCTTATTGGAAAATGAGGGAATGGTTTATGATTTTATTTGAGTTAATTGCTAAGTTATGGCTGAACATGAAATGTTGCTCGCAGCCGAGGAGGGTTGTGAGTTGTAGTTGTTATTATTGTTGATTCATTCAATTACTTACTTACTATCCAGTATCTATTTAACTACTCTTTCGAATTCTGTTGCAAAGTATGACTTATGAATATTGCAAACAAAACCTGCTTAATGCAAAACAACTGGTAGCATAGAGCCTTCTCTTGTTAGCCTTGCATCTCTATAAAATTACGATACACTACAAGTCTTACTGAGTACGCATTGTACTCAATCTTGCTTATATTGATGTTTAGAGTATGAGGAAGAGCCTACTCCAGATACGCTTTCTTCGCACCCAGAACCGAAGGGTTCAGTGACTTACCTATCTATGACCTTATTTCTTGTTGGATGCCTGAGGGTTGGTTGGGCAAGCCGCTGGGATTCTGCTACTTTTGTCTTTACTTCCATGAAATACGGTGCCACGGATTCGTTGTTGCGCCAACGACGTAGTCTTGCCACTCTATCTGGGGTCCTTCCGAGGCTGCCCGCAGTATAGGAGGGGGTCGCTTAATCGCTGGTGTACTACGAGGGTTCAAAAGTTTGGTGTGAAAGGCTTAGCCATGATAGCTAGCGGTGACCCGATTTGTTGGATGTTTTCTACTTGGTGGTGCTATTGTGGACTAGTTGGACGAAGTTACGCTCAGATTTATAATAATATTTTTGCAGAGCCGACTCTCCCATGAGCCATTGCCGGGCTCTCGCCTTGGTAAGTCGCCCGTAAAGCCGCCCGCCCGGTCACATCGCCTCAAAAGCCAGCACGCGTGGTCACATCGCCCCGAAAGCCGCTACTCGTGCCATCGCCCAAAAGCTAGCCCGTGGGTCACATCGCCCCGGAAAGCCGCTACTCGTGCCATCGCCCCGTGCTAGCCCGTATGGTCACATCGCCCAAAAGCTAGGCCGTGTGGTGACATCATCCCAAAAGCCGCCTACTAGTGCCATCGCTCAAAAGTCGACCCGCCTCGTCACAGAGTCCCAAAAGCCGCTCGCCTTGTAGCACGCCTCTAAAAGGAAGTCCGTTGTCGACGCCAAGAAACCTAGCTCGTTTTGTCACGTCGCTGCGTAACAGCTGATCGCCAAAGAAAGCGTGCATATTACTCATATTCAAAAGTCGTCATAACAATAGCTGGCATAATGAAAAATTTACATAAAGGGAAATCTAATGGCGCCCTCTAGGTCGCACTCGCGTGTCGCCGCTCGCGCCGCCGCCGCAGCTGAGTACGCCGAGGGTCGCCGCTCGACTACCGACCCACGCGAGTAGTCCGCGGTGGTAGCTGGGTCGCTCTCGCGCCGCCGATCTCGCCGTCTGGTTCGCGCTTACGGAGTTCTGCGCTGCTCGGGTCGAACTCGCGCACTGCATAACCGAGAAGCCTCCAAAGAGAATCGCGTGTCACGCGGATCCTCAAGAAGTCCTCGATGTGTGCCGATAGGTCCGCATCGTCGTGAGAATGCATCGCCCTCCCAAGCCGCTCTGCGAAGAATTAGGTTACAAACATAGTCATGACTAAAAGTACGCTACACAAGCAAATGTAACTTACCGTTGGCCCAAAGATGTGCTCTGACGACGCAAGATAGTCCTCGCCCGCGACGGGTGGAGCCGAGGACCGTAATGTAAGATCGCCGTTACAAACTTATGAGGTTCGAAATGAAATGAAGAAGCGATGTCGGCGTCGAACTCACCTCCCACATGTCCGAGGTGCTCCCGCCGCCCACGCCGACGCCCGCCACGCCACGCGAGAGCAGAGGTTGTGTCCTACCACCTCGGCCGACCTCGCCCTCGGATCGCCGGCCCACCGGTCGGCGGCGTGCAACGATCGCGTCCGCACTCGCGTCTCGCCGCCTCCCCGATGCCGTAGGAGCCCTCGATCTCCCGACATTGCCATGTGCCGCGCGAGTCTACCATCCGGACGACCTCCGGTGAAGATCCACCGCATTGTAATCAACAAGTTGTACACGTAAGTATGTCAAATTAAATATGAAATATGTAATATTGAGTACGTGACGCGGTGGAAAGCGAGTCCGGCCATGGGTACGTGTCCGACGTCGCGCCACATGTCGAGCGGTGGTCGACCACGACCCGACGCAACGGAGCCTCGCCCGAGCCGAGTACCACTCCATGTAGTGCTCGACGCCTTGGGGTCGTAAGCCTCGCCCGCAACCTCGACGAGGGTCTCGTGCGCGCACTCCAACCGCCCACCCAAGGCCATCCTGTCCGACTCGTGACATCGTGCCACGAACTCCCTTCCTAGTGTACTGTGACGGCAAGAAAATATTTGGTTGCGATGTAACACATATTGTACGGACATAAAAGTCAACAGTGAACTTACGCGCGTGTCGCGCGCCGCACTCCGCCTCCCCAAGGGGGGACCTCCGTCGCAGATCGAATCGGCGCATGACCCGTCAGATCCGTACTCCTCCACGAAGATGTCGTGGCACTAAGGCACTCGCGTGTACGGTGTAGGTAGTCTCGCGGCACAAGATCGGCTGCATCGGTGGGGCGCGCGATCACCTTGTCGCCATCAGACGGGTCCGATGACGCGGTCATCGGTCACCGATCGAACATCGCAACGCACTCCCGTAGGAGCCCCGCGAGGTGATCGGCGTGAAGGTGACTCGTGCAATACAACACCGCAAACTAAGCACACGAAAATAATGATTGCAAAATAAAAATAATAAATGATTACGAAACTAACCCGCCGACGGCACCACAAAGTGCCCATGGTCTACCGGGTCTAGGTCGCCCCGCGGACGATAAGCCGCCCCGACGCTGCCAAGTCCACATGTGGTCGTCCGATCTGAAACGCTCCAATGACCACAACGCGAGGGAGCGGCATCCCGAGAGGATGGAGCCGCCACGCCAACGCCGCACGCGCCGCACAAAGGCGCGCAGATGCGTCGCGCACAAAGACGGCCGGACACCACGCATACCGCGGATCCGCTGACGGTGACACCGCCACCTCATGCGCGTCTGCGGATGTAGTGCTTGTCCACGCCACGCCGCCGTGGGAGCTCGTGAACATCACCCACCCAACAACCACGCAGTAGGCCTCAAAGTGCCTCGTAATGGACGGGCGCGCCGCGTCGCCAGCCATACGCTGCCGCAGAAGACACGTGAACGCCGCAGGTTCACAAACGAATTGTTACGAGAAAAATAGTTAGGAAAACACTTACGTAGAATCGCGATCCACTTCAGCCGTGGCCCGCGGGCCGCCAACTCCACGCACGCTGCCGCTCGCGCAGGATATCGCGAACTCGCTAGAGGTCCGCGCGCGCCACGTGGCGGGACGCCGTGCGGCGCCACCATCGAGCGCCGCGCAGGCAACCTGGGCCGTGTAGCTCACATCTGCAATGCCGGCGCCATCTCCCGCACGGAGATGGAACGATGGGTCTCGCCTCCGCCGCGGTCAACCCGCCGCCGCGGGAGGGCGGCCGTATGGAAACCGCCAGACGCACGACCGCACGGTGGTCCTCGTCGCCTCCGACGCCGCCTCCACCATCCTCGCTAGTGGAAGGAGGCTCGCCGCTCTCAACTCGCCGAAACGATTAAGAACAAACATGAGTTAACGCCACATAAACAGATCGCGATTGAGTGCATCAAGGTCGTAACTTCACGCACTCGCACTCGCCCGATGCACCTCCATGCCTCCGATGGGGTGCGAGTCAAACGCCCAAGCTCTATTGGCGCTGCGCCCGGAGGAGCACGGTATTGAGGCGCTACGGTGACGCTGGTCAATCACCGGGTCAAGCAACTCGCATCGACTCGCCCGCCATACGTGAAAATGCAACAAGAGAGAAAGTTCATATTTTTTCCATGCATCTTTACATAGCCTATGTAGCAACTACGAATTTTCTTTACAAATGTAATACATGTCATGCTACTTTTCTAGTTAAACGGTGTTTTCTGACTAACAAGATATTGACCGCAAGATTAACACAACTAATAACAACGTACTAACAAAATAATAACCGCGCACAAATATTCTCATTGTTTTTAGACCTACACAATGCTACTCGTGTTTTTCTCACAATTCAAAAATGTATCGTGCATTAATTATGTTACTACGGTCAACCAAATACCAATTCTATGTCGCTATTGTCGCAATTTTATGTCCAACTCAAAATATGTACTACACAGTTAGACTACATTTATGTAACCTACTCGATTCTATGTTGCTATTGTCGCATTTCTATGTCGCTACACAACTCAAAATATGTACCGCATGATTCGACTAAATTTATGTGACCTACTCAATTCTATGTCGCTATAGTCGCAATTCTATGTCGCTACACAACTCAAAATATGTACTACAGAGTTCGACTACATGTATCTAACCTACTCAATTATATGTCGCTATTGTCGTTTGCTAACCTACAAGGTTTGGACGTAACATACACGCTTCGAAAAATTTACCGCAACACAAGATGATCGATCAAACCGATGCTATATCAATCTCTCCACCGCGACGAACCGGCTGTGGCTTCGCCGCAATTTCTTCTCTCCTCTCCAACTCTCTTGTTTTTTTCTCGAATTAAAATGAATTCGATTGATTTTTCGGGATTTTATAGTTCGCTTGTCGCCGCCGAATCGGCGACAGAACCTATCGCCGCTCAAATGGCGATAGCTACCTATTGCTAGTTCAAATGGCGATAGGAAATCGCCTAAGTTGAATCGGCGATAGGTAGTCGTCCGGCACGAGTGGCGGCGAGTTCCTCGTCGCCGTTGAATCGCGATAGGTTCCTGTCGCCAGTTGTAATTTTTTTAAACGACTATTTATTTTTGTAAATATCTTTAAAAATAATATTATTTTAAAAAAAAATCGTAATAACTCTACCGCTTAAGTTAAGTACCACCTTGCTTTACTTTTACATATGAATGTATGGATGTGAATGTATGTACTAGCCACTAATCATGGGAGTAGTACGGTACACACATAAGGTCTTCAGGTATTCCATGCCTGGAGGTCTGACAACGCTTGGTATCAGAGCCATACTGACTGTAGGACAAACCCTAGATAGAATGGTCGTTAGATTAGGACTTAGAATTAAAAATGCAACCTAATCTAATTGTAGGAATGGTTCTAAAAGTTTAGGGGTATTTGCTAATCTTATCCCTCTTAGCATTCTCCTCTTATCTGAAATCATTCTTTTGGTCATCTCTTCTCATTTTTATTCAAAATAACTCTAGTTTTGAGAGAAGGGATGCTCTCTAAAAATAAAAGTTCTTAAACATTTGTAGGACCTCAAAGCTGAGCCAAAATGTTTTGAAAAAGTATTTAAAACATCCTACAGGAAGACCTCTTGGAAGAACCCGTTGTAGACGCCACAAGATGCTGCTTCGGATGAATCTTTCCTCCAAAATTTCAGAACATGTACTTGCTGAAATTAATGTGATGTAATATTCCTTAAACCCCTCCTACCTTCATTTGGAGTTAAATTGATTGCTATTATAAAGGTCTAATAGTATGCGAGGACCAAGGGGTAGAATGACCTGAGTTTGAGCCATAGGTATTGGTTAATAACATATGGAGAATGGATAAAACTTGTGCTAAATTTTCTTTTCTGTCTAATATCATTTCTCATCCATGTCTCCTTATACATGATCACTAACTTCTCTTGTTCTTAAAACATGTAGATGGCCGCCCATTGGGAACCACAATGTCGTACATATGCCTTTGAGGATGGAACGTTGCAGCACACCTTATGGGTAATGCTGCAGCATGTGGAGTGGCCGCATACGCTGCAGTATACGGTCTACAGCACGCTCTCCAGTGCAGCATCCACTGAGTACCTCACTCAGGTGCTCATCCTGGGACGTCATCGTGGAGACCCTACCTTCCGTACTACGGGAGGGGCTCTACGATTCTGATGTCACTGTACGACGCGGCATATGTTGCTATCGTATGCATGCGGCACGAGCTGCCGGAACTAGAGGGCCCGTTCTTCCACTTTCTTGCACGAGCTGTGGACCAGGAGGAACAATCCTACCGGGTGGAGGGAAGGTCATTCCTTACTCCCCACCTACACCTCGTCGACCTCGTGAGGTCTCTTGACGGGTACCTCTGTCAAGTATCTCGCTAGCTGCTAGAGGCCCGTCAAGGATCTCCCTACTTGAGGACAGCATCGCACTGCTGGTGGCCCAGGGGCTCTACACACAGGAGCTACTCTATGGAGAGGATGTCGTACTAGCATATGCCGAGGAGCTACCTGAGCCCATCATCCGCATCTGGTCCAGCGCCCGACGTCCCTGCATGTCCAAGATTGATCGCCGCCGTTAGGTGATGGTCATCTTCGCCGGGACAGAGGAGGTGCCACAGATGGTGTAGCGACATCGTCTTCCCCGCGACAGACGCGAGGAGGCCAATCATGTTGGATCTCCACCCACTGTTGCCCCAGAGTCATCAGCTAATGCACAACGCAACGACTAGACTAAGGCAGATAGTCTAGAGCTCACATGTAGAGTTTAGCGTGAGCACTTTTGATCATTTTGTAGGCCTAGAGTTAAGTGGGATGTCGTTGTATAATTATTGTAAGTTGCTACTAATGTTGGTCTAGTTGCTTCTTTTGTAATGTAAAAACAACAGGCATGTGCGCCATGTAAAATATGACCTTATGTTTAATTTCATGTGTGTTATCCTTATGATTTAAAGATATGCATATTTTCATCTTAGTCAAATTAGTTGGGATGAGAATACTTACCGACCTGCTTAACTTGTGCTTGTTCCCCCCTCATCTTGCGCATGATTGTTAAGCTGCATTTTGTATGAACAGGATACCGGTGACACGTTCTATTCGTCAGCTCATGGCAACAGGAGCTGCCTCCGAATCGCAACCAGGGAACAAGGATCATACTCCTCCGCGTTCCAACCCGCCGTATCCTTCCACATCGACGCCAGCTGAGCAACCTTAGCCTGCTCCTGGCATCGAAGAAGAAGTTCTGCCGCAACCACCCACCATGGCACAAGTCTTGGCCATGATCGAGCAAGGACGGCAGACTAACACCCTATCGCTCCAAAGAATCGGTGTAGAACATCGCGTTGCCTCGATCGCTACTACGGGAATCGAGCTCACGCAATCGACCATCGTCCAGGTTGGGTGAGTTCATGCGAACTCAGCCACCGACCTTTGTTTTAGCAGCTGATCCTCTCGACGCTGACGAATGGCTCTGCACTATCGAGAGCAAATTGGTCATTGCCTAGTGCAACAATGAGGAGAAGGTGTTGTACGCATCTTACCAGCTGTAGGGCGCAACACCTGCTTGGTGGGAGAATCATTAGGCCATTCTTCCAGAAGGCCAGACTCTCACCTAGGTTGCTTTCAAGGAGGCATTCCGTAATGCCCATATCCCCTCAAGCATCATGGACATCAAAATGCGGCAATCCTATGAACTCCACTAGGGGAACCAGTCGGTGATGGAATTTCTCCACCGCTTCAACTACCTCGCCCGCTAAAACAAATAGTTGACCATCAAATGTCTATTTAATCAAGAGAATACTTTAATTAGGCAAATGCTCAATAAGATGGATGAACAATGGTAAAAAAATTTGGAATAGGTCAGTGAGATAATGTCGTGGCAATGGCCAAAGTAGTTGATTAGAAAATATAATGATTTATGAACCAATGGCAATTAATCCAAAGGAGTAAAATCGATTAGAGAATAAGAATTGATATATGGATATCTAAATAAACAATGAACCCTAGGCCATAATTATGATAATGTCAATAAGTTATAAAAGGATAATCAAAATGAGTAAAATGGTTAGATATAAGTAATCATCAGTATAGACTCAGGATAAAATCCATAAGATGATGTTCCAAGTTGAAAATCAAGTAAAACTTACCAATAACTCTAATGTCTAGTATAAAAATAAATAAAGATCAACTAGAAATATTGTTATCCATAAAATCTTATACTTTTATTAAAATGTGGCCATGAATGGCTAAGGTGTCTATGTGGCTACCGGACCCTAGGCTGTTGATACATAACTAGACAGAGGGTATCTAGATGATACTCATAGGACAAACTTAAATCATCAAATTTTCTCGATAAATAAAAATAATAACAAAAGAAATTATTAAAATGAGCTAGACCTCTCATGCAAGTCATGGTAAGGTACTCTCAATAAAACAATATCAAGTCAACAACAAATCAAATCACACTTCTCATATTATATTATAACTCGCCCGCATCGCCAACTAAGTTTTCCATTTTTAGTTTTTTAATACAAAATAACATAGGTAAACCCCTCTGGACCATCATTTCAAAATATCTCAAATTCATATTTAACATTTCATCCATTTTCCAATTTTAGTACATCTAGAGCCAGGCTAACCATTTGTGCGATATTCGCACTCGAAATACCCAAATCAACATCATCTATTGCCTAAACCATAACATATTTGCTATAACGGTAGGGATACCAATATTTCAAGGAGGATCATGCATTGTATAGGAACATAACTACTGTTATCCCTAAATATAGCAATTTTAAGCAAACATACACGCATACATAATAGATTTTGCAAAAAGAAGTACAATAATTAAAATAGTAGGATCAACATGGTCAAATGATGCGCTTTCCTTGCTCAATTTGTTCAGAGAGTGAGGTCGCTTGATCATCATTAAACTTGCTCACGAATTCCGGCATCTATTCGAAAGAACCGAGAATAAATCACAAATAGAAAAATAAATTCAACAGTAATAAAATCCAAATATTTTTGCATATCCACACATATAATGATTTTATATGAATTTGTAAAAAAGACTCATTTGATTTGGAGTTCGTATGCAAAAGTTATAGCCATTTGAATTTAGCTCGGATTATAAAATCGCTAGAAAAGGAAAAAAACAGCATTTCATGCTAACGGAGTTTCAGACATCTGAAACTAACTCCTAACCTTCTCTCTAACTCATGATATTCACCAGACTTAGTAACCTACGATAAATCATCTAATTTGATCCAGATCATTATGCATGTGTTACTCTACTATCATCAATTAGGGTTACTCACCATGCACAACCTCATGCATCTAGTCCCCTCATAATCATTCACTTAACCGATTCTCGAGTGTTGAATCCAATCACATGCATAACACACTCCGATCATATTCTCATATCTTGATCCAAATCTCGCACTAACATCCACTAAGCCATAATCAAAGTAGTCAATCTAACAACTAATGCCTGGACTCATGATCTTCCAACCATACAATCCATCCGGTAATTGTACGAAATCCACCAAGTTATGGGCATATGTCCGTAAATAAATCCATCAATTATCCTCCACAAGACCATTTAAACCAATACTACCTATCTAACTCTACTAGTCTCACCTCGGCAAATCATAATCGCATACACCAAAATGTCCAACTACCAAGGTTTGTTTGACTAGCCGGCACCTAATGAGCTTTAAAATTTAATTACCCATCCAACATTTAATAGCTCACTAATCGATCAACTTATATCAATATCACCGAACTAGTCGTGTATGACATCTACCAATCCAATCACATATGTGCCTCTACGATCGACTAGTAATCTTTTATCTACTAATCCAATTGAGAACACAATTCCATCAACTCAGCACATAGGACTTATCTACTAATTACATGACCCTCCAAATAATTGTATGCAATCAAACAATCCATTGCTACCTTCTTCCAATTCTAGCATATATGACTCACATAACTATTACTTAAGACATCCGATCCATTTGCTCATGATTAAATCAATCATCCGACTCAACCTCTATATTTCATTAAATACCATCACATGAGCTATCCATCAAGTAATAAATTATAAAATCCTTATTCGTCCTAAATCCTAAAATCACTAATCCAACGTGATGGAAAACCTTCAATCAATTTATCATCCAAAGACCACCACCAATTTCCATGTGACTCCAAAATAATTGTACCCGATCAATCAATCCAATAATACATTTAATCTGACATCCATCGATCGACAACACATATTTTTCTACAACAATATAATTATTAGCATCCAATATAACATCACATGATCACGCCTACGCACAATTAAGACCTAACTGGGGAGTTACACCGGTCTAAGCTACCAAACAATTTTTACACTTAACATGCATGAATAGAAAAATGACATGCTTATGACGATTATGCAACTTAGACCACTAATTATAATAAACGTGATAACCCAATTAACACTAAGGATTTTACCGCAGGACTAGGCGTGCGAATCACCACCGGATGTCGTCTTCTCGTCCGTGTCCACCGTAGTCGTCGCCGATTCCGCGCCTCGCTTGGTCTCTCGTCCGCGTCCGTATGTGTCCGTCGTAGTCATTTCCGGTTCTGCATCCCGCTTGGCTTCACGTCTGTGTCCGCGTCCGCCATAGTCGTCGCTAATTCTCCGTCCTACTCAGCCTCTTGTCCGCACCGGTTGATTTCGGTGTCGAACTTGCGCCCACTCCTTTTCTACTATTCTCCCAGTTTTTCTCGATTTTCTTTTTCTCTTTTCTTTTCTTTTCTTTTATTTCTCTCTCTCTCTCTCTCTCTCTCTCTCTCTCTCTCTTTTTTTCCCTTTTCCTTATTTTCCCTCTTTTCTTTTTCTTCCTGTCGACTACCTTTCTTTTCTCCCAGCCGACAGCTCCTTCTTCCTTATCTCTTCTCTCTTTCTTTCCCTCTTCTTCTCCAGAACTCCTTCCCCTCTCTCAACTCACTCTGGCCGGCCAAATCCGGTTGTCACGCTGGCCACACGCCGCATGCATGTACTGCATGCATGTCTATCGATCCACCTCCTTGTCGACGTCACGCCACGCCAACCGTGCATCGCCGCATGCATGCATGCGCCGCTGCATGCATGTCCGCCGAGGTGGTGCATGCATGCACGCTGTCGACCTTGATGTCGTCGTGCAGCACACTGCCAAACCATCGTCATGGCCGCAGCGAGCCACCACGACCGCTTCTACTGCCTCTTCCTCTCCCATTTCTCAAAACATTCAAACGAACTCACATACGGGAACGAATCGCAAAAATGGGCTGCTCGCGCGATGACGATCGCAACGGTATAGCATGCATTGTATGATTTGTGGTTTTTGGTGGTGATTGGGAGGAGAGAATGTGTATTGAGTTGAGCTCTTGTTTGAGAAGGACAGAGCACGTTCTGTTGGGGGAAATGAAGTGGCATAGGAGGAAGAAGAAATGACAGGGAGAGGGGGTTGGTTCGACTGGGGGTAAAAGAAGGGGAAAGACAGTGAAATGGGTTTTCGTATGTTGGATGGAGTTAGCAGGGAAAGAAAATGGGAGAGAAAGGATGGCACGCAGGTGTTTCATCTACCGCCGATCGATCCGAAGATGGGGGCAACGATATGAATGAATGACATGTCATGATTTTGATTTTGATTTTTAAAAAAATATATGTGATAACAAGAAAACATTAAAATCTAATTTAAATGAAATCTTTCAAACAATTCAATTTAATAATAATATTTATTATTATTATTAGGAATAAGTCCATATTACACCCCCTGAACTTTGACAAGAGTCCAAAAAAACCCCCCAACTCCAATACCGTTTGGTTTACACCCTCAAACTGTCGAAACTAGGTCACCCAACCCCCTGTGCCAAAACCACCGGTTTAGAGACTGATGTGGCATCCACACATCGAGAATTGTCGTTACTGACCTCTTTGCCTCCTTTTCTTCTCCCCCAATCCTCTTCCTCACCTCAACTCTACTCTCTCTCCCTCCATTCTTGGCGTCGCCGCCTGGTTCGGTCCCCTGGTGCCGCCTCCAAATGGCACAACCGTCGGCCCCGCGTGCTCCCCTCCGGCCGGCCCGGCGCCTTGCACTGCCGCCCGTGTGTGCCCCCTCCTGCGCCCGTGACCTCTCTCTCCCCAAGGCTCGGCCCTGCCACGCTGCGCTGCCGGCGTCACCTCCCCAAGGCGCAGCCGCTCGCACCGCCATGCTCCTCCTCGGCTCCCACCTCCAGCTAGAGCTCCTCCCGGCACCACCTCATTTCCCTTCAGCCCGGTGCCACCCTCCTTACCGACGCGCTTCTCCGCGCATGCGTGTTCCCACGCAACCATTGGCTCGGGCCGCCTCCTCTCTGCCCCCACCCAGCTCCTCGGCCCGGTCCCGGGCTTGCGTGCGCCCGTGCACCTGTAGGGATACGGGTAGGCTACGCTAGCAACAATTCAAAATTTCTACCACGTAAACCAGGAAGCCAAGCAAGATAGATGATCACAGATCATTACCACCAGACGCGCGCATGGCGAAGAAGAGTCGGGCGACCTAGTCCGATGATGAACGCGCCGATGTAGTGGTCGAGATGATCGCCCAACGCCCTCGTAGTCGATCGCCTCCTCCAGCGACCTCCACAATTCCTTGTGAAGATCGCGGATCATCCTCGCCGCAACAAATGATCGCGAGAACGCCTCTACGGTATCCACACGTCCAGAGAAGGAACAACCGTACGTCGGTGTGCTAGCACCAAGTCGCACGGGAAGGCTCTCTCAAGAAGATGGCGGCTAGGGTTTCGGTGGAAACAACTCACGTGTCTCTCTCGCGCGCCCACACTAGCCTCAAGCATCTCCTTATATAGTGCCCCGTGTCGGATCCTATCCGAACACGTTTAACGAATCATATTCGTATTGGTTTGTTCCATTCCATTAAGTGTGTGACCCGTTAGGTTTACGTGTAATTGGTTGTGACTCGAAACCCTTTCCGACCACGAGTCGTAGCGATCCCTAGCAGGACATAACGATTCCCGAATACACACAAATTATATCGGACGAACCTTAATGCAATATGATCTACGACTAGGTCCTCATCACTTACGACTGTGTCCTATCTTTATACGACTCATTCAGACTCGGTCACGACGATTCAGAACTCCTTACGACTGTGTTTCACCACTCGTGATTTTATTCGATCGGTCTCGACTTGCTCGTATCACCATACGACTTATCTGGATCTGATCGAACTAAGCGACTTACTCTAGTATTCTCCTTTTGCCTCACGATATCTGGTTTGAACTCCAGGTGAGATAACGTGTCATCCATGGACTGTTCAATACTTTCTCGATCGAGTCCTTGGATAACCTTACGTGGTCGAACACTTCGACCACTAGTGGCATGGCTATGCACTTTCTTTATCCGACTACTTTGAGGGGCCCAGAGACATCTCTCCCGTTATGTTAGGAGGGGCAAATCCCATATCCGACCAGTCACATCCCTCCGCATGTTTCATAGCATACCTGAAAGCTACCTTTATAACTACTGATGAACCCGAAGGTCCGATTGTTGGCCCGATCTTTCGATGAGAACGATAAGTTCGGTAGGCGTCGCTCAACTCTCACGATCCTAGCTACGAACACGCAAGGCTCAAACCACGCAATCGCCGAACTGATTGACAAGTCGTTATCAACCGTGCACGAATACCCGGATGACCTGACCACGAAGGTCGATTCCTGCATACACCGAAGAAGCACGCAAGAAAAAGATAAAGCAATCTGAAATTGCAAATATGAATGAAATATTTGATAAATTGGGATTCTGAAGCGGTATTATGGTTGGTCTAGTCGACACAAACCAATACACGAAGTTGCAACAAGGCTAACTTTTAACTAAACAAAATCCAAGAAAACTAGAGGGGGTGTGGCCTCTTTATATAGGGGATGAGGAGCCAAAAATCTAAAATAAATAAAGGGACAGGGCTAAAACTTGTGGGTACTGTTCACGTGAACAGTAACCACACCCCCAGGTGGACCGCCGGCAGATGGGCCAAGTTCAGTATGATTACAAAGCCCAAATTGGCCCAAACAAGTGATATGACGTTTTCTTTTGATGATTGCGATCAGCCCAGAAGGAATTTGGAGGTGAGGCTAGATCCGTTGGAAAGAGGACGAAATAAGCTTTCAATCAAGTACTCGTGGACCTGTAACGAATTTCGTATGTGAAAGTTATGCCCGTTTTAAGTTGGTGCTGTCAGGCTGATTTCGGAGGCCGAATTGGATTCCAAACAGGTCCAGCTCGAACTGCTTGGTTTTCTTGGACCAAAAGTGACATGGCACTGCACATATATATATTTCATCATTAGGTAGCATCATATAGTTCGTATAATATAAAGGCACTCCTAAAAACAAGCTCACCTGATAATTTAAGTGAAGCGTACGAGCTCTTATACTTGGAACAGTAAGCATAGCAAATATAGTTGTATCCATAGGGGTCATATCCTCATCAACTACCCAGTTACGAGTAGCGTTTGGCAAACCCTAAGAGTGCTATTACACATATAGGGAACCATGCTGATCTCAGGTCTAAGGATTATACATCATCATTGCTTGAGACCAACTAATGACACATAGGATCATAACAATCTCAATAGTGTCTCAAGGTGGGTCAATCCAACCCCATGTTTTCTAACATGTGTTCACATTATTGATTCGATATCCCTATATCCATGACCGGTGAAACATGGTCATCAATTAATATATGCATTGGTCGTAGAGTCATTAGTGTTCCGATCAGTGACATTCGACCAGGGATACTTTTAGAACATCATACAAGTCGAAGAGTTTCACCAACAAGTCACATACTCGTTGATCTTCAGAACTAACGATTTATTCAAGGAACAGAATAACATTTATTCACAAACTCATAAACATAGACGTGATACAATCATCTCCATGATTGCCTCTAGGGCATATCACCAACAGCACCTCCACCCGTGCCACTCCCATCTGTCAACCTATTGCCAGTGCCACCTCAGCTCCTCTCCCTGGTCCCGACGCCGCCGGTCGGCTCCTCCCTACGCCAACACCCGCGCCCCTCAGCTCATGCGCTCGTCCCCAGCCCAATTCTCCCATGGCTGGCCTGCCAAAAGCCGCCCGAGACTCCCTTTCTCCTCATATTTCCCCCTTTTTTGTGCCAACCTCTTCAACCCCTACCTCCGATGCAAGCGGTCGGCATTGGAGATCTTGGTGAGGATGTTCATGGCGTGCAGCCTCGCCTCGGCGCTACCGCACTGGAGCAATGCCATTACTAGCTTCATCAACGGTCAGAGGGCCCTTTGAGAGAGAGATGACAAAGCCGATGAGGCATTACCGCGCCAACGTGGAAGCCACGTAGGCGATAAACCAGGTGGTTTTGGCTCAGGGGGTTGGGTGACCTAGTAACGATAGTTCAAGGGTGTAAACTAAACAGTATTGGAGTTCACGGGGTTTTTTGGACTCTCGCCAAAGTTCATGGGTATAATATGGACTTATTCCTTGTTTTTATTTTTATGCAACTTTTTAAACAATTCAATTTGATTTTAAAAGCAACCTTTTAATTAAACACGAAAAATTTTAAAACACGATCAAACATTTAGTAGATTGCCAAATTTAATATTAACATCCTGATTCTGAAAATCGGGTGTTGCACAATTGTTTTGAATTTTGCCTAATTATCTCGCAAGGAATCTAAATTTGCACAACAGAATTCGTAAGAGAGATTGAGGAATGGATGTGTGCTGAATGAGGGGTATGGTTTTTTATATTTTTGTGTTATTTTTAAACTACCCAACAGCCAAAAAAAGTCAAAATTTTCAAAAACCGAACGTTGGTTGGGCCAAACGGGCTACTCGGACCATAATCGGGCGGTGTGCCATGCTGAGCACGACCCATCATGCCGACATGAGCCCAACGGCTGTAATCATGCTGGCAAAGTATCGTGTCGTGCTGGGCACAACCCAACACGCCTACACGAGCCTAACAGGCATAATCATGCCCGCATGATGGGCCTCCACCCCCCTCTAATCCCCTTCCATGCCTTCGTCGTGCTTGCCCCGCCATGCCCGCGCCTTGCCGCCGTCATGTCACGCCCTCCCACCCCCCACTGTGCCCTCCTGCCGCTGTGTCGCGCCCTCCTGTCGTTGTGTCGCACCCTGTTGCCGCCGTGCCAGCACCCAACCTCCTACTCCGCGCCGGCTGCACCCCGTCGTGCCCCCGCCATGCCCACACAGTCGTGCCTCCGTGTCATCGAGTTGTGTCGTGCCCAGGGCCGTGTCTGGCCCAGCACGGCACTATGCTTGTCGTGCCCTATCGGCCCGCTGAGTCAGGGTACGGACCCAAGCATGGCACGGCCGCTTAGACCGTGCCAGTCCAGCCTAGCTACAGTGTGGGTCGTGTCATGCCCAAGCCAGGCCAACAATATCGTGCTTCGGTCCGACCCAGGAACCACGGCCCATCTGGCCACCTCTAGGTTGGATCGTATGCATCGAGTTGATGTGGCCAAATATGGGCGGCCCAGTCTGACACAGCATCAGCCCGTGATGAAGTGGCATGGTCGGGCCAAGGTTGGCCCATGTAGGCCATCTCGACTCGAAAATTTAAAGAATTCCAAGAAATCCAGAAAAATGTAAAAATTCAAAAGTACAAATTAAAATTATAATAAATGAGTTCTATACCCATAAAAGAGACAAATATATTGAAAATGTAATAATGAGGTTTATTAATGTTTACATGGCTTTCTCATTAAAAACTTTGCCAAATAAAAACTCAACATGAGGAAACATTGGCAAAGAAAAAGGAGTACAGCCTATAGCTCTGCATACATCCATGTTCAAAAATTGCATTCAAAAATTCAAACGAACTCCAAAATGGGTGTTTTCGATTTGGTTGGGTAGGGTTTGAATTTAGATAAATTTAGAAATAAAAATCATTCGATTCATAGTTAAAAATGAGTGAGAACAGACCCTCCGAAGTTCGAACCCTAAATTAATTCCTGAAAAAGAAAAGGGGAGAGAGACTTCTCTCTCCGACGGATGGGGCCCATTTGCCATAGACTCGGTCCACATGACCAGTGCATGGATAGAAGGTCTACAGCTACTGTGTTGGTCCATGGACATGGTCTATCCTATGCACTTAAGGTGGTGGGGCTCGAGTGTCATGGACTCATATCCAAATCTGACTTTAATTATGTCCCATTATTCATTCTTGGGCCCACATGTCAATTTAACCAAGCCTCATTAACTCAGTCCTAATTACTCCCTAATCATTACGCTTCCCTAATGACCAACTACAGGGCCTGCCCTAACCAACCGGAACAGAGGAGTCCTAGGCGGTTTCTTGTCGCGCTCGACGCCGGCAAGCCGAACCATGAGGGCGGCTAGGGAGGACAAAAATGGAACCCCCTTCGCTCGGCGATCCTACGGGGGCTAGCAGCGAGGTCTATGACGGCCTGTAACGGCGGCGCTACCATGCGGCGGCGGCGGCGATTTCGCATCGCAGCTGCTACAGAGCCGGGTGGCGCCTTGGCTAACTAATGTGCGCATAGGCACCTAGGAGGTGTAGTGAGCCTACCGGAGTGGAGAGGTATGACGGAGGTGGTCGGCGGGCGGGCGACAACGAGGACCTAAGGCGGCGCGGGAAACTCCTAGCGGTGGTGGTGACCTGCGAGGAGGGGGAAGTTGTGAGCTACCGGAGAAGCTCGAGAGAGGTGCTGAGGTGCTTGAGATGAGAGCAATTGAAGTATGGCTCACCAAGTGAGGTGCGGCGGTGGGATAGGCGATTTCGACAGGAAGCGGGGAGGATGAAGTTGCCGACTAGATCCTGTGAACAAAAGGAGAAATTAAATGGGGGAAAACGATCCTCGTGCTTCGGAACGCACGGTGACGCGGGTGGCGAGGTGGGGAGCTTCCCCGGAGCGGCCGAGAATGGCGCGATTGCGCTTCGGTGGAGGACGGGGAAAAGGGATGAGAGTGGCCAGGAGGCGTGAAGTGAGCTTAGGGTGAACCTTTTATAGGCAGAGGAGGGATGGAGGGGCTGGTGGCCGATTGGGACCAACGGATAGTTTGGCATCAAGGCGGTGTGGGTACAACGGCTTGGAGCAACGGGAGTTGGCGGCTGAGTGACTGTGACAACACAGAGACGTGATGGGCGTGGTTGGCGTGAGGACGACGTGGTGGAGTGACAGGCAAAATGCCAGCTCGCCTGTGCACGTACCACGGCGGTGGTTGTGGCGCTAGTGGCAACCGTGCCACTTGCAGCGTGGCACCAGTGCCAGAAGCACATGTCACCGAGAGGGAGAGAGCAGGGGGAGGGCGCTTTGGGCCAGGCCGAGGGGAAACCAGAGAGGGGGTAGGAAAAGCGGTGGGCCAAGCTGTGTGGCCCAAGGCCGGTTTGGCCCCGAGAACAGGAAGGTGAAAGAAAGAGAAAGAAAAGGGAAGGGTGGTAGACATTATTTTTGGTGTTTGCTCAAATTTGGATTTCTGGTTGGCGAATATCTAAATGATTCCTTGTTATTTACAGACCAAATTTGGACTTAGGTTCCAGCTTTAGGGTTTTAGCTTCTCACAACACGTCCTGAGAATGAATGCTGTTAAAACAACTCCCAAAAGCATGCAGATAAGACATCAACAGATAATACACAAAAGTTTTAAAAATCCCGTATTTTACCTTCAGGAATTTTTGGGGTGTTACATTTAGTTTGAGCCAATAGGTTTCTTCAGTCCATTGATGCGGCATAGAAATTTCTTATAAACACAAAGTACTTCAATTGAGTTCAGTGTGAATTTGTCTGAAAACAAGTGCTTACCAGATCTCACTCCTGTGGTGTGCAGTAGTCGAAATGGAGTGCATTCACGACAGTAGCTAGTAGCTTCAGTTTTGCAGCGACAAAAACTCGAGTGTACCGCTATGCATAATCTACTCTTAGCCATTACAACGGCATTAGATAATTCCGGTTCCTCATGAGCCTTCTTTTCGTAGAGTATGACACATGGAACACAGGGATGCCATTATAACTGCTCAAAATAGAAACTTCTCACGGCCCACCTCGTTGCTATAATGCTATTTGTGTGAAGTGTCTGCACCTCTCCTCTGCCATTGTTGCCTAGCAGGCTGGCCATGCGGTTGTCGTCTCGAAGCGTGAGCTCGGTTTCTCCTTCGAGGGCCTGAATTGGTGTGCTTGGTGCTGGTGGTGTTTGTCAGGCTGCGTGGCTCCATTTCTGAGGTTGAAGTTGTGGTGTCTTCGCTTGAATCAACAACGTTGTCTCCTTCAGCTGTAGTGGGCACGCTGGGAGGAAGAGAAACATACATTCCAGGCTGTATGGCAAGGTCTTTCTTTGGTTCAATCAGACCATTTCGTTCTTGCTGCAGATTAAACAGTGACGCAAACTTCTCTCTCCTGTTGTTCTCTGATTCGTAATGGAGCAATTCTTTTTCATCTTCTCCAAGGTCAATTATTAGAGATGCCTGCAGGTGAAAGGACAAAAATTAATTATAACAGATCCCACTGAGGCGTAACATATCTCTAAAGGGTGTATTTGTTTAAAGTACATAAAGTGGATTGAGAATCATACGATTGTATAAGTGTATACTGTATAACAAAACAAAACTGGGCAACTCTGTAAAAAGTTCCTGAAGCAAATCAACCACCAATAATTACTAACTAGAAGATAACTCTGAAGCAAGGATGACAAATATGGAGGACAAGGGATTTGGTCTCCAAATATCATGATCAAGATTTAATAAATATCATGATCAAGACTTAATAAGTTACATAAATTCAAATTAAACTGACAACACCTAGAAATGTTGAAATGATTCACTTGTACTTGAGTCATATCTGATACATACCAGTTGAGAGGTATTTGTGCCCAACAGATCACGAACATGCTCAATATCCTTCTCATCAAACACTTTGCGGCAAACAGGACAAAATCCTTTGTGCTGATTTACATTATAATGGTTATCTGAGTTGAACAAATCCAATCCTTCAGAAGCATCAATAACTAGTAGCAACAGTCAAGATTAACAACATAACATATGTAACCAATGAACAAAAATGTTAACTACATTTATGAACGAATTTACATTGTCAATAATTGGTTCCTTGAAAGTATCCCATTTAACATTGTCATCACGAACTAAACAATCTCAAAAGTAAAGCAATTATTGGAAGTCTCAATTGCATGTTTGCCCTTTAAGAAAATAACTTTGTCAAAGAAACAATGTGAAATTTGAATCATATATTCATATGTGAAGTGTCAACGCAAACAAAAGCTTACAATTTCATATTTTCCAGGTGCAAAATGCCTGAGGTTGAGAATGACTTTCGACATTGTCATTTGTTTGGATGGAATTTAGAGGTACTAGGATGATAGCATCAGTTGAAAGAACATAAAGGAAACATCTATGTCAAATATGGCATGCTAATCCCGTTGCCAACATGTGTTGCCATTAAGATAGTAAAATTGGGTGCTGCACATTAACTAAAGAACTTCATCACCCGAAATAGTTCACTTGCAGTTTTATTGTGTTTCATTACAATAGTAAGTAATATAATGCTACCAGAATGTAACTATCCTTATTTTCTCAGCATGAACTAGAACCTTAGGGCAATTCACAAAAGACAGCATACACTTGAATTTCAATCAAGCAAAAAGTGAATGAATAATGTATGTGGGTGTAACCAGGGTTCAAAAACCCGCTACCGGACCAAAACCCGGAGAGGGCCCGGGAACGGTAACCGCCGTTACGCCGTTACCGATTTCCGAAAAACCCGGTTGAATCTCGCTTGAATTTGCTTAAAAACCAGCCAAAATTCAAAATTTGAAATTTGAACTCATAAAGCCCGGAAAAACCGGCCGGTTTTCCGTTCATTACCACCGTAAATCGTAATCGCGTAACCGCGGTTACCGCCGGTTTTTTCCTGGTGTAACGTGATTATCCATCAACCTAACTGATCTTAGTAAGCAGCTTTAATTCGAAGTGCATGAAACAGTTCTAGGAAAGATGTTCAAACAACACAAAATTTTAGAAAGGGAAAAAACTTCACACCTCCAGTAGTTACTGCTGTACTACTCTTCTTAGAATCATGTTGGAGCCATTCCCACCATCTCATAATGCAGTCACTGCATTGCCAAAATAGTAAGCCACCATTGGAGAGAATAAATTACTTGCACATATCTGTATGTCGCAAAAAATAAATCATCAACCTGTGGAAGCAGTGGTAGCATGACATCAATTTCATAAATGGCAAAGCAAAACCATCCTTATCCTCTGGGACTAAAGGATATAGACACAGTGGACAATCCCCTGCTGGATGATTCATATTTGAGAGGATCTCTCCAGCTTCCTGCATGTAAGGATACTTAGATCATGCGAAAAAATGGAATCATGATGTAGCCTCTCAGACAACAATTGTTACCATGCATATGAACAAATTTTTGTTAACAAATTCTGTAATACCCAATGACAAGTAAATCTGGGGGCAAGTGGGAAATTCAGAGGGGTGTAGTGTGTGTTTACAAAATTCAGACACAAAATTCTGTTTATACACAAAACCCTGGTGTCATTTGTGCTCTATTCATCACTTACTACAATCAAAACTAACCTACAAGTCATCAAATAGTGTTTCTCAAGCATGGTTTTTAAGGCGCTAAGGCGAGGCGAGGCGCCAAGGCACCGCCCAGACGCCTAAGCGGCGCCTTGGACTCCTAAGCAACGCCATATGAGGACACCTAAGCGACGCCACGAGAAGAAAGGTTCAAGAAGAAAGGCTGCAAACGTGAGAAGAAAAAAAGAAAAGGAGGAGAAGAAAACGTGAAAAGAGCCCAGCCCATCAAGCCAGCCCAGCCCAGATCACCCCCAACTGCCCAGTGCCCAACATCTAACCCTAGCCGCCTCTCCTCTCCGGCTCTCCCCATCTCCCACGTCTCTCTCCCCCCCCCCACCCCCCCCATCCGACGCAGCAGCGATCTGAAGGGGTGGCGGTGAGGCGAAATCGACAGCAAGGGAGGCGAAATCGACGGTCGCGGCGGTCGCAATAGCCGCGGGTCGTCGTGAGGCGTAGCGCGACACGATCCGGAGCAGATGGCGGGAGATCCGAGGCGCCGACTTTGCACGTGGAGGTGGCCATCGCCGCTGCTCCAGAGGTCCTCGCGACGGGCTTGCGAAGCGGCCGGCGAGGGCGACGGGTGGCCCCCGCACCCTGTCGACGAACTCCAAGATCCAGGCGAGCTCCCGGCTCCTCTCTTCTCTCCTTCTACCTCCCTCTCCACCGAAGGCTCCGAGCAGAGGTGTGGGTAGGGCACGGGGAACCGCGGGGAGGAGGTGTCGAGGAGCTACGCGACGGTGACGAGGAGCCGAGAGGAGGCGGCAAGGAGGGGGCGACGCCTTAGCACCCCGGCAGCACCTTACCGCCTAAGCGTCGCTTTAGGCGACGCCTTAATGACCATGTTCTCAAGAAGAAAATATCATCCGATACTTTCCAAAAGATATCACACTTCATAATTTGAAGAGCAGCAGTGCAGTACACAATTATTTTGATGGCACTATATCTTATTCCCTTCCCTTCCCATATGAATAGTGAGTAAGCAATAAAGTAAATCGAGTCTAGCCATAGATGATAGCACCTGGGGCACTGTAAAAAATACAACTATCGATACTTTCAACAAACATGTAACAAGTATGCAAAATGCTCTAGAACATTATGAATTTATGGTACGGAACAAGTTTTTTTAAAGACAAGGAATACCTCACACAATGCCACGAGCATCGGATAGTAGGAAAGCTCTTTAGCCTTGTTCTGGATGCTGGTAATAAGATAAGCCTGTCGATTCTCATCAAGGCCCTTACTTTCCACAGCATAAACATGAGGTGGTTCTTTTGGATACTGCAAGTCCAATGCCATAAAATTGAAATGCATTAACACTGAGGCCAAACATAACCAGCTATGAACCATTCTGAACAAGGTGGATTTGCTAAGGAGACAAAATTTCTGGGAGAGTAGCAGCATAAAAATTGATACCATAAAAGTAAAATTAAAAGCATGCTAGATATTAACATTTATCCCTAATATGAACTTTGCAATTTGGAAGGTTTACAACATAGAATTGTGCATGAAATTTAGACTGGCAATAAACAAGTAACAGAATTATGATAAGTTGTTTAGTGCTGTATATCCTTCACATTACATCTGTGTTCTGAACTTACGATATCACAAACATTAGAATACTGCTTCAACACGATGAGACCATATTACTGCTTCCAAGACATTAAAATGGTGAACCATTTCAGCAAAGAGGTGTGCTGTTGGCATTATTCCAAAACAACAGTTTTCAAAACAGCAAGTTCTCTGTATGTATCATCAAGAACTATAGTAGTATAAATGGATGAAGCATGTGCTTTGCAGTGTACAAAAGCAGCTTGAGGAAAGATAACATGACAGATTTTTCTCTTCTTATTTTTTTTTTTGCAAGGAACATGGCATATTCTTGAACATGACTAGCCAATTAACTCCAAGTAGTTGTAGAGTTATTCCAAAGCTTTTAATGAATGGCACTATAAGGACTCATGCATGCATTTATGAGCAACAGTGATTAGTACCCAACAAAGGTAACAAGAGACACTAAGGAAAACAAACAACCATTCGCCAGAACGAAGAAAAAGAGATTTGCAAGTCAATCAGTTGATCAATGGTTCCACAACAATTCTCTATGAAACAGAAGTACCTAGAGTTTAGATAGGGTTAGAATGATAGATTCATCTAGAAAGAGAGTAGAGGTTTATACCTGCGAAGATGCTTTAATTTCGAGAAAGACTTCCACAAACTGAAAAGGAGAAAGTGCTCATAAACACACATATAAATCTGCATATAACTCATTTAAATAGAAGTGTAAGTTACGGCAATACTGGTCACAGTATACTACAATTGTACATTGATGCCACTAATAAAGAATTCATATATAAACAATGTCAAAGTTTATAAAGAATAAAGAATAATGTATTCGCCGTGCCTTCGATCACATACAGCGAAACTCAAGAAACCACACAATTACAACCACTTCAAAGCTCATAGAAAAGGCACACCCAAGGGCTTTTCAACTGAAATGTTCAATCCCGTGCATGGTCATGTTGGCAGTTACTAGCTATCATTTCATAGAATATGGATGGTCCTAAGCATTCCTACATACTGAGGAATTTGGACTTTGCTGACTCTGATTTGTGAGCACAGAGAAGACAATATCTTTCTCATCCACTACTTCCCCATCCCTTCCCAATTCACACTGCCTCCTCAGCAACCCCACCTTCCTTCTGCTTTCACCACCCCACTGCATCCCCTTCCTCCTCTCAACTCCCCTTCCTTTCTTATTTCCCTACTTACCATTCCTTCTCCCATTATGCCTCCCTATGTTCATCTCGTTTCTGGATCACCTTCACTGGACCTCTGTCCCCCAAAAACACCATGTTGCCACTACCGTACCCAGAGCCGAGGTGGTAGTCATGCAGATCCACCCTTGTGGTTATGTATTCATCCATACCATATTCCATATTACAAATGTTCTTGTCAACATCAATCTACCATTATGTTTCTAAGCATTAGTTGTTGGCTCAAACTAATTACTATTGGACAGAATGGGGGCAAATATTGTTTCATTTTTGTGCTTGCAATACTGTCAGCTTGAAGGGAAAAAATTGCAATGGATTTGAACTAAGGATGTCTTGGGTTATCAAATTATCACCGGTTACATGCAAGGAAAAATTTATATGGTCGATTGAATGCAAGTAACTGCATGTATCCATTAAAACGTAATGAGAGAACTGTTAGATATAACTTGTATAAGGAATTCTTTGAATATTTACATCCACATGTAACTTGTATATGTTGTCTTTGAGGCCCATTTGAATTGATAAGGATTTATTCCAACATGGTATTAGAGCCCATGGCTCTCTCCTCTCCAAAAAACCCTAAACCTAATCATTCCTTCCTCCCCACCTGACTGCCGCCGCCGCCACCGTCGTCTACTTCACCCGTGAATCCCTCGCCCGCCTCGCTCCCGAGCTCATCCTCCCCGACGTTCTCTCGCTCGCCTCACCGTCATCCTCTACTCCGCATACAGAGCTATCGCAGCTCCCGAGTTCCCTCCGCGCCGCCCCAACGTCCTCTGCTGCGTGCCCCCCGTCATCCACTGCTCCGCGTTCCAAGCCGCCGCCGCAGCCCCCCTCGGCTTCGGCCGCCTCTCCCTGGATCCAACCGCCACTCATTGGATCCGGCCACCTCTCCCCGGTTTCGGCCACCAGCCACCGCTCACCAGATCTGACCGCCCCAACCCGAATCCGACCACCGCTAACACCAGGCTGCCCCGACACCGCCGTCCCTCTACTCCGGATCTGAGCGGCCGCCGACTCCAGGCCGCCCCCTGCTCCGGATTGCTACCGCCGGTGGCTCCTTCGCCATCCCGCTCCCCCCTGTTCGGTTCGACGAGACAAACTTCCAAGAGTGGGTTGTTCACACAAGGATTCACCTCAACAGCCAGTGCCTCTGGGGTCATCTCACCGGTGAGCACCCCTATCTACCTCGCCCTACGCCACCGGTTCTACCTGCTCTTCCTGTTGGTGCAGATAAGGCTACTCAGGAGGCGCCACTGCTGCTCTAGAGATCCTGGAGCTCTACCAGTCTGAGCTGCACGACTACGAAAGGTGGCAGGATGTCGAAGCTCGTCCTATAGCCATCCTGGTGGGTAGCATGCCTATGGCCATCTCCATGGATGTGGCGGAGTTGCCGACGACTCAGCTGATGTGGGAGCGCCTCCGAGCTCAGTACCAGCCGACAAGTGATGCTATGTACCTCTTTGTCATGCACCAGGCGCATTCCCTTCAGCAGCTCGATGCCATTGTGGACGACTTCTACCAGCAGATGTCTGGGGTGTAGCGTCAGCTCGACTCTAGGGTCGGATGTCTGTCGGACCTGTTCCTGCTGTGTGCGGCTCCACGCTCATCAGGAGACTCACCATCTCTACAATTTCCTAACGCATCTCTGGCGTAAGTTTGAGACTGTGCGTGCTCAGCTCCTAACTCGCCCCCAACGCCCGAGCTTAGTGTTCGTGTTTAGGAAACTCGTCATCGTGGCGCAGCTCAAATGTCGGTTGTCTTGTCTGCTTCAGTGTCAGCTCCTTCAGCACCACCCATGGTCCCTCCAGCTCCCATGGCACCAGTGGTTGTTGTCTCTACTGCGGGTCTCCACTGCACCTACTGTCAGCGTGACGGTCACCGGTACCAGGACTGCTACAAGCGCAGGGCTCCGGAGGTTCTTCCCACTCAGGAGCTAACACCTCTCGCCAGGGCTCCTCTGGTGACGCCACGCGGCAGCTCCTCTCCCTGCTCCAATGCCTTGGTGTCGGCTCGTCCTCAGACTCCTAGGGTTCCGCCGTCGCTCTTGGTTCTGGGCGCCTTCCGCCCACCTCCTCCCTCGTTAGGTATCTTGTCTCCGTAGATCTTGGACTCTGGTGCTTCCTTTCACATCACATCGAATTCTACCCACCTTACTTCTGTGAGTTCCACAACTCTTCCTTCCACTGTTCAGACAGCAGGTTGTACCTCTCTCCTTGTTGCAGGCCGAGGCACCCTTTCCACTTCTTCCTTTCATGTTCCTCCAATATCTCATGTTCCTCAGCTTACTATGCAACTTATATCAGCTGGTCAGATCACTGATCACGACTGTCGTGTTGTTCTAACTCTTGTTGTGTCCAGGACCGCCGCACGAGGATTGCTTGGTACTTGCCCTCGGCGCCGTGATTCGTAGCGTCTTTGAGAACTCGACTAGCTGCACCTTCCTTCCGCTATCTCTACCAGCTAGTCAGCCATTACCATTGCCTCTGTTTTTGCTGCGTCCTCTACTGCTTCCTTCGCTCAGTGGCACCATCATTTAGGTCATCTCTGTGGATCGTGTGTTTCGTCACTAGGTCGTGGTGTTCTTAGGTCTGTTTCTAGGGACATCTCTTTACATTGTATGGGTTGCAAGCTTGGCAAGCAGTCGCGGCTCCCCTATCCCTCTAGTGATTATGTTTCTACTAGTCCTTTTGATCTTGTTCACTCTGATGTTTGGGGCCCGGCTCCCTTCGTTTCGAAAGAGGGTCATCGATATTATGCATAGTTATCAAGGTGTTGCCTAGGCGTCCTGGCGCTCTATGGTGGACGCCAGGGGTCATCGCCTAGGTTGCCCTCACCTTGCCGCAGGGGGGAGGCCGTAAGCGGCGACGCAAGGGGAGGCGGTGGCGCCCAGATCTGGGCGGGGAGAAGGCGGCGGGGGCTCGGGGGGAGGACCAGTGTAGCGGGGTAGGAGGAGGGGGAGGGAGGAGGCAGCCGGCGGCTCACGGCCGGGGAGGATCCCAGATCCGCGCGGGGAGGCCGTGGAGGCGCGCCGTGTGGGGAGGAGAGGGAGAGGGTGACGGGTTTGGGGGTAATCTAGCCAATTTTCAGAGGTCGTCAAATCCTCACCTAGTCGCCCGCCTAGGCTTCCTGGCGCCTCCGGAGCGCCTCGCCTCGCCTTGTCGCCGTGACAACTATGATATTATGTGATATTTATTGATGATTATTCTCATCATACTTGGATCTACTTCATATCCTCTCACAATCAGGTTCTCTCTATTTTCCATATGTTTGCCACCATGGTTCACACTCAATTTGATTCAGCCATTCGTGTGTTTCGTGCTGACTTTGCTGGCGAGTACCCATCCACTGCTTTGAGTCGCTTTCTCGCCGAGCAGGGTACTCTTCCCTAATACTCTTGTCCTAGTGCTCACGCTCATAATGGTCTCTAAGCGTAAGCATCGTCACTTGCTTGAGACAGCTGGCGCTCTTATGCTTGCCTCCACTGTTACATGCCTCATCAATATGTAGCATTACACTGCTCTTCAAGTTTCTACTGTCGAGCGTCTCTACGGTCGAGCTCTAGAGTACAGCACCTTCACAGTTTCGGATGTGTCTACTTTGTCCTTCTTCCACCTCGTGAGCGCACCAAGCTGACGACTGCTCAGTCAATTGAGTGTGTTTTTCATGGCTACAGTCTTGAGCATAAGGGTTATCGCTGCCACGACCTTGTTGCTCGCACGATGAGGATCTCTCGGAATGTCACTTTCGACGAGTCCCGACCTTACTACCCTCGTTCCCCTACTGTCAGCTTAGATTCTCTTGATAAGTCGATCTCCTTTCTGACTTTTTTTAACCCTCAGCTTTCCACTTTTGTTTTGTTTCAGCCTCCACCTTCTTTGCTTCCCTCTCCTCCAGCTCCACTTGTTCCCCCTCCGGGAGAGGTTCCTTCCAGCTCTTTTGTTGAGATTTCACCATTTCCCCTGCACTACTCTCGCCGTCCTCGGCCTACTCCTTCTCCACTTGAGTCTACGTCTTTGCTGGGCTATGTTCCCAGCTCTTCTTCTCCGTCCTTACTAGGTCCTGCTCCACCTTCTCCTAAATACGATCTTTGTGATCGTCGCACTGTCAAGCCTCCTAAGCGCTACGGCTTCACAACCGCTACTCTTTATGAGCCTATGACCTACCGTGAGCCTGTTTCTCACCCTGAGTGTCAGCTCGCGATGTCTGAGGAGATTGTTGCCTTGAAGCGTACAGACACTTGAGATCTTATGCCCTTACATGCGCGTGTCACTCCTATCATGTGCAAATGGGTGTACAACATCAAGACCCACTCGGATGGTTCTCTTGAGCGTTACAAGGCTCGTCTTATGGCGCGTGGTTTTCAGCAAGAGCATGGTCGTGACTACGATGAGACCTCCACTCCAATCGCCTACATGACCACTGTCCGCACTCTCCTTGCTGTGGCCTCTGTTCGACGATAGCCTGTCTCTCAGTTGGACGTCAAGAATGTCTTTCTCCATAACGAGTTGCGTGAGGAAATCTACATGCAGCCGCCCCTGGGTATTATGTCCCTGCTGGTATAGTTTGTAGCCTTCGTCATTCTCTCTATGGGCTCAAGCAAGCTCCTCGTTCTTAGTTTGACTGCTTCTCCTCTGTTATCACTGTTGTCGGCTTATCCGCCAATGATCGCAACCCTGCCATCTTTGTACACACCTCTCCTCGGAGTCGGACACTCCTCCTTCTCTATGTGGATAATATGATCACTACTGGGAATGACTTTCAGTACATTGATTTTGTGAAGGAGTATCTCAGAGCAGTTCTTGATGTCTGATTTGGGTCCCCTTCGTTACTTTCTTAGGATCGAGATCACTTTTATGCTTAGAGGCTACTACCTCTCCCAGGAGAAGTACATTTAGGATATTCTTGCCCGCGCTTGTCTCACTGATCAGCGCATGGTGGACACTCTTATGGAGCTTAGCGTTCACCTTCGGCCCATTGATGGGGGAGCCTCTTGAGGATCCCATTCGCTACCGCCATCTTGTCGAGAGCCCTGTCTACCTTACGATCACTCGATCTAACATTTCTCACCCAGTTCACATTCTGAGTCAGTTCGTCTATGCTCCCACTCTGTTCCACTACAGTCACCTTTGAGCTCTGCGATATCTTCGTGGGACCATCAATCGTCGTCTTTTCTTTCCTTGCTCCAGCTCTTTGCAGCTTCAGGCGTACTTTGATGCGACCTAAGCTAGCGATCCTTTTGATCACCGGTCTCTTTCTACCTATTGTGTTTTCCATGGTTCCTCTCTGCTTGCCTGGAAGACCAAGAAGAATATTGTCGTTTCCTGTTCGAGTGCTGAGGCTGAGTTGCGAGCCATGGCCGCATTGACTGCTAAGATCACTTGACTACGGTGGCTACTTGAGGATTTTGGTGTTTCAACTTCTGCACCGACTCCTCTATCATCAGACAGTACTGGTGCGCTTAGTATTGCTCAAGATCCAGTGAAGCATAAGGTCACCAAGCATATCAGAGTAGATGCTTCGTTCATGAGATCGCAAGTGCAGGACCACATAATTGTTCTTCAGTGTGTGCCTTCGGGACCACAGTTAGCAGATTTATTCACCAAGGCACAGACTAGAGCTCAGTATAGCTTCTACCTCTTTAAACTCAGTGTTGTTGACCCACTATGAGTTAGATATGACTTGTATAGGGTGTTCTTTGCATATTTACATACACATGTAACTTGTATATGTTGGCTTTGAGACCCATTAGAATAGACAATACTTCATTCCAACAAGAATCATAATTGGCTATAACTATTGACCAAAAAACAAGGGCATTTTTTATAGTACTGTTACTTATGCACAACAAAAATGCCTTTTTTTCTGTCTTGAGTCACCGATATCATTGCTTAGCATTGTGCAAGCTAAATGTGAAACTAGATAGTAGATACAGATGATTGTAAATCATCACAGTAGTACAGTATCGCATAATTTTGGAAGGGGTAAGAATTTTCCATGTGAACTACATTCTCTTTCATTCCCGCAGCAACCAGTTAGATGTAAAAAGTGACGGAATGATTTGAAAGTTGGAAATCTTCCAGTAATTTAGTCCTATTTGAGTTGAACTTTCATTTTACCATACTAATACTCGCCGGGCCATGAATCCCATGGAGTATCATGCTGGCTATCAGGATTAATTGACAGACATTTGCCTGCACAAATTAAAATGAATGTGTTGCTGATCCGGGCACAAAAGTACAACAAACAAATCGGCCCCAAGTGTATATCCCTGTTTCCCTCCTAATACAGCGGCACTAGGACCATTACAGGCAGCATACATACATTAACAGTTGATCACAGGCAAACACCCCAACAATTGATCAGTAAGGCGACAAGCACTACGTAGAAAACTACCTCAGCTAGTAAACACAAGGCCTAAATTACCCACTAATTTCCTCCTCTTCTCCGAGAGCTAGGGTTCGGAAGCGGCACCTCGCCGCCGCCGACTACTGCCGACTACTCCCACACACAGGAGCGGGTCGATCGACCGATCGATCGCGCAAGCCAAGCCCTTTCACCACCCGCAAAACAGAACGCAGCAATCGGGAGGGATCGGAAGCCATGAAGCGGTCCAGGTGACAGGTGTGGGGAGAAGGGTGGGGAAAAGGCTAGGCGAACCTGCTGCGAGGAGTCGTCGGCGGTGCGGGGGCGGACGTGCACGACGAGGTGGGGAGGGAAGTCGCAAACAACGCGGCAGTCGTCGCCGTACACCGCCGCCACCGCCTCCACCTCCAGCCGCACCTCCTCCTCCGCCTCCGCAGCCATTACTACCATCAGTGGTGGCCGAGGAGTTTTTTTTTCCCCCTTTTCTTTTGGGGAGTGCGCGTGGCGTGAGCGTGACCGCGTGGGGATTGGGCTGTGCAGGGTGGAAATTGGGAAATAAATTTGGTGGGGGCCTCGAGGCGCTCCGCATCTACCGTTCATCGGGGCCTCGAGGCGCTCCGCATCTACCGTTGAGGGATCGATCGGTAAGAGAGTCTCTTAGAGAATTTACTTCTGGAAAATTAGGTTAGTTCGTGTGAGAAATAAAGACGTGTACAATGATACAGATAAGTGTTATTTATAATAACTCTTTATATTACCTATAAACAGCACTAAGACAACTCATACAATGATACAGATAGCTCTTTCATAATTGTAGATAACATATTTATCTTTTTATCTCTTTTATCTATATCAACTTAAATCCTATATGAAACCCATTGGACAAGAAATAAGGGGGCATTTACAAACGTGATATCCTGTCTCTTCGTCCTTTGACGTAGTAACCAAGCATCCGTAGAGCTGATCCAAACAGACAGCTTTGGATAGAACTTTACTAGGAAATAAGACAAGGAGCTTGCCATTTGTACAACTATGTTCCCACTAAAAAGGTCAAGATGAGATTCTTCAGACCTTTGGAACAAATTCACTAGAAATACCACACTGGTTTTTTTTCACTAGAAATACCACACTAGTTGAATCAATTTAATCTGTGAAAAGCCGAAAACACAAAAGGAACTGAATTCTATGTTGATGCATTTAATTACCAAACATGTCCTGTAAATTTATTCAACCATGTCTGGGAAGAACACTGGAAATCAATCTGTAAAACCATATGGTGATTATGTTTTGTAAAATCAACAATAATATCAAGCCAAGTTTATAGAGCTTACAGGTTACATGCAGTAGAGTAGGCACCTAGTTTTAATGTAACTCCTATCCATTGCCGGAATTGAAAGATCCGTGGGTTTTTATTGCTTGGTTCTAATGGTTGAAACATATCATGCATGCTGTAGAGGCTTGCTGGTTCTGAAGAGATTGCATCTCCCAGATGTGTGTCGAACTTGCCACTCCACTGTTACCAAGGAAATCAAGAAATCAACTGAAACCTCCTTATCGAAGGTATATATGTTGCTGGATTGCTCCATGCTTCTCTCATTTGCATGATGCGGTTGACATTGGTTTCCCAACTTAGCGCTCCAGCTTCCACCCATGATTTTTCCAGATACATTCATGCTACTACTTGGCAACTGACAGCTTACATATTCCAGATTGCATGCGCTGAAGGATTACAATCCTCTACAACATGAAAGAATGATGTTTTCACTCGAAATTGAATTGCTTGGTGAAGGATAGCCTGCAATTTGGGTACCTCCTCAGTTGTTGCCTGTATTTTCATAATGCTATTTCTGGCAGATGGGTTCAGTTGTTGGCTTGCTTTTCGCTGCCTGCTACTACGAAGACTATGCTCAACTAAGATGTCCTGTTATTGATTCGGCTTCATTTTGCAGATCGATTGCTCCAGCCTATGCCTTGAAGGATCCTCATCATCTTGAATTCTTGATTCGTTCAGTGAACCATATTCCTTCGTTTAGCGAGCCACAGACACCACCATTTCGAGCTCCAAAGGAAAACAAGTTGTCAAACCAACCCAAGGAGAACAAGGCCTTTCCCAGCGTTACTGAGTGGGAGAAGCTCATCATCATCGACGATTTTACCGACAACTTCTCCACCCCCGTCACCTCTAGAGCTGCTGCCAAGCCTCCGAGCGCCAAGTTACCGTCTCACGTGAAACCATTGGATGATAAAACTTCAAGGATTATGGAGAGACTGGAAGCCCCAAGGCCAAAGAAACAGAGGGCTAGCAAGCACGTCACCAGCACCAGCACGCCACCAGCATCCAGCCATGTTGCCGGTACACAGATCAAGAAGCCACTGCTGCCATTTCAACCGAGCTCAGACCTACCTTCAACAGGCTAAGGCGAAAGCCCATTACATAGCCAGGCGTATGCCACCTCAGTTGACTAACAATGCTGATCAAGAGCATTCAACTCCACTATACTGTGAATACATCTCGGGCAATGGCTCACGGCCACGCACGTCGACACATTTTGTGTTCAAATGTACATATGAAACCTTACTGATGTGTAGAGACATGACGTAACGCAAACTACTGAAATTAAAATACGGATGGCTTGCTTCTGCAGTCATTGAACACTTTTGCTCACTAGTCACTAAAATCGACATATTGAGATCTACAGTAGAGGTCAACCAGATGACAAGAACAAATAATACGAAATTGCAAAGGTTTAGACCTTCAGGGCCCTACTTCTCCCCTCAAGTACTTGCCCAGAAGGAAGTCACTGCGCTTACAGTTACATTAGTTCTTGGGTCACTCAATACTTCAAGAAATGTGCTACCTACTGACTGACAAAGAGAACAGATGTGGTTCTCAACTTCTTATGGCGGAGGATCTCAGCGAGGTGTACGTACCTCCAATGGTAACATTGGAGACGTCGCGTTGGTGCTGGTCCCGCTTCTCAGTTGTTCAGATGCTGCTGACTTTAGCTCTAGCTGCTGTAGTTGATGGACAACATGAGACATCCTTGGCCGCACCGAGGGGACGTGCTGGGTGCAGGAGTAGACAAGGTCCACAACTTTCTGGATGACCCCTGCCTCCGGTAAGTCCTGAATGAGCGGGTCAAGCAGCTCTAGATATCGGTGTGACTGGACTAGAGGAGTTGCCCATTCAAATATAGTCTCCCATCCGACAGATTCAACAGATTGTGCAGGCCGACGACCACTGATGATTTCTAGAAGCAGCACACCAAAGCTGTAGACATCGCTCTTTGTTGTCAGTTCATTCCTGTATATGAACTCAGGAGCAAGGTATCCATAGGTTGCAGCCTTGACAGTCCTCTCATGCATTACTTCCCATGGCACAAACTTGGACAGGCCGACCCCCATTAGATGGGAACCAAATTCCTCATCAAGAAGAACATTGCTTGCGCGGATATCACGGTGCACTACCTGGGGCTTCACCTTGTCATGCAAAAACCTGGATTAAAATGAGCACCAGTAAGTACATAGTAATTAATAGTAGTGAATTCAACATAAGGCCGTAACGACAAGGGCAAGGCAATAGCCAAATGTCTCACATTAATGTTAAATAGTAATTTGAGCTCATCATGGTTCAGTGGAATGTAAACAACACTCGTGAATTAATGTTGCTTGAAAATTATATATGGCTGCAGCAATCCTTCTGTATAGTTTAAAACTTAAAAGTTATAAACTCATATGACAGAACTTGCAGCGAGAACAGCGCAACACAATTGGCTTCTGCAATTATCATTCTTTATAACCTAACTAAAGCATACATGTGCCAAGTAGTCTCCCATTCATAACAGTTCATAAACATTCTCAGCCCACTAGTGCCACTTAATAAAAAACTTCGAATCTAATATCTAATGTGAATTCCATGTAATATAATAGAAAGAACAAGTCATCCTAAAATGGTAATCCAATTGAGTTTTTTAATAGCGCACGTAATAAAGTAGAGTGGACCAATACATGCCAGCGTTACGTAAAATCTGCATGCACAACATAGGTTTATGCATGTATCAGACGTTACTGGAACCTAAATAATGTTTCCATGCAAATTTAAGACCATGCACTCTTGATTCTATTTAAGTCCAATTGGGCTGGAAGCACACCAAACAGGGATAGATATTATGAAAGAAGTTGAAATAACAAAAATAATTGCAGCTAAGACATAAGAAGCTTGATGCTTTCATTACTTATTATTTCAAAATCTCAGTAAGAAATAATCTCTCCCAGTGGAACAGAAGAGAAACTCAAATTTATGCAAATGGCTGGAATGACTTACGCAATCCCCTGTGCAAGAGTTGTGGCAACTCTCATTCTCATTGGCCAATCAAGGCTCCGTCCTCCTCTGGGAATATGATGCAGCCACACATCCAATGGCCCATTTGCGACAAACTCATAAACAATAAAACGATCACCATGATCATAACAACATCCTTTAACAGACACTAAGTTAGGGTGATAAAGCTTTGCAACTCTCCCGATCTCAGAGTAGAAGTCCTTTTTTCTTTGTAGGCTGGATCTCTTTAATCTCTTAATTGCTACTTTGGATCCATCTGGCAAGATTCCGCTATAGGTTCCGCCTGTCTTTGCATTCCCAGGAAGTCGGTTTCCCTCACTGAAGTTCTTTGTGATTGATCTAAGTTCTTCACCAGTGAACACTTTCCATAGCGGTGGCACTAATGCAGTACCTGAAGTACTGGAAGCTTCACGTGATCTTCTTCTTTTCTTGCTTCGCCTATAGACAAGTAGCCAGACCACAACAGCTAGAGTGGTCGAGAGAATCAAGCCGCTTACAACGATGAGGACTATGAAATACTCCTTGTGGCAGTTATCATGGTGGCATCTGTCTTCTGATATAAAATAGAGGCTGTCAGTGCAACTATATTTGCATACCATGAAAAACAAAGTACTCTTGTGAGGCGCATGTTGGTTAGGCACGGGATTAAGGAGGTAGCAAAACCAAGAGAAAGACTAGAGGAAATGACCATGCTATCCATGCTATAAATACATTAGGAATGTGAGAGAGAATAGTTTGTGAGAGGAAACATTTATAAATGCAGGAGGGAGAAGATGTAATAAATAAGGGCAAACAAGGGGAAGCATCCATAAATTCGCATGCACACCTTATATTTTGAAACGAAACTGCAAAAACCACATGCCTTATATTTTGAAACGGAGGGAATACTTAATAAATTATACAGAACTCTCCAATATTAGCAAAAGAAGACTCACCATGATTGATCATGCAAATCAGTCCATGGGACTCATTGCACTTTTTTCCAGTTTGTCCAGCACGACTATTGGTCACCAAGGTGCACATATCATTGATGGTGGCTAGATCGCACAAAGTATCACTGCAGTTGTCATGCAATGGCTCACCAGGAAAGACGGTCTCATTCCAAAGAGATGAATTATCGGACCATTTCCAACCAAAACCAGTACTAGTGTTGTAGCGATGCCCTCCAACCCAGCATCCTGAGGAGGAAGCTCCACAGAGAGACTTTGCAAAATTTAGCTCTTGAACTGATGATAATGCAGCCAGATGGCCACTGAAGTTATGGCAGAGAGCCTCGGATCTATCCCAAGAAAGGGAGCTTGATATGTACATGAAGCATTTATTCTGATCAGGACTGATTTGCCAACCGTCAGGGCATGACGCTGCAGAAAATTGAAAATCGTTGATGTTAATAACTTATTGCGAACCATCTTCTGGCTTCTAGATACAAATAAGCCAGACACATGAGGATGCATACAAGTCGTATATCCTATTACAAACTCATCTGCTTAAAAACCATACCAATATCTTGATTCAATACATGATGTAGGAAGGTTAAGTACATATTGGGCTCTATATGTCTGGCTGGCAACCAGAACTGGGCACAAAGAGCACAGCCATAGCGAGAATGACTGGTTTTGACTTAACTAAAATGCAAGTTTTGTGCAAAGTACAAGCTGTGCAGCACCAAAAACAATCAGCAAGAAACACCTGGCTCTGGTTGCAGCAAACCACGCAGTGGCACCAGAGCGTGATAACAGATAAGTTTTGCTAATGAACCAAAGAATGGATTTATAGTTGTTGGCCATACCAGGACCAAAATATCAAAGAGGGGAATGAACTATCAAAGGTTTGTTCTTTCTCTTCAAGGTTCTTCCGGGTGAGGCAAGTTCACATGTTTAATGTTTTGGCAGAAAGTGGCAACTGCAAGACATGTTGTATCTTAAAAAAAAACATCCCATAGGTAGCACGGTATTAATCAAACACACCTTACAAACAAGAAAATAATTCAATTAGGTTATGTTGTGCTTTATATGTTGTGTCCCGTATCATGAGAAACAACCTCACAGACCAACGGATCATGCAGAATTTTTACAAGGAAACAACAATCAAGAAATATTCCTAGAGAGGCCTCCCTAGCCCAGAAATGGGAAAGAAATCAAGAAACGATGGATCTAGCTGTATAAGCAGAGGGAGGAAAAGAGAAAACTCACAGGTTTGGGCCAAAGCAGCAGGGCTGGCGACGGAGAGCACGAAGGAGGCGAGCAAAACGGAGAGGCTGAGGGCGGGTGCCGCCATGGCCGCCGCCGTCTCCTCCGGGAGGCGCAGGGGCGTCAGCTAGTTGCGTTCTCTCACTGATGAGAGGAGAGGAGTGGGAGGAGACTGAGCGCGTCTCCCCATTAAGGAGGGCGTACAGCGTACTACACCAGCCCACCCGTAGAGTCCCTTACCTGTCTCTTGAGTCTCGACTACTCGGCATTAATTTCTTCCTCTGCCTCTGGCTGTTCCTCCCTCTACTCTTTCTTTCTTCTTTCCCCATTATAAATAAATAAAAATTCCAGTACCCAATAAAATAAATCCTAAAATAACTATAGGATTTGAAGGGGGGAAATTGGAACGATAACAGCTCAGCTGTCTATGGTAAAAAAATATAACAGTTTTGTTGATGGGAGATGGACATCAGTAGTATAAAAGAGATGCAAATTGAATTTCATTGGGATAGAAGGAAACATAAATTTTTGAGTGGCATGTCAAAAAACCGGCCAACTCCCAGCAGCAAACAAGAAATTTCCTCAAAAATAAACACCAAAGTTCCAAAATTTACGATATATTCGTTCAATATTCCCCATCTAAGAATAAATTTCCGTGCATTTACATTATCGCACATATAAAAATACACTATACTATCCATTTGGAAATCTTGGTTCAACTCCTTCAACACCTGATCCAAGATATTTCATCTCTTGCATTTATTGCGAGTCTTTCTCAACTACTATTCGAATAGGAATAGTCTTATTAATTCAATAGAACCAATTTCTTATCTTTGTTTAAAAGGGCACTCTTTCATTGGGAAAGCGATCTAAGGAAGTCTTCTCACTTGAAATAGAGCTCACCATCATTTTTTTAATAAAGACAAGGTTCATTAAAGTAGGAAGGCTATGGAGTTAGTTTACACGGAAGCAAACAAATAACTTCTAGTTGCATGTGCTCAAGGTCAGATTATCGACATCGCTATTGTAAAAATAGAGCAGCAAGAAGATGCATTGGCTGATAACATATCCATCGCCCTTCCTCGGCCAGACTAGACCATAGCAAGCTTCCGTTTTGGCCTCTCACCTATCATCCCACTCCTAGTTTGTTTGACTAGCGTTATAAAGACTCGCACTTCTCGTCCATTTATAACTCGCACTTCTCGTCCACCTTAGCAGAAGAATAGTTGTCTTCCTCATGTCGACCAAGAGTTGGTTAACTAGTCATGGTCTTTGGCACCAAAGCAAGCAAGAGATTGAAAATTTTCACGTCCCAAGGGTTGCCCACCTTGCAGTCTCTGATGAGCCGAAAGTGGAAAATTTCATAGTAACAACCAAGAATGCACTAAAAAAGTTTGAGGATGGCACACAAGATACCATATCAGAGTTGGTAGAAATGAATTTGGGCACCGAAGAACACCCCAGGCCAACCTTCATCAGCGCATCCCTCCTCCCAGAAAGACGAGAAGATAGATGATTGGCTTTATTTGAAATTCAAGCCGTTGGGCAGTGGAGCTTTAGCACTGATCCATGGTACATGAAATTGGGTCAAAGCTACCGATGGGCACTTCTTTCATAGCGACTGAATGATATTTCCATTCTTCTAGTAAACCCATGATGACCTGGTTTGGCTTACAATCATCCAGGTGACTATCAGATCAGATTCATACCTGGAATCGTAGGCTTCAAAACAATCACGAATATCCTCGTACCATTTATTAACTATAGAAAACAACACTATAGTACTCACATTAGTCAAGGTGACAGGTACGAGACTCTCTAAATATGGCAGGTATGCTAGGAGAGTAGAATAGTGAAACATAGGTAAAGACAAGAGGGATAGTGACATATTCAAAGAGGAATCCATCACTATCTGTTTTCTTCTTCTTCTAAAACACATCCAGAAAGAAACTCGCCACATGGTACATTGTTAAGCAATCATCCCTTGCTTAAAACATTAGCAATACAAAATATTGAACGAACGAAGGAACAATATTGCTTTGTAGTATCTCTTGGCGCAGCACAAGGTGACACGACACGATTCCCTCGCACAAGCATCAATTCCATTCGATTTTTCAGTGGCGGAGCTGCATTAAATCTGTGGGGTTAATTGACCCTACAGCTTTTTTACAAATTATTCAATATAAGTGAAAATTCTTGTAAAATTATAGAAAATAATAGAAAGTTTACAATTATTGACCACACATATCTAGATAATCATGTATTTAACCTCACAAAGTTACAATCCTAGCTACGCCACTGCGATTTTTACCTCTCTTTTCTGGGATGGGAGGTTGGCGGTGCGTGGGGGTGGGGGTAGATGGTGGTGGGCCAGTGGCTACTTAGGTTTGATGTGTCTTGTGAGTTGCGATAGGCTGAGGGTGGTTATAACTACTAGAGTTAAGAATAATATGCTGAATTTTGCTCATTCCCTGGGTACTAGTTCTGACGTAGTGCATATTGATGGATATATTGTGTTTAGTGATGAAGAGGATGCTCTTATTTTGGAAGCTGAATTCTTTAGTCTTATAAATAGAGCAATCTGGATACGAATCATACGATGATACGAACCTCACAGGAGTTGTCCCTGTTTTTATTCCTACTGTTTGGAAACTAACCATACCGCCTAGAGTTCTTATCTTTTCACAGTTGCTATCTCATAACAGTTTTTTCGCTAAAGATAATTTGAGAAGAAGACAAAAGGTGGATGATCTCTAGTGTTTTATTCTGCAATGAATTAGAGCATGTACAATGTAGGTGCTTAGAGATATGCTTAGCAAGAAAAAGCTGATTTTTTCTGTCACATAGGACAAATAAGGTGTTTATTTTGTAGCATCGATGTTTAATTAAGCATCGGTGCTTAGCAGGTGCTTATGTATGTAACTATATCTAATTAATAGATAATACAACATTTAAGCACTTAAAAATGAGATGTTTGCATTGGAGGTAATGACTTTTACGTAGGTGTTTGATAGCGTGGCTATATTCTCTCTCTTTAAACACTTGGATATAAGTATCTTGCATTGTACATGCTCTTAGAATCAGTTGCTCATCTTCTTTTTTTTAATTGTAACATAGCTAACATTGTTTGGCCTGAAGTTTGAGAACGGTTGGACAGGCATGTTGGGACATGTTTTGAATTAGTGAATCGAGACACAATCTTCAATATAATTTTTGTTGCTACTCTTCGGTCAATATGGTCTATTTGGAAACTAAGAAATGATTTACATTTTCAAAAAACAAGCTGTATTGAAGAAGGCAATATAGCAAAGGAAGGCACGAATGCTGGAGAATTGGCGCTCGTGGCCGACGCGATGGTCAGAAGTGGGCCCGTAGTTTTCACTTTGTGAGGCATCGGATGGAGGGAATTGCTGAGCCTGAGCGGCCTGACCCTTTCTTCTCCGCTGATTGGACGACCACACGGGAACTCCACCACAACACAGAGTATTCTGTAGTACTACCAAATCTGAAGTCCTATTACGGATTCATGATCCTTTTCAAAGGCAAAAAATTGTAATAAAACAACAATTTGGCAACAATAAGCCCTTAGATTGTTTAAATATGAAATTATAAAGTTATTTCAGGGCGGTAACACGTAGGATGCAGCTGGAGAACAATTAGACGAATGAACAGGGCGGTACAGACGGGACAATATACGATTGCATGGATTCGGATCATCATGGATGCTACAGACCGCCAATCAAGTAGTTGCGGAGCACCCTCGCCACGGCAGCGGCGGCGACCGTGAGCCTTGGGAACTGCCGAGCGACGAGCGACAGCATCCCGAACGCCGTGCCGAGCAGCCAGAGCATGAAGGCGACGAAGACGTGCTCGGCGTTGCTGGACGCGGCGGTGCCTGTGGTGGTCAGCTGCTGCATGAGAATGAATATACCGAGCAACATGAAGATGCAGCTTGAGTCGAGGAGCAGCTGCCGGAGGCGAGCGGGGTCGTCACCGCGGTCCATCACGGCAGGCTCGTTGAGTCGCCGGAGGTATCGCATTGCGGGGGCTGCCATTGCCTATGTATGTGGGTCAACTACTTGCAGTCTGGTTGGTGTGGTATGCTGTGTTGGTGTGCTTCGCTTTTTATAGGCTGCCCGCCGTTTTCTTTCGATGGATCCTGAAGTCGTTGCCCAGGGCGATGGCCGCATAAGTTCTCCCCGCTGGCTGCAAAAGTTCCTTCCCGATCCTGAATTCGTCGTCGACGTCGATGGCCGCAAAAGTTGCCAGGCTTCGTGCATATCACAAATTCTCGTGCATAACACAAATTCTGACAGTGACCGTCACTATGCGGGGGGTTTGAACTGTAGCCTAACAGGTCACTGTCATTCGAAACTACAGGTCACTGTCATTCGAACCTTGCTGGAAGGTTGCGGGGTCCATTCTCCACTATCTGATCACTCGCGGTTGCGACCACAAGTTGCAAACGAGTGATCAGGATAAAGAAATTGTTGGAGATAGACCGTATAACATCATAAATCGTAGTAGATGAACATATAGTACTTGTAATAGATAACTTTCAAATAGATCAGGAACACAACGAATGGACGATAACCTTTTTAGGTTGTACAAAAAATATGGATGAACTGCATAAGATAAGATATGGGAATAGCATGTGGCTGCAAAAATGAGTGAAAACATGCATACTTGATTACGGGCTATACCACAAGAAGGGCTGCAGCGGTAACGGTAGATAAGAAATTCATATAACAACAGTGTGTGAATGTTCTCCGATTAAGGGCTTGCATTTCGAGCTTTCGGTGCATTAAGTATTCATGTGCATACGACACATTCAAATAGAAACCGAATTTTTTTCTTTCCGCGATAAGAAAAGAGCACCAAACTTTGTGTGCAAGGGATTACATCATCTACTTTACAACATGAACAACACAAGAACGACTATACCTGTAGTTAGTCAACGGAACAAAATTTGCTAGTTTTGCACATTTTTTGTTGTTCTCGAGGCCCTAAGTATCAACAGCAACCCTCCACACATCACCATCATGCTATGCAACAACATTAATCACAGCCCCCTGTCATCATAACCCTACAGAAATAAAAATAAAACATACACAGTAGGAGTCGACTAAAACATCCCTAGTACCATATGTTCACTTTCTTACTTCTGTTTGTTTCCTCAGGTAATCGAGTCTGTTTTGCAGGTCTTCGCGAGCCTTTCTTAGTTTGGCATCATTAGGCTTACTGTGTTTCTACAAACATTTTGAATGGAGTCGAGACATTTTTGTTAAAATGGTGTTTTATAATCTCATATAAAAAAATGTGCAAGGCTAGCAGTATTCATATTAACTGGAACATCAACTCATATATTAGCAATATATAGGGCATCCCACATTTTTTAATGGCTTTGCTTATCCCCTAGTTGAACCACTTCAATTATCTGTCGTATCACAAATTCACAATAATTGACAAAGCAAAGTGCAAATTATGTGGAGTACATATTATAAACAGGGAAAAAATATGCTAGGGATAAAAAAATGGTATCAAGAATGAATCTAAATGCATTCAGAAAAGTCACTCCAAACCTTTTCAAATTAATTCAGCTGCTTCAGAGCCTCGGATATTGCTTCTTGAGTTCTTGGTTTTCGTCGTCCCATTTTTTTTCTTTCCTTCGGAAGTTATAGTGAGTAAGTTCTTACCAAGATATTGAGCATGATATAAAACCTTTGTAATGCAAGCATTAATTAGAAATTTACCTTCAATCGTAATGCAGGCATTAATTAGAAATTTACCTTCAATCGAGAGGTAAGTGTGTCCGTAAAGAGTTCATATACCAATTTACAGCCAACATGCCACTCTTGAGAAGGGTTCTTCTATGAGGGGTTTACTATCAAATGAGTGCCTGGGTGTAAACAGAGCTTAGCATATCAGGGAAGAATTTGATTTTGGTGCCCATGGGTTCCCGCATAGCTAGTCTTTAACATTACTGTAGAAAAACAGATAGCAACACAAAAAACTCATAGCTGCCAAATGGCAAGGAGAAAATATACGAACGATATAGGATCATTCGCTGGGATGGGATAAGTGATTCTTTTATGGGATTCCCATGGGATCGTAGAATCAAGATATAAACCTTCCTCTTAAGAATGATCGAGCTTCACGTCTACAAGTGAAGTTGGAGAATATAGTCGAATGTGCTTCAACAGCTACGTTAAGTTCCTTCAATTTCATAGACTGAGATGGGGCCTGGAAAGAATGCCAATTAGTAATCATCATGATCACAGCGCGACATATGAAAACTCACTGCATCACAGAGAATATAGAGATTATACCTGACGAAGGATTCTTTTGCAAAGATTCTTGACCTTGGATCTAGGTTTAACATCCACGCACACTTCTTTCACTGTATTCTGCTTTATTTCTATTAATTTAGCATCATTAGGAGATTTTTCCTCGTCATCATCCTGTTCCATTTCTGACAATTCATTGGACTGGGCTGAATTTTCCTAATCGCTATCACCAAAAGAAGTTTTGTTCCTCTTCCAACGCTGGCCGGCAACTTTCATTGCCACTTTGCCAGGTTCTTGATGCCAAGACCCTGCTTTCCAGAAGTACCTTTGTCCTGCAGAAAATTACATAGATCATTGTAAGGAATGGATATATTGAGAATTCAAGTATATCTATTTGGTTGCAAATACATCAAATGAGTTCAATAATCATACACAGTTTCATCAGTAAACTCAACATAGATTTTAGGACTTCAGGTGAAAATGTAAGAACAAAATCTCAGTGAAATGAAATAAATTACAAGACAAGCTGCTTAGAAGTAGTTGAAAAGCATCTAAAATCACAATTGGGGTACCCTCAGCATTTTCAACATTCCATCAAGGGTCAACATCTAAATTTGCAACAGTAAATTTAAAAATGGGCAAACTGGCTATAAAACATCGTGGGAACTTTATGGACTGTGCATGCCAATCTGAACAAGGTTGTATAAATTTTCTTGATCTTCTTCCGCAAATGTCTGGCGGGCATTAGAAGGACCTTTTGGTGCAGAAGGTTTATTCTGACGAGATTTTGCTCCTAGAAAACCCCCTGATACAAATCCGTATTTGTGCCCCCCACCAGTTCACATCTTCAGCTTGGGATACTGAACCAACATAGAGTTAAAAACAGAACAGGGGAAGCGAGGAGAGCCGAGCGGCGCTGGAGAGGCAGCGCCGCGGCCGGAGACCGAGCCGGCGCGGGCGAGCGGCTGCACGGGACCGAGCCACGCAGGCGGGCGCAAGGCCGAGCCGCAGCAGGCAGGGAAGCGCGAGCGCGGGCCAGGCGCGATGGGTCGGCGGGGCGTGCGGTGCGGTGGCGGCGGCGGAGCTACGGGGTATGCGGGTGGGCCACGGCATACCACAGCCCGGCCGAACTCCTTGAATCCCTCAATCACTCGGATCCTCCAACTCATCAACCGAACTCCGAAAACCTCGAATCGGCGAGCGGAGGAAGATAAACGATGGATCGAAATTGAGCGGACTCACGATTGGCGACTGACGGCGGCCCAGCGAGGCGGAGGCGCGGAGGCGGAGGCGGCGGGTCGGCGCAGAGGCGGAGGGGCCGGCCTGGGGAGCCGCAGGGGCCGGGAGGCGGCGGAGGCCGGCCGGGGCCGCCAGCGCCAGGAGCCCGCAGGCGCGGGCGAGGCGGGACTCGCGCGAGGCGGAGGACCGGGAGGCGCAGGCGGAGGGCTCGGGCCGAGGAGCCGCGAGGCGGGAGGCGGCGGAGGGCCGCGAGCGCCCGGGAGCCGCAGGCGCGAGGCGAGGCGAGGGAGGCGGCCGGAGGGGAAGGGCGAAGGAGTAGGAGCAGCAGCTTTAAAATTAAAGCGAAGTGCAAGACTGCAAGTCTTTGAGTGCACATGCTAGTATTTAATAAGGTTTGTACTTTAATAAAGTTTGTACTTTGTTAGTTATTTAGTAGTATACTAGTCAGAAGAGCTATTAGCGGATGATATTATTGGCGTTTTTGGAATTGTTCGATTATGAAGAGAAGCGGAGACATTGCATCTCTTTTGAAACATGCACCAAGAAGGCGATGGTTGTTGCTTCAAATCTGTCCCATCTCGGTTGAAAATGTGACGGAAAAGCAAACTCAAGAACAAGAGAGTAATTGATGAAATTGAGAATCCTATGCCCCCCCCGCCATCGCCATCGCCGATTTATGACATCAATCGTCTTCCGCATGATCGGTGAAAGGCAACCCATTGAAAGTTATTTTGTTAATGATCAAGATGCAATTGAAGAGCATATATTATTAAAGGCCCATTTCAACCTTATACACATGATTTTCCAAAAGAAAGATTGGAAATAGAGATCGTCAATTCAATTTTGTATGGTTTCATAAACATGAGGAGTGGCTTGAATATAGTATCAAAAGGATTACGTGTTTTGCTTTATATGCTACTTGTTTAAGAAGGTGCAAGGTCGGATAAATTCTTGTTGGTGGTGGAGAAATTGGAATATAGGAGAGAAAGCACTTCTCAAACATCGGGTTCTAAAGCACATAATGTAGCTCAAGAGAGATACATTGGCTTTAAGAATCCCAAGGTAGCAATTGATTATCACATTGAGAAGTGGTGATGAGGATCTTCGTCTTTACAAGAAAAGGTTGACTTATTCACTTAGATGTATCAAGTTTCTTTTGCATCAAGGATTGGCATTCCGTGGACATGATGAAAGTGAAGAGTCTAGCAACAAAGGGAACTTCCTTGAACTTTTGAAGTTTCTTGCGAAAAAAAGAAGAAGTGAGCAAGTATGTTTTGAACAATGCTCCAGAGCAATTGCACCTTAACTAGCCCAATGATACAAAAGCAAATTATTCATTTGTTGTGCCATAGAAACTAGAAAGAAAATAATTGAAGAACTTGGTGATGAGCCCTATGCAATTTTAGTGATGAGTCTAGTGACATATCACATAAAGAACAACTAGCTCTTTGCTTGCGTTATGTTGATAAATTGGGAAGGCCATGTGAGCACTTTATTGGAGTTGTTCATGTAGATGATACTACCTCTTTATCACTTAAAAATGCAATTGAAGCTTTACTTGTTAGTCATGGCTTGACTATGGCTCAAATCCGTGGTCAAGGTTATGATGGGGCTAGCAACATGAAAGGAGATATTAAAGGGCTGAAAACATTGATCATGCAAGAGTCACCTTCTGCTTATTATATCCATTGTTTTGCACATCAACTCCAACTAGTTCTTGTTCTTTGTTGCTAAGGCACATCTTGATTGTGTGAGTTTTTGATCAAGTATCTCTCTGTTGAATATTATTGGAGTTTCTTGTAAGCGTCATGGCATGCTTCGAAATGCTCGGCTTGAGAATATCAAAAAAGCACTTGATTGTGGTGAACTTGAATCTGGGAGTGGATTAAATCAAGAGATGGGTTTGCCTAGGCCTGGTGAGACTCGGTGGGGCTCTCATTACAAAGCGTATGCAATATCATTATTATGTATTCCACAATCCATGATGTACTCATAGATCTTGGTGATGATCGCACATAAGGCGATTGGACAAAAATACATTTTGTGCTTGGAGCATTTGAGACCTTTGAGTTTGTTTTCTTTGCACACTTAATGTTTGTTATTCTTGGATACACAAATGAATTATCAAGTGTTTGCAAAGAAGGAGCAAGATATTCTTAATGCAATCTCACTTGTTAATGTGGCAAAGAAAGAATGCAACAATTGAGGTCGATGGTTGGGATAAGTTCCTTGAGAGGTCACTTCATTTTGTGATAAACATGGTATTGAAGTTCCTACTATGGACGGTAATTATGTGCCTTATGGGAAATCGGCAAGAATGCGCTCGTGCTCGAAACCAAACAAATGATGATCACTTGAAGAGAAGTATATATTGGTGTCATTGATCAAATTAGCCAAGAGCTTGATAATCAGTTTGATGAGATTAATATGGAGTTGCTCTCTTGTATGTCGACCTTCAATCCTTCCAACTCATTTGCTTCTTTCGATGCACGGAAGAAGTGCGTAGACTAGCTGAGTTCTATCCTAAAGAATTCTCGAGCAATTATTTGCTAAAACTTGAATTGCAACTTGGTAATTATATTGATGACATAAGACAAGTTGATATTTCAAAGATCTAGACAATCTTGTTGATCTCTCAGTTAAGCTTGTTGAAACAAAGAGACATAAAGTGTATGATATGGTTTACATGCTTCTCAAATTGGTTTTGCTTCTACCGATGGCAACAACAAGTGTTGAAAGGGTATTTTACGCAATGGTTTTAGTGAAAACAAAGTTAAGAAATAAGATGGGTGATAGTCTTTTGGATGATTGTCTAGTCACATTCATTGAGCGGGATATTTTCTTTGAAGTGGATGAAGATGATATAATTGAGACTTTCATGTCTTTTAGAAAGCGTAGGCCAAAAAGTCGGACAAGTAGTATTGTAAGTCTCTTTTATGTATATTTAAGACTATTAGTATGGTGTTTGAACTATTTATATTGTAATTTGTGCAAGTTTCTAACTTAATCATTGATTTTAAGATTTATCATATTATTTAGTGCTGTATATCGAATCACGGTGCAAATTTTATAATTATTTACCGAATTGGCAAATGGTTTTATCGAATTGCATATGAAAATTTTGGTGCGGCATACCCTTTGGTAAAATCTGGATCCATGCATTGGCGGGTAGTGGCGAACCATGGCCCAGCCCAGGCAGCGCGGAGAGGCGCCGGTGGGCGAGGCCCAGGGAGGAGCAGCGCGAGGGCATGGCGGCGGGCGCGGGCCGTCGGCCAGAGGAGATGGGCGAGCGGAGGAGGCGGCGCCGGGAGCTTCATTTGGCCAAGAACCAGAAGAAGAAAGAATGGGAAAGGAAGTGAAGACAAATGGGAAGAAGAGGAAGAAAAGAATAGAGAAAGCGCATCACGAGGAGAGACAAGCGATGACCAGTCATCCCTAATTTTAAGTAGGCAAGTATTTTTGTGTTGAGAAATATTCTATCTTCTTTGATTCTCGAGTCTCGACATCGCTGGCAGGCGGCGCTCTTTGGTTGCCGGCTTGCCGCCCTGATGCTGGCAGGTGGCACTCTTTGGTTGCTGCCCTGAGCTTCGTGCCTAGCAAAAAGTGGTGTATGCATGCAGCCTAGAATTTCGATGAAGATATGTTGTTTGGTTGATAACTTGGACTAAAAAACATTTTTTTAAAAAAATCACATTTTGAAAATGAGAAAACGTAAAACCATGAAATACACTTCTATCAAGCATGTTCTAAAACCACTTTAACCATCCCTAAATCCTTCCCTACCTCCTAATCCCTGAATCTTTCTCTGAATCCACTCCAACAACAAGATGGGGCGACAGTGGGATTCGAGCCAAGGAGAGGCAGCGACATCTAGGCGTGGTGGCTCGATGACTAGATGCGGGAGTGGTGGTGGTGGCATGGAAAATAAATTTTCTGGGGCTCCCCCCTCCCCCGTGAGGCCCTCTCTCGTGAGCCGTCCGATCTTCCTTTATGCTTGTGCGCTACAGTAATATCATACGAAATCCAACGGTAGCAGAGGAGGGACCTCACTGAGGCCCTCCCCAGAAAATTTCACGACAACAGTGGGATACTTGCGTGCGACCGCATTGACATGAGATCTGGGTGAGGAGAAGGTGGCGAGATTCAAGCATCGTTGGGACAACACAATGCAGAGCTCATGCATAGGAAACGAGATCTGGGTGAGGATAAGGCCACGGGATCCAGATGAGGTGGCATCTGTGCTTGACAATTATGATAGGTGGATTTTTTGTTCGATTAGGAATTTTTTTGGCTTGCAATTAGAGGAGGAAGATGACCCTTCACCACTCATCGAGACGCCTAGTTCGTAGGCGTTTGTTTTGTGAGCTGAGCTTGGAGAGGGTGCCTGGACTAGGAATTTCCTCGTGGGGGCGGGGACTCATGGGAAAAATCCCCAGGGAGGCGAGGACATAAATAGTTCTCCCATGGGGCACTGGGGGCAGGGGGTTACTGACATACTGTAGCAGGGGTTTGATTCCCATGGGGACTTGGGAAGTTGCGAAGGCCTAGCTAGAGGTGGTCCAATGGGCTGTGTCTGTCGGTCCGGCCCGAGACATGTACTGTCAGGCCGGTCCAGACACGGCATGGCCTAACGACGGTCATGCGCGTCAATACCGTCGTGCCGCACGATCGACTGATCCGGGCACATCACGGCCGGCCGCATCGCGCGCGATGCGAGGCTACGGCTCGGCGGCGGTGAGGTTGGGAGGAAGAATGCAGTTGCAATGGGTTGGTTCTTACGTATGCTTAACCTACAGTTAGGCTTATCGTACCCAGGCTGACACGACACGACCCGTGAGCTCAATGTGTAGTGCCTAGATCGACGGCCAAGCCCACAGGCCGGCATGACACGGCCTGTTTAGTTAGCCAGGCCAGCTGGTCTATGCCTAAACAGGCCCGTGTCATACCGTGCTAGGCCGTGCCGCACGTTTACCCACCTCTAGCCCTAGCCCTTAAGAGCATGTACAATGATACGATGTCAGCTATCTGTAAGTCTTGATATGTATGACACGAGATGATGTGGAGGAGAGAGGGAAAATATAGAGAATTTGGTTGTTGCTCATGCAATAGTCGACTGTAACATGAGAAACAAGATATATTTTACATAGATAAGTTGTCTATAAAAATATGTGAAAAGATAATTTATTGTAGAAATTATTTATAGATGATAAAAAAATTTACTATAGACAATAATTATTTATAACATTGTAGCCGCGCAACACAGGACTTTGGCCTTTGGCAGCCGACACACACCACTCCACGCTATTCTATCTATTCCCCTTCTTCGTCCAAAGAAAAAAAAAATCTATTCCTTTACTCTCTCTCTCTCCTCCCAACCTCAACTAAATAAATCTCAACGAGATGGTTCTCTAGTGGTTTGAAGAGCACAAGCAGCAGGAGCTGCAGATCTGAGGAGCACGAGCACGAGGAATCGAGGAGCCGCAGATCGTCCCCGAGGAATCGAACGATTAGCAGCATGGTGTGTGGTGCGCCGGTGACGAGGAACACTACTAGTCTAGAAATTTGAACTCTCCCTCTCGCAGCAGCAGGTAACATTCGTGTGTGAATTGAATCCCAACACAACTAGCTCTTCGTACCGATTCTTGGTACCAATTCTTGGGTTAGAGATTTCAACTCCGATAATTTTTTTCTTTTCGAAAAGGCAACTCCTAGAATTTATGTGCCGTCATCTATCTTGTATCATGTGCTCTGTAGAGTGTTGTTTCAACTATCAACCCCATAGGGGATCGTGGACGGCGCCATCTACCCCGGCATGCCGGAACAAAATCCGTTGAGACCTCGTCACTTTCACATGGTAATGTGATCCAGCCTATATGGAATGTAGCCTAATTCACAGGCCTGGACCGGCCCAAGCCCATTAGCAGCCCTAGCGCCCTCTGTTCATTCGTCCCAGAAGATACGGCACGAGCAAGAAAGTAGCAACCGGGACGTTCTCCGCCTCTCCTCCCCTTCGTTTCCACCCTTCACCTCGTATCTGCGCCCCCTCCCCTCCCTCCGGCGGCTGGTGCGGTGAGCTCTTCTGCTCCCCTTCCTTCGTTTCCGCCGTTCGCCAGATCTGCTCCATCTCCCCCTTCTCTGGCGGCCGGCGCTGTGCGCTCCAGCCGGAGATCCCCCGTTAACATCCTCGTGGGGTATCCTTTCTTTGCCGTGAGCAATCTCAATCAAATCTTTCTTTCTGGGATGGTTACTCCAATCCATGCAGTTTGTTGCGTGGTGGAGTATTAATAGCAGCTTATTTTCCGAAATTTCCCCACGTTAGGTCCGCCCCTGTGGGCTAGCACGCGCTTGAGCTCCTACTGCACAAACTAGAACCCAATGGCCAATTTTAATTGCTCTTGCAATCTTGCTCTTGCTTTGTAATTAGGAATCACCTCCAAGTTGTTGATGTATGCAGGAATCGAGCGAGTAAAGAGTTATGAGCTCCCTCTGCCCTTTTGCAAAAGCTACCGCTGGTGGCGGCGTATGCCCCGTCAAATCCGACAAGAACAGCGGCGATGCCGTGTGCCCTGTCACCGGCAAGAATCACGGCGGTGCTGACCACAAGGAAAGCATAGACCATGCCGAAGAAAAGAGCACTGATCCTCGCATGGTGCCCCCAAAGTGCCCCTTTGGCTACGACTCCAACACGTTCAAGCTCGGCCCGCTCAGCTGCATGATCTGCAAGGCGCTGCTCCATGAAAGCAGCAAATGCACGCCGTGCTCACATAAGTTCTGCAAGTGCGTCTCATGCTTTGCATCTAAATCAAACGCACTTCGTGTTTCCTTTGCCTGGATAGGTTCTGATCGAATTGCCTTGGCAGGGCATGTATATCGCGCTTTAAGGACTGCCCGTTGTGTGGTGCTGATATAGAGGGGATCGAGCCTGATGCCGAGCTTCAAGCCCTTGTTGATCGCTTCATTGACGGCCATGCCCGAATCAAGAGATCGCATGCTGCAGGGGATGGGGAAGTGGCGGATGGTAAGAACAAGGTCATATATGAGGATGTTTCCATGGAGAGAGGTGCTTTTCTGGTGCAGCAAGCTATGAGGGTCAGTAACCAAATCAACCCCATTTAGCCTCTTACCTTGAGCTCGATAACCTGTGAAATTTAAATAGCTTATCGTTCTTCATTCTGTACTAATTTCTCATTGGTATTCATGTTACGACAATGCTTTTCCACACCTTCAGGCTTTTCATGCTCAGAACATTGAAAGTGCAAAGTCAAGGCTAAGTATGTGTGCAGAAGACATCAGGGAGGAATTGAAATCTTCAGAAGATAGCCTAGACCTATGTTCTCAGCTTGGAGCTGTGTTAGGAATGCTTGGGGACTGCTGGTATGGCCCTTTTCTCTGGACTATTGCCCCTTGCTAGCTGTTTCTCTTTGCAATCTATGAAACTTACCTCTGGAAAGCAAACTAGGAAACATACTGTTGGTATATCCCACTAGATTTTTACTTATTAGCTGTTGGTTGTATTCTGGAGGTTCAGTGCTTTGTCTGCCATGCACAAGGCCCCCATTCTAGTCTATGACAGTAAATGAGCAAGAAGTTTTCTGTGAACTTGCCATATATTGTGATACCCGAACATGCTAGCTTTTAAATGGCTGTAGCTTTCCTCCAAAAAAAAGGAAAGAAAGAAAACTTCAGTGTTTTGTGTCTTCTATGCAGCATAAGGGCCCATTCTAGTCAAAGATAGCACATCGGCAAGGATTTTTCTGCGGATTGGCCATTGATAGTTCGATTGTATATTGAGCTGCTCATTCAGAGAACAGTTCTTACTCATGTATTCTAGTATCTGATTGTTCTAAGTTTTCATAGATGTAGTCTTTTCCTTAAAAAAAATGAAAGGACAAATCTGACTATAGCTAAGTTTATTGTTCTTTTTATTAAAGAATTAAACAATGCTGTATCTCGAAGCATGCCTACTTTGGAATGACACAGCATATATGAGCTGATTTGCAATATTCATGGTTTATGCAGACTAAGTGATCACAGAGGGGCCTCTAGCAGGGTTTTAATCTGATAGTTGTGCCAGTTACAGGCTGGCTGCAACTTGTTTGTATGGTACATTCGCAATTGGGAAAAGTGGAAACCATTCATGTCCTACACCAGGCAGCAAGCTGGCGCCAATCTGTTATGTGGGGCATACCTTACCGCCGTCTTGGACACGGGCGTGCGGCCAGACAGTCCATGGATCAGCCGGCAATATAATATGAATTAGATGGAGACTATATCTCCAAGTTAAATCTGTTATTTCCTTACATTTGAGTGAATTCGGATAAGGAGACCAGTTCCATAATAGGTTAATTGAGATTAGCTCAATCTCTTATATTTGGTTAGTTTCAACCGGCCAGCTCTATTTAAAGGGAGCATGTTATCTCATCTTAAGCAAGCAATAAGAAATCTCCAATTTCCCTATCTCTTTCTCCGACTCCCGAACCCCTATTCTTCTTCCTTGTCGTCGACAGGCTGCCGCCACGGCTCCTGGACGTCGGTCATACTGGCCGAAACCCCCAGTTCATCACAGCTATAACCTACGCAATCCTAGTCATACCACAATCCCAGGCTGATAGCTTTGTGTAATTGTCAGTTAACAAGATCCTAGTTCTGGTCAGGATGCCTGGTACCTGCTCATATAAAAGGCACAGGGTCTGTCATATGTCTCTGATGACCCCATTCTGCTTCTATGTTACTACTGTATTTTTTTTAATTTCACTCTGTTATAATATTCTGACTCAGCTTTATACAATCAGTGTGTTGTACACCAGTACTTCTTTTATTATATTCATTACACATTATCACAGTGACAACTAGATCTTGTATTGCTTAGTTTAGATCTTATATTGCTTAGTTTAGATCTTATATTGCTTAGTTTGTTGATAACTAAACTCACTGCACACTACTTCCCCCTGGTCCTCATCACTGTACTGTGTTTTTTTCAGTCGGACCTTGGGAGATGCTCCTTCAGCGATCACTTACTATGAAGAAAGTGCTGAGTTCCTCTCGAAGTTGCCCACAAAGGATCTCGAGGTTGTATTCAATTTTAGTATCATTGTAATAGAATTGAGAAGTTCCTTCTGTTGATTTAACTTTTGCATTCATCCACAGTTGGTCCATACGCTTTCAGTTTCACTAAATAAAATAGGAGACCTTCGCTACTATGATGGGGACCTACAATCTGCAAGAAGTTATTATGCCCGTTCATTGGATGTTCGCAGAAATGCAGTAAAAGAACACTCAGCAGTGGCTTCCCAGGTAATTGGTATGGTGTCGATTAATAATTTAACATTAAGCATAAATGCAAACAAGATAGTTATGTCTTAGACAATAAATGGATGGAACTTTATGCATCCTTCTCCTGTCCGTACTCCTTAGTTGGTGATCTTTTCGTTACCAGTGGACTTTGTTTGGGGAAAAGGAATATCATTCCAGCTATTTCTTTTTTGGACAATGTTATTGAACTGGAATGTGTTACATAGTGATGGGAAAGGGAAGGATAAAATAGTGAGCTGTAAAACCAAATGCTCAGAAAGTGGGCAGGATAGAATTTTTATCTGCACTTGTGATGCCAGTTTCTGTTTTGATTGCATAGTGGCGAGCACATGTACTTTCTTTGAATGTGTTCTTCTTGAATCTTTGACTTGAACAAATCATTTTCATGCAAAGTGGACGGCAAATGTGCTTCACTGCAGATGTTTAGTCAACTTTGTCCCTTTCTAGGATCCAAAGGTGAATTATTTTTAACTGGACAAACTGCAATGCTAAAATGTCAATACTAGATTCCCTTGTTTGCTTGCATTCAGTATTTTTACACAATAAATCTCTATTATTCATAAACAAATGTTCCTTTCAAGAACAGTATGGTTTGACTTTGAACAAGTAGGCTTGATTTATTCAACATGGTTTAAATGTTTTCTCTTATAACTGCACTGTTACATAGAAGTATAGAACATATAGATGATTCATAGTGTGGTTTGCTTTAGCTGCTGTCATTTGACAATCTGGCAACTGTTCGATATAGGTCATTGATCTAGCAACTTCTCTAGCCAAAGTTGCGGATATCGACAGAAATCTTGGAAACGAAAATGTGGCAGTTGAGGGTTTTGAGGAAGCAATTAAATGCCTTGAGAAGTTGGAGCTGGATTCTGAACAAGCTAGTCTTGAGCAACGGGTAACTAAAATTTATCGCTGTTTCACCTTTCATCTTTGTGCTCCTGTGTGTTGTTCTGGACTAACTTTCGTTCTGTACTTTTGCAGCGTCGCTCTGTTCTTGACTTTCTACACAAACAATTGGATGATAAGTAAGATACATGGTCCTCCTAAGCGCGTATCCACAGGCAGGATATGTACTATCCATAATGGGGTTCAACTGCAGTATTCTTCTGATGCATATGGAAAGAGTTGCTCCAGAAATGGTGATTAGTGTGTATTACCACTTGGAAGTTTGTCTCGACACAAAACAATTACTCTCACATTGTAAATGTATATTGTGTCTGCTACGCGAGGGGTGTACTCTTGATGGCCACCATTATGCTCCAGCCGCCCTCTGGCTTGTTGCTTTCTTAACGTGAAATAGTACGGTAAGATGAAACTTATCTGAAGTTCCATGTTGCTTTTGCCGTGTCATGTGAATGCGATCCCATTGTATATTTGACAATAAGACAAGAAAATACTAGAGAATGGACGCTTTGTTTCCTTTGGTGATTCCTGTCATTCTGTTTGCATGTATTTTAGTGCCACTCTTGGAATATGGATCAGGAATCTCAAGAGTCAGAGAAAGAACTCAGGTCAGCCGTTCAGCCATGCCGATCTAAAGGTAGACAGCTAAACCGTTAAGCTGTGCAGCCTTTTCGCCCAGCGGAAAGTTGTTTTTAAGAAAAGCTGTAGTTGTGCCAAATATGCCCTTGATATCCTATTATCCTGTGACAAACGGATCTTTGGTCATAATGCAAGTCTTGCTTAGCAAAGAAGTGCAACTGATGCATGTTTGAGTTGTGCCGAATACTAGTCTTGTCACATGTTTGTTATTAAAATGTTTAATTTTCTTTTGGCAGCAGTCCGTGACTAATTAGCCACACATAATGTTTTGGGTGATGGATGATCAGGAGCCGTCTAATTCGTTTCGTTCGTTGGCATGCATCGTGTCCGAATGAGCAGAGGGCCAATTTGAAAAGCCCACGCCGCCATTTTCGCTTCCATCCCTGCACGTGTCGTGTCAGCCCACAAGGTCCCGACTTTTTTCGTTTTTTTGTTAGGAACCGTCGGTAGCGAGTCCAATTCGAGCGATTATCTCATAGACAAACTCAGAATCGTAAGAACAATGCAAGAACACAAGAACGAATAATAGATGGAACACAGAGATGTAGGAGGACTTTTTGCTTCTCTTTATTCCTTTATCAAGCGATCAACCTTTACAATGACTAGTACCTTCTATTTATAGGTTATGACCCTACTAGGGTGAGCAGGGTCTGGGATAAGGAGCCCACTTTGGGCCAGGACTCCCGATCCTGGATCCAGTTTCTTAACACTCTCTCTTGAGCGCTCATCCTTCATGTCAATGTCTCGTCAAAACTTAATAAAAACTCAGTGAAATTTTTTTGGAGAAAGAGTACATGATACAAGTTATGTTGTGCTGCATGAATTGCCTCATTAAAAACCTTAACCGAGAAACTTCAAGAAAACTCGTCAAGGGAAAAAGAGTACAATCCACCCAATTTTATTTAATCTCCAAGATTTATTCTTTGGGTACTTGATCTTCATGATAAGCTTTAGTAATGAGTTCGTGAAAGTTTCTCCGCTGAATTTTGCACTTCTTAAGTCTCATTATTCCAATTCCACGTATGCATCTTTCAAAGCTAGATGCTGGAAATGACTTAGTGAATAAATCTGCAAGATTTTCACATGACTTAGTATGCAGTACTTTAATTTCGTCCATCTTTTGCAATTCATGAGTATAAAAGAACTTGAGGTTGGTATGCTTTGAGAGAGGATTCTTCACATAACCCATCTGCACTTGCAACACAAGCTGTATTATCTTCATAGATAATAGTGGGAGTTTACGCGGTATTCAATCTACATGACTGCTGGATGTGGTGAATCATCCACCGAAGCCAAACACATTCTCGTAAGGCCTCGTACAGTGCTATGATTTCCGAGTGGTTCGTCGAAGTCGATACAAGACATTTCTTATACGATTTTTATGGAATTGTAGTTCCACCACATAGGAATACATAGCCTGTTTGCTATTTAGCTGTATGCGGGTTCTACAGGTACCCGACATATGCATTGCTATTCATAGTTACGTCTTGGTTCTTTCTATAGAATATACCAAGTTCTTTGCTTCCTTGGAGGTATTGGAAGATGCCCTTCATTCCCTACCAATGTCTTTGGTAGGTTCTGCACTATACCTTACTAATAGGTTCACGGCAAATGCAATGCCTGATTTAGTACAGTTTGCTAAATGAGTGCTTCTATTGCACTTAAGTATGTAAATTTCGGTCCCAGGACTCCCTTCCCCTCTTCTTTAGGTCTATACGAGTCTTTGTCTTGCTGCAAATATCTCCCGACTATTGGTACTTTCCAAGGGTATGTCTTTCCAAAGCCGAACCTTTCTAACACCTTCTGAGTGTAGGTTAGCTGATGCACTAATATTCCTTCAGGGACATGCTTAAGCTGCAAGCATAAGTAATATTTAGTTTTATCCAAATCTTTCATTTCGAACTCCGACTCCAAGTAAGAGCTTGCTTTCTTAATATCCTTCAGGGTTCCGATGAAATTTAGATAGATCATCTTCATACACTGAGATTATACAAAATCTATCCTGGGATCGTTGTATAAATACGCAGGGATTATTCTCATTGTTCGTGTAGCCTTTCTTGCATAGAAAGTCGCTGCAAGCGATTATACCACATCCTGCCTGATTGCTTAAGTCCGTACAGTGACTTTTCGAGTTTTACGCTGTACATATTTCTATTTGCTCTGTCTTGGTTCAGGATAGGGATACATTCAGGTATCTTCATATAAATGTCCGAATCCAATATTTCATAAAGGTATGTTGGTACCCCATCTATCAATTTCACTTCTAGCTTCAAGTTCACTACCATTGAGATAAATATCTAAAGAGAGTTTCGCCCATGATCAGGGAATGGGTTTCTTCATAATAATCTTCTGGACGTTCAGTGAAACCTTGTGCAACAAGCCTTGCTTTTTTCATTTCTCTTTCGAACAAATACCCACTTATGCCCTATGGGGTGCACATGGGGAGGCGTGTGGCTTACAGGCCTAAACACCTCTCTTTTATTCAAAGAGAATAATTCAGTTTCTATTGCCTTCTTCTAATCTTCTCAATTTGATCTCTTCTTACATTCAGCGAGCGATGCAGGTTCTAGATCAAGATTGATGATTGTGACAATTTTCTTTGCAAAATAAATATCGACATTGGCTGTTGTCATATTCAAAGATTCTTCCGAGGTCACAAAGTTTATAGCTATTTCTTCAAGAGGCAGTCCTTCTAATGCTTCTACTTGCTCACCACTACTTTCAATTGCGGGGCAAGTCCTTTTAGTTTTTCAGCTCCGATGTGTGCATACACATCCATGCTGATGTCTACCTTCATGGGGATGTTCAATTCTTGTATGTCTTTTTTGAAGGTTCCATACCTGTGCCAGGTCACAACTGGCTCCCCTTCTGATTTTGGGGAACTTCAGTGATCGGCTGTGGCAAGTCCTTCTTATTCTTTTTTTGCCAGGCGTCCCCGGTTACTTGGGATTCGAGGGGCCGGAATTCTCGTCCTTTTATTCTGAGGCCTCTGGACGGGATTAGAGATACCTTCATTGGTATTTCAACCCTCTCCGGTGCATTGCTTGCAGGCAAATGCGACTTGGTTACACTCTTCAAATCACTAAAGTGGTCTGGCAATTGATTCGCTAATATTTGCAAATCAATTATCTTCTGGACTTCTCTTGTCTTCTAGACTTCTTTATTTGGTTTACTAGTGCGCAGGTCATATGCATAGATTTCAATTGTCTTCAGGACTTCTCTTGTCTTCTAGACTTCAATTATCTTCTGGACTTCCCGTGGCTTGCCACGTTATTTCCCGATATTTTCATCAAGGGGTTGATTTCCTCCCCCTAATGACGGGAAACTAACCTCATCTAGTATACTATCAACGAATTGGGTATGATGCAAATCTCCAGTCATAGGGTCCAAATACCTAATTATGGATACTGTCACATAACCAACGTGTATCCCAAACTTTCAGAGAAAGCCCATTGCAGTTCGCTGCGGTGGTGGTATAGGTACATAAACCTTGCAACCAAACCTACGAAGATGAAAAGTTTTCGATGCTAACCCTTGCACTAGTTGCATAGGTGGATGGATGTTATAGGCCAACGGTCTCAAATTGATGAGAGCTGCTGCGAGCAGGACTGCGAGTTCCCAACATGTAGTTGGTAAATTACAATTCTTCAAAAATCTGCTAGTCCATTCTGGGTGTGGACATGCGGTATGGAATGCTCAACTTTTAATTCCTATTTTCATGCAATAATCATCAAATGCCTTTGAAGTACATTCTCCGGTGTTGTCCATTCAAGTGGATTTCACATGATGATCAGGGAAATTATTTTTTAATTTTAATTATCTACGAGATTAGCTTTGCAAAAGCGTGGTTTCTCGTAGACAATAAGCATACATGCGACCTTTCGGAGGAAGCATCGATGAGCACCATAAAGTACCTAAATGGCCCTGACAGGGGCTATATAGGACCGCAAAAGTCTCCTTGGATACGGTCCAGGAATGCAGGGACTTCATCATTCGCTTTCAGAGCAAAAGGTCTAGTAATTAATTTCCCAGTGGCACATGCGGGGTACACAAAATCTTCCTGATTCGGAAAATTCTTTATATTCATATTATGTCCCTGTGAATTGTTAATTATATCTCTCATTATCCTAAGACCTAGGCGGCATAATCTATCATGCCAGAGATAGAAAAGTTCAAAGCTTCTAAATACGGTTTTCAGGGCAGTATAGGCTGCGGGTGCCTTAATATTAGTGTAGTATAGCCCGGTTTCATATGAAGGAATGCATTCTAATGCCATTGTTACACTTTCTTCACGCTTTGTAATGAGCAGGTATTGCTTACCACTCTTCTTCAGTCTCTACGTGGAAACCGTTAGCGCGAATGTCCTTGAGAGTTCTAGTCAATTCTGGGTACAACAAGTTTTCTTCAATGACCAAAGTTATACCCATTGGGAGTATAATTATGGCCATTCCTGAGCCTATTATACAAGTATCGTTGCCTGCGATTGTCGTAAGACTACTAGCATTCTTGCTGATCGACTGAAAAATTTTCGTTTATCTCAGGATGGTATTCGTTGTGTCGCTACCTGCTAAGCACACTTCCTTCATAGGGCGCCACACGCGTTCTAATATAATGTACTTTATTAATATGCAGCAAAAAGCAAGCAACACATAAATAAAATACTTCAAATATCAGAACATAACTTACTATTATAAAGACGGAAAAATAAGTCTTGCAGGACTCGCTCATAAGAATTTAATGCTTTGCTCTCCTAGATCTTGCAACCATTATTCAATAATTCAAAGTTCTGCTTCAATTACAAACTCTAAGTTACTATAAAAGATCCAAGTGCAATGCGTGCACTAGATCGAATCAGCGAAGTATTCAGGAACTTGTACCTCAATCTCCTCTTGGGCAACTATGGCTGCGGCCGCAGCAATGTCCAAAGAAGGTGTGATGGGGGCTGCTACTGGGCTGTCCACATCTATAAGTGCAACTAATGGATGTGAATCCTCTATGCTTGCAATGGCGAGGTATGCCTCATGCTGTCATTTGCCCTTCTTCTTAGACCGGAAAGCATCAACAATGTGCGACCAACGACCTTACCCTTCTTTCCCCTCTCCTTCGTGAGAGGTTTCATCACCTTGTAGCTGCTAGCATTAGCTTCATGGCCAGCATTGCTATTAGGTGGCTATGTGTCGGGACCCAAAAATGCAATTCTGGACCCTCTGTGTATACTGTACTAGTCTAGGATCACGCTAGTGCACACAGTGGCAACATCGATGAAATATCATTTCCATATGCAAAGATGACTAATAAATAGGCAAATAACAATAAATATCAGAGTAAAGACCTTAAGGTCAAAGCTTACAATTAATACCTCAGAAGGCGAATAGCTCAATGAAGCTGCAGCGGAACGAAACTGAATAACTTTAGTGAAGCCCATCCATATGCCCACAGGCAATCGGCTGGGGTGCGCGACCTAGTTCTCCCCGATCCTTGAAGTAGACCTTGTTGACCGACGATTCCTCCATTTCTGTAGGTTTGGGCGCAAGTTTTACAACAAGCGTGAGTACACAACCGTACTCGCAAGTCATACCACAGAATGCAATGTGTAGATGCAGGCTTATTCCAAAGGAAATGACTTCTGTGGTTATTTTGCAGAAATACAACATTTGCAATTGAATACAAATAATAGATTGAAAGCATAATTCAAAACAAATAGACAATATTAATTTAGCAGTTTTTTTTTCACAAAGACACGTAGCCTAATCAAATTCTTTCACACAGCCATATGACTTAAATCACACAGCTATCTCTTCCCAATTGTTTTATGAAAATCTACCCCTCGTGTGAAATCCCCGAGCATTGTCCATGACCGCGGACGCGGCTATTCGAATAGATTGTTTAACACTCTGCAGAGGTTGTACACTTTACCCACAAGATGCAATCAACGGATCGGGTGATCACAACAAAACCTTTCAGAAACTTCATCTCAAACACTGACATTCCCGATGTGCTTTCCCGCTATACCAGCTCACATAGAACTAGCATAACACACACCGCTGGACAAGGATGCGACGAATCGTCCCGCGATGCAACCACCAAGTAGTCACACCTCCACCCTGTCACACAGGCTAACCTATCCACCTGAACATCAATGCCGAGAATCCATAACTTACTAAGTTAGGCCCGTCCCATACCAGGCATGTGGTCGATGAAACGCAGTTCAATGGCGCACAAAGTTAAGTCCTTAATTGACCAAGGCAAGACTTCCAATTTCTAACTATGCCACACAGATTATTATTCCCATGCACACAGCTTCCACCATATCACACAGTATCCACCACTTGCCTCAGTCTAAGTCCTTTCCCACCCTGTTGGTTAAGTGCAACACATGCTATCACAAAGTAATAACACATAGCACACGGTTTTATTACAAAGTTCCATAATCACTTAGTCAAATTTATAATTGCAACTCAGGTGATGATGATGACTCGTTGCATGGCTAAGCAATCTACTCGTACTAACTAACCTACGTTGGTAATACCATAGAACCAACTAAATATGAACCAATCTATGGTGACAAAAGATTATGACATAGAATAGACAAAGTGGATATAACAAATGGGATTAATAGCTAAACCCAAAAGTATTTAAATAAATACTTGAAGTAAATGCAATAATTTGAATCAAAGTAATTTTGAAAACTGGGATTCAATATGATCAAAGGTATATCTTGCCTTGCTATAGCAATGATGATCTTATTTCATCTTCAATCTTCTACTTGCTTGATCTTCAGCTCATTCGAACGATTCCGGGACTTCGGCGTCTAACGAGAAAGAAAGCGCAAAACAAACTAAATTCAAAAGATAAATCAAATAAACTCCAAATTTAAATTGAATGGTACTGGAAGATAGATATTGAATTTAGATGAATTTAGAAACTTGAATGGGTTCAATCGGAATTCGGATGAAGAAGATATGGCTCTCGGAAGATTGGAATTCACATGAAATGATGAAAAAGCTCTACGGAATATTCCCAGAATATTCTATTCCGAAAATATTAGAAAAAGAATGAGTGTATGATAGGTAGGACCGACTGGTATTTATGGATTTCTAGAATTAAAATAATTCCAGAAATAAGGTAGAGAGAGTGACATGTGGGACCAATAAGATAAAAAGATTTTTAAGAATTAAATTAATTCCCAAAAATAGAATTAGGGGTTGACATGTGGGCCACTGGTATATGGACCAGGTCCACAGAGATATGCTAGTCCACGGTGGACCAAGCTCATGAATAGGGTTGACCTAAGAGTTGACTGACATATGGGACCCGCATGTGAGAGAGATAAATAATTAGAGTTTTAATGTGGGTGAATGACATGTAGGGACCACATGTAAGTGAGAGGAGATAACTACTATCTTGCATGACATATGGGGCCCATTGTCATAGAGAGCAAAGGCAACAGGGAGGAAACAACAGAAGAAAACAAACAGAGGAACGAAGCAACAGCATGAACAGTAAACATAGAGTTGGATGATTCTTGCTCACGGAAGTGCCGATGAACGGAGGTGAACCAGCGTTGGCGAAGGGGCAAAAAGGAAAGGAAACGACGAGCCGGAGATGATGACGCGGTTCGGACATCAAGATTTTGCTCCATGCGACGGCAGCGACGAAGAACGCCGGCGATGGCGGCCTCACGAGCGCGTAACACTTCCGGTGATGCTCTGCGAAAAGGAGGTGAGCACGGCGTAGAACGCGCGACGCGAACTCAACGGTGATGGAGTTGAAGGCGGGGATCAACGGTTGCGGGTAATTAGCGGAAGGGCGGCGAACAAGAGCGAGAGAACGCTCGATTCTCGGCGCACGGTGGATGAAACTTGAATCTACAAGAGGGGAAAATAGGTATTGACGAGGGCACAAGATGGCGCGATCGGATTTTGGAAAAACTCACCGAGAAGCGAGGAACGCGATGAACACGTTTGGCTTTAGGGCTTGACATGGCCGATGGTGTTCCGTGATCTTCGGTGAAGAGGAAGGAACCATGACGTGAACGCGACGATGCGGCCAACGCCGCAGACGGTTCTACGTAGGGACGTCGGATGAAGGCGTAGTTCGCCGGAGAAAACCTTCGGTTGGAGCTCGGTTTTTTGGAGATTGTGACGAAAATATATCGGTTTAGAGGAAACCAATTCAGGGGATTGGAAGAGGAGATCAAGACGGACGCGTGAGCGCAATCCGTTCGCTTTTATATGCACCGTGGAGGAAGATATAGAATTTAAAAATTTTCTGTTGGAAGCGTGCACGTTATGAGCTCTCTGCGTTCGGTTCAGAGCTGGAAGATGAACAGTACATCGTGAGTACTGTAGTACATGGGCAGGAGAGAGAAAATGCTGATTTTCAGAATTAAAAAAAGGGCCAAAAATCAAGGAGGTCAAATAAATAGCAAACAAATCCAGAAAAATCTCAGAAAATACCCAAAAATTCCTTGAAAGACAAGGAAGCCAAATAACACAAGTTTTTATTTAATTAATATTTATATTAGTCAAATTAAATATTTTTAATTTAGAAAATTCCCAATTAAGCTTTATTAATTCAAATAAAATTGGTGAAATTTTCCAGGGACCTAAACTACTCAAAAGATTTTTGAAAAGCCAAATTTTGGGACGTTACAAACCTCCCCCCTTAAAGGAATCTCGTCCTCGAGATTCAGGCTATCTATAGAATAGGATAAGAAACTCAGCCTTCAGGTTCACTTCTTACTTTCAAATTGCTTTGACTTTGACAGAATCGCTCTTCTGAACACTTACAGAACAAACGTCTTGCTTCTTGCTAAACTTCTCGCTTCACTGAAAACTTGACAGACTGGCTCTTGGCTGGAAGGCATCTTGAAACTTGATTGCATCTAACGGGGCTGCTTGATCGGTGCTTGAGGGCACTTTTGGAGTGGAGGAAATCTTGCTGCTGACTGGCAACTCAGGTTAGCAAACTACCTCTTCTTTCGCGCTTCGGAATCTGAACTAACTGACACATTTTTGTCGCATCTGTCATACACTTCTTAGCACATAACTTCAATAGGTATTCTGAAGATAGACATGGCTGCGAAGGTGATAATCTGTATAATCTGCGTAGGTTTTCTTCTTGAACACTGCTACTTAAATTCCATTTAGGATTAAGGACCATTGGTCTTCTGCTTCATGATTAATGCAACATCCACATCCTTAGTAATTTGATCTGAGCGATGACTTACACAATCAACCACTGTGAACTTCAGAGGGTGACAACTTCAACTTGCTGACAACTAGTGTTGTGGGGGAAATCTGCACAAAACACTTACTAGCTCGACTTGGTACTATGAGTTAAGGCATAACTCATTAATCTTTTTCAATCTGTCCGCTGATTCGGGCGATACACAAAACTGAACTGAAATGACCATCCAAGCATCATACAGAATCTGTCGCTAATACAAGATAAGTTGGGATCCTTGGTCTGACGCTAGCTTCTTTGACATGTCGTGCAAATTGACCATCTCTGTAGATCTGACACTGCACCCATGCTAGCGAATACCATATCTGTCGTACACAACCTCTGTCGTATACCACTCTGCTAGGCAGTCTCCAACTAGGTGATATTGACAGGAATGAAGCAACAAATTTTTGTCAAATGATCAACAATCACCCTTCATGAAATTATATCCCGATTGGGTCCTAGGAGATCTCATATCTGAATTCTCAGGGATAGAAGTACTCTGACTGGCCTCCAACATTTTGGCTGACTTTCTGACATACCAAACACATGGTAACACATTTTGCGATATTTCACTTTATTTTGGATCATCACAATGCAACTTTGAGATCTTTGTACACCTTGGTACTTTCAAAGAAAATAGAATGCTTACAGTCAAATATTAGTTTGAGCATCAACTACTTGAATTTCTTCTCATTAGATATACAAATATACTCATTGATCCATGGATCATCCTGTCTGCCTTCAGCGGGTTCTCACGCTTTTGTTTGCTTTACGTGAGGACGAATTTCCTTGGCAAAACTGTCATCTCACTGTCTGGTCAACACTGATTTCTAGCATCGATTCGAACTCTGGGATTCAACAAATATCCATGCAACTGACTCAAGATCCAACTTCCGAATTTCACAGGTGACCTTGGTCGTTTCATGCTTTCGGCCCATGCAGCCTTCGCTTCCACCCTTTTATTTTTTCTGAATTTCTTCTTGTGCGTGGGCTGGTCGGCCCATTTCCCTTTTTGCCCGCCAACAAGGTGTTGTACAGGGGGAAAAAAGGGTTTCCCCGCCCCTGTGCCTTCAGTGGAGGCGGCAAGCTTCAATCCGGGCAAGCGGCGAGGCGGGTGCACATACTCGTGGCGGCGGCAGCGCGAGGCGCCATGGCGCATGCGAGTAATCTGCGGCGGCGTGTGGCCATGCGGGGCCGCTGCGGCGCGCGGCACGGAGCGCCCATGCGGAGTGGGGCCGACGGTGGCTTCCGGTGGCCATGCGAGGCCCGTCGCCGGAGGCAGGCGAGGCCGGTGGTAGCTTCGGCGGCGTGCGCTCTCTTCTCCCCCTTTTTTCTTTTTGCGTCGGGCGACGGCCGTGTGTGGGGAGGGCAGCGCCATGCGGTGGTGGCATGATGTATGGCTCGCGGCGGAGGCGCGGCTATCGCGGCGCTACGGGCGCAACACGATGGCATTCTGGCCAGGTGGCGCGCGACTGCGGATGCACGCCGACGGAGGCCCGTGCGCACATGGTCTGGCACCCCTTTTTTTCTCTCTTGCTTCGGGCGTCACGTCTTCAAGACTGCCGGGGTGACCGGCTTCGAGCGGCCGGGCGTGAAGGCACTTCAAGGGTGTGGGCGGCCGAGCTTCAAGGGTGGCTCCGGTGCTGTGGGCCGGCGGCGCTCGCTTTAGCGGTTGGTGGCGCGGCGGGTTACCGGCGCCGCGGCTGTGAGCACGCGGCTGACGCGCATCCGCGCACTGGCGAGTCGATCGGGAATTTTTTTCAAGTTTCATATGATACATATTGCTCATGCGATGCAATGCAAAATAGTGCAATCAACGTCTGTTCTTTCATGCAATCTATCGATCGACTTTGTGCTGGCGACTTCAAGTCTGCTCGTGGTAGATTAGAACGAATTGGCACCGTAGAAAAACAATCTAGAAAGCAAATTTACAGAATTTAAAGCGATCTAAAAAGTACGATTCAATCTATGAGTGTCGTTCATCGACGGTTACCTTTTCGATGCGAGGAGAGTCGATCGTGCTGATAACGTGTTGAGAAACCATCGCTGGCGAGTCCAGTTCGAACGATTACCTCGTAAACAAACTCAGAATCGTAAGAACAATACAAGAACACAAGAACAGAATAATAGATTGAACACAGAGATGTAGGGGGACTTCTTGCTTCTCTTTATTCTTTCATCAAGCGATCAGCCTTCACAATGACTAGTACCCCCTATTTATTGGCTACGACTCTGCTAGGGTTTAAGATGAGGAGCCCACCTTAGTCCAGGACTCCCGGTTCTGGACCTGATTTCTTAACATTTTCTACTACCAAATTACTGCAATTACACGGAAATTCCGCTAGCTACTGTAGTAACAGGCATGCTTTCATTTTACACTCATTTCTCTACACTTTGGCACTTCGGCCTATATATCATTTGGTGCATATACGTAGTTACAAACAAACATAATACATATCTTGCTCTGTGAAGAACAGAAATTCCAAAGTGCCATTTTTCTTGTGTGCGCTAGGGTGCCAATTTTTCTTTATACAATTCATGTTGTTATTCTGCACGCCCCAACAACACACAAGCTACAAAAATTAAGCTAGTCAGCTCCACATGACTAATGGGAGTTTCAAAATCCCAGGATTCCACCTCGCACTGCATGGTGACTTACACGTGTACTTTACGTTGTGTCATCTATTATATTACTTGGTTGGAACGTGTCAGTGAGGCTGGGGTGAATATGAGATTATACTCCTTTCTCGCTCTAATAGTTATGTTAAGTTATAAAGATTAATGTATTCAACTCACAGCGGAAGAATTGAGTTAAAAATAAAAACCTCACTAACACACGCCCTCGGCCAGTCTGACCTATCCTCAAACTGACAGAAAATTCAGCACGATTTTAGATCCACAAAATAATTTAACTTTTGATCTATAAGTCTAAATCACTTGAGATTATAGACACGACTCAACAAGAAAGCCACGAATCTATTCCAATCAAAGATCGATACAATCATAGCCAAGATTATATGAATTTCTTGTTTGAGTGCAAGGGGGCTCAAAACCGGGTGAAAACCAAAACTTGATCCAAATACTTGCTCGTGGATTAAAGATGATCAAGATGACCTTAGATCAACTTCCACAAGTCATAGCAAGCCAGATCATTGCAATTAACTGTAACATCCCAATTTTCTGAGTTAAAAATCTTTTAATAGTTAGTAGGGAGAAAAGTTACCATTTGGATTTATTTGAATTTATATTCAAAAGCTTAATATTGGACTTTACAATAAAAAACATTTAATGTGAATAATCCCAACATGAACAATATCCAAAACTATTTTATTTGGGTTCTATGTGCTCAGATATATTTTCTAGATTTTTCTAGAATTTTTCTGAGTTCATTTGCTATTTTCTTTTGCTTATTTGAATTTCTGGTATTTTCCAAATTAGAAAAGCTATTTAAAATATCAGAAAACTCTTCGGGCCGAATTCCTTTCCTCCGGCCCACCTCTCCGCTGTTCCGGCCCATCTCCTCGCGAAGCCCAGCTCCCCCGCGCGCGCCTCGTCTCCACTCGCTGCCAGGTGGGCCCGCCGAAGTCGTCGTCTCCGACTCTTTTCTTCTGTGCGTACGAGTCGGCTCCGCCCGCCATTGAAACTCCTCGGACCTCCGTCCGACAGTGCATGTGTTTCCTTTTGAAACCCTTCTAGAAATCGTGCCAAACTCTATCTCCTAGCTTTCCGCACCCATACCTGCAGTCAATCGGAAACGAGTCGAACTCTATCCCGTAGATTGAACGAACCCGAAGAAAATCCCGATTTGGGGATTTCCTATCCCGGGCACCCAAGCCCCTATAAATAGCACCCGAGCTTCGCCCGGGTCTCCTAACCCTAAACCCCCATCCCGTTCTCCACCCAAAGCCCTCGTGGTGGCGCATTGGTGAATTTAGGGTTTTCGGTGCCGAAGCTCAATCTTCGAAATTCTCCGCCGCCGGTGACGCCTTGCCCTCGGGGAGTACACCACCGGCTTCCTCGTCGTGAGATCAACCTCTTGCACCCCTTCATTGGCGTGGAGCATCGCTGGTGGGCAGTCCCGACAATAGCCGATCATCTCCCTCCGCTCCGACGTCAATTCCGACCAACCCTGTCGCACTGCGGTGTCAACTCGAGTACCTCGGTGCGCGATAGCGAGGGCTATCGGTCGACCACCCACCCTCGCCGGCGAGCCGCCGTTCGCAGTTGCCGTACAAACCCGAGCGCCACCGTCGGTTGTCGTCCACGTCATGTTCACGTGGCTCGCCACCTCAGGCCCAACCCTTACGTGGCATCTGCGTCAGTCGCCAACCAGCAACCGCGTGCCACCTCGTCGCTGCGTCAGCGCCAGCTCGCCCTCACCTCGTGCGTGGCAGCCGCGTGGAGCCCCGTCAGCACCCACGTGGGCGTACGCGTGGCGGTTCAGATTTAATCCGTGGCCGGTTCGGTGATCGAGTCTACTGTGGGCAGTGAGGCGACATGTGGTCCCACATGTCGATTTTCTTTATTTCTTTTAATTCCCAAAATTCCTTGCTGACATCAGCATTGTGCAATAATCCGATTTTTCTATTAAGAAATAATTCGGAAATTCTGGAAAATTCAAATTAGGGTTTCTTTTTAGATTCAATCTTCCAGAGGCCATAACTTTTGCATCCTAACTCCGATTGAGCCCATTAAAATTTCTAAATTTATCTAAATTCAAGCTCTATTTATCTAAGATTTTTATTTAATTTTTGGAGTTTGTTTTGCCTCTGTTATTTATTTGTTTAGTTTTGCAGTAGGCGTCGATTAAATCGGGAATTTTGTTGAAGAAGGAGCACCCCAAGATCAAGACCAGTACATAGACCTTTTCCAAGGCAAGTCATACCTTTGATCATCTTGAACCCAGTTTTCAAATTACTTTGTTCAAAGTATTGCATTCTACTTTAATTATTTATTTAAATGCTTTGGGCATAGTTATTATCCATTTTGTTATCACACCTTGGTCCTTGTCACCCTAGATTGGTTACTAGTTGGTAATATTATAGCACCAACGTGGGTTGGTTAGATGCGAGTACAATTGCTTAGCCATGCTACGAGTCTCACATCTCATGTAAGTTGCAAAATATTAAATTTGACTAAGTGGCTATGGAACTTTGTGTAAAACTGTGTGCTATGTGTTATTACTTCGTGATGGCATGTGTTGCACTAAAACCAACTGGGTGGTAAAGGATTTGGACTGGGGCAAGTGGTGGAAACTGTGTGACATGGTGGACTTTGTGATGGGAAAGATAATCTTTGTGATTTAGTTAGAATATGGAAGTCTTGTCTTGGTCAATTAAGGACTTAACTTTGTGCGCCATTGAACTGAGCATTACTGTACGACCACATGCCCGGTATGGGACGGACCTAACTTAGTAGGTTATGGATTCTTGGCATTGATTACTCAGGTGGTAGGTTAGGCTATGGGTGGAGGTGTGTACTACAAGGTAGTCGCATCACTGGCGGTTCGCGTGTCTCATCGGCGGTGTGTGTTATACCAAAGCGCTTCGTTTGGGTTGGCATAGCGGTTTGTAAGCACATCGGGGGTGTCAATGTTGATATGAAGTTTCTGAACCGTTTTGTTATGATTAGTGCTTGCTACACTAGTTGTATCGTGTGGGTAAAGTGTACAACCTCTGCAGAGTGTTAAATAATCTATTCGAATAGCCGCGTCCGCGGTCATGGACATGCTCGGGGATTTCACACGAGGGGTAGTTTTCATAAAAAATTGGGATGGGAGCTATGTGACCTCAATCATATGGCTATGTGAGATAATCTATTTAGCTTTGTGTCTTTGTGGAAATAATTGTTAAATTATTACTGTCTATTTGTTTTGAATTATGCTTTCAATCTATTACTTGTATTCAATTGCAAATGTTGCTTTTCTGCAAAATAACCACAGAAGTCATTTCTTTTGGAATAAGCCTGCATCTATAAATTGCATTCTGCGGTATGATTTGCGAGTACGGTTGTGTACTCACGCTTGTTGTAAAACTTACGCCCAAACCTACAGAAGAGGAGTCTCGCTGCTGAGGAGGAGTTCGCCGAAGGTTGCTGATCGTTAAGGTGTGGATCCCAGTCGGTTGCCTGTGGTGAGTTGATGGGATCTACGCTGAAGTTATTTCCGTTCCGCTGCTGTTTTATTCTCTGTTAGCCCTGCGTGGCCTAATAAGTGTAAACTCGACTATAAGGTCAAAACCCTTATTTGTTATTCAAACTAATCGTTTACTTTATTTATCGTTGTGTGGATTGGTATTCATCTATGTTGACACTGTGTGCACTAGCGTGATCCTGGACTAGTGCAGTATACACAGAGGGTTTCAGAATCGTAATTCTGGGTCCCTACATTAACCAAGGTAAAACCCATAAAATACTAGAACTCAAAAACTCAAGAAAGAGAACAAAAACAAGAGACAAATCATCTTTGCACGAATTTGATTGGATTGATATTGAGGAATTGAGGGTTTACAACTACTCCAGCATAGATGACAAAATCTCACACAATTTACAATCACTCCACCATGGATGACAAAATCTCACACAATTTACAACCACTCCACCATGGATGACCAAAGCTCACACATGAGCATTCAATCTCACAAATTTTTTCTCAATACATCTCTCAAACCCAAGCCTTATCTACTCTCTCCAGTTTCCCCAAATATCAAATTAGGATTTCTAGACTTGGTTGGTGTGCAAATCCTACACCACCTCTTATATAGTGGAGTCTAGATCTGGAGAGAAACCTTAATAGGCACCCATTAATCCGACACACAAATGGGTTTCTCACTCATGCACGATTTTCAAAGCAGATGACGATCCGACGCTCCCGAATCCGCCTCTTTCGTGATCTTGTCCTCCTTATGACCAAAACCACCTCTCCTTTGCGCCTTCATGTGCCACGGTTTCTCCGAGGTTACTAACCCTGTATTTTGGTGAAGTTACCAAAATGCCCCTTCTCGATCCTTCCTAGGGATAAAAACGGATACAAATTATCTGCATTATTCGACTACCGCATCCGATAGGATATGAATACAGTATAGATGGTCCCATCCGATTAACAATTTTTTCTCATATTCGTATCTGTAGTATTAGAATTCGCATAAAAAAATATGGCTTCGAATATGTTATGGAATTTTCTCATCTGAATTGTTATTTTATCCGAACTATTCGTATTTGTATTCGAATTCGATGAAGCAATATAAGTATTTTATTGCAGTATGCCTAATTAGTTGGATGAAATTTTCTTTCAGTGTGAATTCATTTTCCTTTATAGCGGTCACACTTTGTCACATACTAGCATTGGGCTATGTCCTAGGCCGTGAGGTCGTGGGCTGGACTCGGCCTTGGCCCAAGGTGGAACGTGAGTAGTACAAGAAGCGACAGCAGCATCACACATGAGATCGAACAGAGAACAGAAGGCTCATGCCTCGGCTCCCCTTCCTCCCTGCTATTTCCCTTCCCCAAATTCCTTTTCTCTGATTTCCCAATCTGAATCGCTTCTTCTGCCCAGCCCTTGTGCTCTTCCCAATCCTGGCATCCTATTCTCCCAATTTGTATCCCAAATACTTTGTATCTTGTAGCGGATTTGGTACTTAAGCTCTTGGGTTTGTGTTGATTCCTGTTCATTCAAGTGGGAACATTACAATTGGTATCAGAGCCTCCCACTTCGCGCTCTGCCAAGTCGCTAACTCCAAGCCATGGCTAACGTTTTTTACGAGCTCAGGACAGAGCTGAGGGTGTGCGGGGAGTTGTGCGAGATGTTGGCCATGAGGATGAAGCCTTCCCCAGCGTCAGCTGCTGCTGATGCCCTCGACGCCGTCACTAGCAGCCTCAGCACTGCGATGCCCACCAGGTGTTGGACGAAATTCCTCGACCATGATGACGGGGAGATGAAGGACATGTCCACGATGACAGCAATGCCATCCCCAACTGTGGCGTCCCCTCAGCCCATCATCATCACCGAGGGCTCCATGTCTACCGAAGATGAGCTCGTTATGGGCTCCATGAGTGCTATTTGTATCTCAGTCTCCTCTGTGACTGTGGCCACCTCTTTGCTTCTCGACGTTGCCCCAGGTTCGACTTGCATCAATGTCAACCATGCTGTGGCAGCAGCCACTCCATGCACGGACTCCGCCCTCACAACTGTGATGCCCGCCAAGTGCTCGACATCGGGCCCTGACCTCAACGTCGGCGATGCAAAGGTCAGGGCCATGTCGCCACCCTGGGGAGGCATGCCCACTTCCATCCGGGTGCATGTGGAGCGCATGAAGGCCTCCTCGTCGAGGTTGTTCGCCATCGATGAGTTGGACACTGTTATGCCCACTAGGTGTTCAATGATTTGTTCTGCCTATGACACCATCGTGTAGATGTCCGCATTCATGTTGGACGCTACCCTGAGTTCTCCCTCAATCGTTGCCCTACTCGACCTCACCATCTACGGCCTCGTACTGTCAAAGGCTGCGATTCTAGTGCACGCCGACATGGGTGACTTCACTGCGCACTAGCTGTTTGGCAAAATGCCCCTACACGCTAATGTCGACTCTGAGGCGTAGGGCCGATGCTCGTGTTCGCTTCCACCAGGTCTCATCTCGACCCCATGGCATTGCCAGTTATGGTGGTTCTAGACGTCGGCAGCATCATCACCAAAACCAACAATGACATCGTGCTTGCACTACTACAGAAAAGGTCTTTACAAACGGTTCAAAAACATCATCACAGACGGTTTCGTGAGCCGTCTGAGTTTATGGGTCAGTAATGACATGAGGTCATCACAGAAGGTTTTTGAACCATTTGTGATGCAGACTATCATAGACGGTTGGTAGATGAAACCGTCTGTGAGAACTGATGTATCACAGACGGTTTGTATATGAAACCGTTTGTGAGAACTGATGTATGACATACGGTATTTCCTAAGGAAACATCTGTGATATTCTTTTGTATTGCTAAATCTATTTCTGTTTATTGGCTAGCTCCAGGAAATGGTAGCCATGCTCTCTGAAACAAGCTGAAGCACAATAAGTACATGTATACATCCAATTCACATTCATTTCAGAAACAAGCACATCCAATTCACATTTATTTCAGAAACAAGCATATCTAATTCACAAATCAATTAACTAAAATTAACCATTCATGTATATTTACACACATGTACCATTAAGTTCAATATACATTGTGGAACTTCCCATCTGGATTTATGATCTCAAGGTTCAAGAATGCCGCAAACTGTCCTTGAGTGTTTATGAGCTAGCCCTATTCCAACGTAGTTGTATCGATGCTCTCAACCTGTCGCTAGGAAGATTAAATTCGTGCATATATAAATTGATAAGTATGAAATAATTATTGTAAGATTAACAAACCTGAGGATCATTGGTCGTCGTGAAACTGACGGGTAGTGCTATGTTGTGGCAAACATAGTATCCACAGGTGTTGCTCGGCGGCTATTGGTGGCACTGCAAAAATAGAATTGGTTAGTTCGAGAGACATTACTACGAAGTGTTATATAGGATTAATGTGTGCTAGAAAATACCGGGAATTTTAGATCGTGTCGCAAGGTCTCTCCCTTGCATTTTCCTTCAGAAGCATAGTACACGATGAACGAACTAAGTGATTCCAAAAAGTTAGCCTTAGCTATTGCAAAGGAAGGAAAGACTACAATAGAGTTATCTATGGAGAAAATGTATTTACCTATCGATTAATTGTCGGATAATTGTGAAGTCGTGTTTGGCATGCTGTAGGGAATTAAGGTATATTACTTTGTTCCATTTTGGTATAATTACAATTAGAATCCAGTGAAAGCTACATAGGTATGTCACCATGGTCATTAAATCTAAGTTTGTGTTGCTTATAAAATACAAATCAACAAGTATAGCCACTAGTGCAGCACTTACTCCTGGTTGTAGGGAAAAAGTATGAATTCCTTGTCGTGGTGAGCTAGCAATGACCCCGTCATGTAATCCTTGATGAATTTTGCATTCTCCTTGATGTTTTCCAAGGAGACCAAGTGTGGGTCGAGGAAACTTACTGATGAATTCCTTAATTTGGCTTCAGAAATTTTGTGTGTGTGTATATATATATATATATATATATATATATATATATATACACACACACACAAAAGCAAGGGTTATATATAACATTTATCAGTATTACACGAACGTTGACCATGATTGTATACACTTACAATGTCCAGCATCGCATGAGTGAGGCGTTGAGGTTGAAGAGGAAGAACAAGTCCTCGAAGGTCACCGTGAAGACACATTCTTGAACCAAGTGGTTAAGATGATCCTTCTTGAACTTGACGTTGACACCCGAGCACCGTTGTTCATCCGTCTTGTTAGCCTGTTCCATGTACCATAGATGCAATCTCGTGTAAGCCATTCCTAGGGTAGGGTGGTGCTCTACCGTCTCGACCAACGACTCGCCTAGCACAAATTTTTGGGCCTACGGCAAGAAGGGGATATCAGAGCAGGAGTTGACCATCTTCGATTTGCCCTTGCTTCCTCGCTTTTTAGAGATCGACTTCATGAGAGTCAACTGAGCACGAGGTGTAGATGCATCTGATGCACCGGGCCCTTACCGCTTCGATGCAGGCAGCTCTCGTGGACTTGACACCGTTGCAGGACATTCCCGTGAAGTTAACACCGGAGGCAGGTAGGTCTAGGCAGATGTCCCTCTTGGGCTATTGGATGAATGTTCCAATGGCTTGCCCTAGAGTCATGACCTCGTTGTTTGGGGGAATCTGTAGCGGGATGATCGCAAAATTGACATAAACACTGTCCACATTCACTTTTCGAAACCTAGCATTGGATTTACATCGTGCACCAAAGCCCCAACACCGGATGGATACACTTGGCCCCAAGCAGCATCTAGGGCAACAGAGGTATATCTCACTTGGAGATTGCACTTCATAGCCACCTACATAACGATACAAAATTAGCTACTCCAACAGGCCTATCAATGGATCGAGTATTCCAGAGATAATAATTATTACCAGGATGTCATCGACAGGAAATCTGTCGTTGCCTTTTGTGGTAGGGTTAGGGTTGGACGCGCAGCTACTCAAAAGTTTGGGGGGCTGGCTAGCACAATAGGGGCAGGGGCTTGCAATTGATTTTCCCTAAGCGTTTCCTCAAGGATCTCCATCTGCCGTCGCGTCTCAGCTCTAATGTGATCATTGAACTTATCTTTGATGGATTCAATGATCTCATCTTTGAGGGATTCACGAATCTCCTCTCGTAGCTTTGCATCACGCTCGGCTTTGGCTCTCTTCCTACTCCGGTACGCTTCGGAGTCCTCTGGGAATCCATGTTTCCACATAACATATAGACTAAGGCCTCTCATGCGACCCAAGTGCTAATTGTTTCCCAGGGCCACGGAGAGTATATCTCTCTCCTTGACTGCCTGGAATGAGCCTTGGGAAGATTGTGCACTCAGCGTTTCCTGCAATAGCTCGACATGTCATTTCGCTTCCTATGAAGTTTTGAAGTAATTACAAACTAGGTAGTTTGATATCTTACTAGACGCTGGGACACTTCCTTGTTTGCAGGGTTTGGAAAGGAGATGGCCCCTAAAGACAGGGTAGATAACCTCGCTCTTAGCCAGTTTCGGACGCGCTCATTAGGGATCCCGACAAATGGTGGGGAGGCATTCGAACGGTTTGCCTATTGTCCTGATCCCTCCATTGCGGGATTTTACCCGCATACCCAGCGGTGCCGAGTCTATAGGGGTGCATGTTTTTTTTTGCCTGGAGGGCCCTGTGTGCTGCACTTTCATTCCTAAAATCATATATCGTCTTCTTCGCTACAAAGTCTTCCCAGTATTATTCCAAGAACGAATACTTGTGGAAGGGCCTCAAATCCTTCTCCACGTAGTTCTTGACAAGCGTGCTCTTGAAGTTCTTCCATGCTTTGCACGCATGTAGCAACACATGTCGTCGCACGGAGTCCTGGTGTTGTACCGGGATCTCGAACGATCAGAAAATATCCGTCAGCAGCTCACCTTTCTAAACTTTGGTCAACTCCTTCCATGAATCGTAGGTGATGTTGACCAATTCCCCCGTGCAACTATTCTGACCGTTCTTCAGAATGCGAACATTGCTGGGTGAAGATTGATAGGGGTCCCAGACTCATCAACCTTCGTGATGGTAAATTGGCCCCCGGGCCTTTTCGATATTCCTCTTCTTCTACTGCACTTAGATATTCTAAAGGACGGGACATCAGACACATGAGGCGACGATGACGAAGAATGAGCGGAAGACATCTTCATAATAAACAGAAGTTCTGACATGCATGAACATATTATCATAAGGTTCGATCTCTATGTGTATGGGTATACACACCAATTAATAATAATTGGGATATGTAGGGAAGAAATTAGGACCAATACAATGATATAATTGACATATAAACATGTAAATCCTCCAAGTCATTTAAAAGGAATAATATGCTCAACACAAACATCATGTGAACAAATAAAATCAGCATAAAGCTAAGATTTAACATTTTGATATTGCTCTCAGATGTAGAGTAAGCATTCCAATAGAGCTCAAGTTCAAACCCGATTATCAAAACAATTTTAGTACAAGACTATTATCATCACAGAGCATTCATCTCAAGCCCACCACACCACATTACAATATATTCCAGTAGCAGTATCAAAACAAATACCATATGAATCACTGACTAGAACAAATACAAATTCCTAAAACAAGTACAACACCTCATACTACTCAGTGTTTGAACCAGATACCAGCGCAATTACCATGAGTCCATGAGGACCATGACAACATGGCAGATTATTGATAGAAAGAGTGAGGGAAAGGGGCGTTGGGGTCGGCAACTCAGCATCGGTTACCTTTGGGTGTCGAGGAGAAGGACAAGCATGGAGCAGCAGGGCGGCGTCAAAGGGGAGGCGCGCTGGGCTTAGGGGAGGAGGAGGCGATGCGTGCTCGTGCTCGGGGAGGAGGTGGCGGGCTTGGAGGATGAGGCGTGCTGGGCTCGAGGAGGAGGTAGCGTTGAGGATGGCGACGATGGGCTCGGGGGAGGAGGCGCGTCGGGCTCGAGGAGGAGGCAACGGGCTCGTGAGAGGAGAAACTTAATTGTTTGAGTGGGGGCATAGGCAAACCCTAGAGTTCGAATATAAATAGGGTTGTACATCACAGACGGTTCTACTTATTCTAAAGTAGAACCGTCTGTGATAAATACACATCACAGATGGTTTTAAAGTAGAACCGTCTGTGATAGATTGTGTATCACAGATGGTTTGTAGATGAAACAGTAATAGATCACATCTATAACTCTCACATATCATAATATGCATCTAATCCGAATCTAAAACTAGACGGGATGGCTCTAATACGTCTGTTGAACCACGGGTAGGCTATGCTAGCACAAATTTAAAAAATCTACCACGTAATCAAGGAACCTCAGCTAGTAGTAGATCACAGAATTAACACTAGACGCTCAGACTCGTAGCAGAAGTAGGGTCGATGTAGCATGTTGGTGCGGTGGTAGTCTTACTAGCCGCACGTCTCCTCCTCCAGCCGCTTGTGATCATCACGAGTTGCGGATCGTCCTAGTGCTGATGCTTCGCATCAACACCTCCAAGGTATCCACACATACGGGGCAGGGACACCACACGTTGGAGTGCTAGCGCCGGCTATGTGGTACTGGATGAGGAAGGTGTGGCCACTAGGGTTTCGGGAATTCCAAATTCACCACTAACCCTATGCCACCACGCATCTATATATAGGCATCCATGATGGGTCTCGAACTTTGAGGCCCATTAAGAACTCGTGGCCCACAAGAATTCAGATTACCATCCAAATTAAATCCTAGCCTTTTAAACATACGACCTTATAGGTTCACGTACACTTGGACATGGCCCGAGTACTCTACTCGTCCACTAATCGACAGCTACCCCTAGCAAGACATGCTGACTCCCAAGTACACGTAAAGATCATATCAGACGAACCTCAACAAAACTTATATGCATTTCCTTTTGCCTCATGATATCGATCAAGCTCAAGGTGAGTACGTGCCATCCTTGTTGGTTAGCTTGACCATTCTTTCTTGATCACGTGACTCAAATTCCCCGACTACGGTTAACTCTTTAACCACGAGTAGTATGAACATACATTTCTGGAATCCAATCACTCGAGAGGCCTAGAGATATCTCTCCCATTGCATGAAGGGGCAAATCCTATCTTGATCAACCATGTCTCGTTGCATGCATCATGATAAAACCCGAAAGCTACCTTTATAACAACCCAGTTACGAAGTAGCGTTTGATAATCCCTAAGTGAGCCATTACACATTTCGAGTACGTGCGATGACCTCAAGTCTAAGGACATAGCATACGCATTGTAAATGAGACCAACTGATGACATGTAAGAAAGCAACGTTCTCGTAGTGTCTCATGGTGGATCGATCTAACCCTATATTCGCTAACATGTGTCCATATTATTGGTTTGATATCTTCATATTTATGACCTATGAAACATGGTCATCAACCAATACATATGCTAGTCTATTCATATGTGTCTTCAGATGTTTTCGACTAGGGAACATTTAAGAATAATTATCGTAGAAATATAGAGTTTCACAATCAAGTCACATACTTGATAATAAATATTAACGATATTATTTTTAGAACAAGATAACATATTATCTAATAAATTATGAACATAACGAAATATAATTATCTCTATGATTGCCTCTAGAGCATATCTCCAACACCCGACCAGTTGTTTCCGGAGTTCTTGGGCTCTCTCAAGAGCCTCATATATCTGAACCTCTCCGGCATACTGTTCATCGGTATGCTGCCTCCTCAGCTCGGTAATCTTTCAAACCTGCACTATCTCGACCTCTCCGGCGTGGAATTCAGTATGCTATCAACAGATTTATCATGGTTAACAAGTCTACCTTCGCTAAACTGTCTCAACCTGAATGGGGTAAACCTCAGCATGGCAGTTGATTGGCCCCATATCCTGAGCATGATTCCTTCTTTGAGAGTCCTCTATCTTTCTGGTTGCCAGCTGCAGAGTGCAAACCAGTCGCTCCCACACTTAAACCTCTCTTGGAACAATTTTAACCACCCATCAGTATCTTGTTGGTTTTGGAACTTGACAAGCCTCAAGCACCTCGACCTTCAATATAACTTGCTGAGGATCCTATGCAATCTGGAAATCCTAAACCTTGGTAGGAGCCTCTCATCTGGGAACATAACAGAGTTGTTTGAGAGTTTGTCGTATTGTCCATCTAAGAAACTGCGGGAATTGCATTTGTTGGGCAACAATGTCACCGGAACCCTACCAACTGGGATGTCCCAATTTACTAGCTTAGTCACTCTCGACCTCTCCAGCAACAAACTTACCGGACCTGTACCCTCTGAGATCACTATGCTCACTAACTTGACTAGAATGGACCTAATCTACAATGACTTGCATGGTGTAATCACAGAAGAACACTTTGCTGGTCTGCACAGCTTAAAATACATAGACTTGTCTCATAATCGCTTGAAGATTGTGGTAGGTCTTGAATGGTTGCCCCCCTTTAGACTAGAGCGTATGTTTTTTTGCATCTTGCCAATTGGGTCCTCAGTTTTCTGAATGGCTTCAGCGGTTGGCAGGTACTGATTAATTGGATTGACATTTCAAGCAATGGTATCACCGGTCAGCTTCCAGATTGGTTTTCTACCGTGTTTTCAAAGACTACGGGTTTGGACATCTCCAACAATCGAATCCGGTCAGCTTCCAGATTGGTTTTCTACCGTGTTTTCAAAGACTACGGGTTTGGGCATCTCCAACAATCGAGTCAGTGGTGGCTTGCCGAAGAAATTAGAATACCAACATAGAAAATCCGACTAATTTTTTTGAACAACTCCCAACTGGAAAGAATTTTTTTTATAGGGAAGAATCTCGACATTGCGGTGCCCCTGTTCACTCATTGGTCCCAAGGGATACGACACGAACAAGGAAAGAGTGACCGAGACGCTTCTCCGGCGCCGGCCGCCTCTTCTCCTCCCCTTCCTTTGTTTCCATCGTTTGTCAGATCTAACCCCCCTCCCCCTTCTCCGGCAGACGGCATGGTGAGTTCCAGTTAGAGATCCCCCGTCACCATCGTTGTGGGGTATCTTTTCTTTGCTGTGAGCAATCTCATCCAAATCTTTGTTTTCTGGGTTGGATACTCTAATCAATATAGTTTGTTGCATGATGGAGTACTAATAGCAGTTTATTTTCCAAAAAATTTGGGGTCTAGGTCTGCCCCTGTTCAGGGCTAGCACGCGTTTGTGCTCCTACTACACAAACTAGAAGAAGCCAACGACCAATGTTTCTCCCTTTTTTTTCTACCTCAGGCTTTGCAACATTTCAAAATCGGGAAATTGCGACAGGAGCAGGTGCTATTAGAGAACAATTAGCAGATTTGGATTTGCGAATTATTATGGAGAATTCCTTGGTCGAATGGAAGGAATTAGAAGACGAGGGGTATAGTGGAGATGAATGGGAAGATAGAAAAAGACGAATAAGAAAAGTTTTTTTTGGTTAGACGCATGCAATTGGCGAAACATTTTATTCAAACAAATGTAGAACCAGAATGGATGGTTTTGTGCTTATTGCTCTTGCAATCTTGGTCTTTGCTTTGTAATTGGGAATCACCGTTGTGATGTTTACACTTCAATTTTAATTGCTCTTGCAATCTTTCTTTGTAATTAGGAGTCACCTCCAAGTTACGAACGAATAGAATTATGAGCTCCCTCTGCCTTTTCGCGGCGTATCCCCCATCAAATCCGAAAAGAATAGCAGTGGCGGCGTATGCCCTGTCACCTATCACCGGCCAGAATCGCGGCGGCGCTGACCACAAGGAAAGCTGTGGAGACAATGGGGTATGGTATTAATGTAGGTATTGAACAATTAACATCGATATCGAGGAGCTTGGAGAATAAACTTAAATTCTCGGTTTGGCAAATTGTCGTCAGATTTATTGTCAGGTGACCGACAGTCTGATCAGCTCTTGGGGTGGTCTGACCGATCGAGGCCAGGCGGTTTGACCGGTCAAAGGTGGCGGTAAGACCGGCGGTGTGAGATCGAGTGAGCCTTTGAGGTTTACCCACTAAACAATTGCATGGAAGTGTTTGGGGATATGTTTGCACCATTTGCCATTGAAAATAGCGATTGAACGCAAAACTAGGTAAAGTTTTGCCAAAAAGTCCAGAGATGGCGTTTTCAGGATCCGATAAGCGGTCTGACCAGCCGTTGGTTGGCGGTCAGACCGGTGGGTGGTCAGACCGGCTTGTGGCTGGCTTTCTGACTGGTGGTGAGCTAGCGTTTAGACGGGCTAAGGGTCGGCGGTCTGATTGGCCATGGCGGTTCAGGCATAGTGAGGTGCACTGATTTTTTGAGGGTTGGTCCTAGGAGTTTGGGATTGGTGCATATGTTTCCATTATACTCTTTATGGACTAATATGTGTCATGTTGTGAAAAACATATGTCCAAAAATGATTGTTTAGTCTGTTGTTCTGTAGGTGGCTTGGAGTCAACTATGGTCTACAGTAAGGTGGACTGGGACTAAGCTTAGGGGGGAGCTGAGGTCCAGAATGGTCAAGAAAGCCAGGTGCGGTCATGGTGCATGGTAATACATGTGGTGCGCCAAGTGACTTAGCCCGTTTGCAAGTCGCTGTGAAGGAATCGGGAAAGGCTAGTAGAGGGGTATTTTGGTAAATTGTCCAATACTAGAAAACTGGTGGTGTGTGAAACCACGACGGTGGCCTAAGTGAATTAGTTCAAGGATATTCCATGAAGAGCAAAGCATGATAGATTTGACCTAATAGAGCTACAGATGAAGACGATGCTTTGAGAAGTGTGTGTGAGTGAGACCTGTTTATGTATAGGCTTAACGGGTGTTTATTAGGGTTTTCTGTCTAGACCTACCCTCCACTATATAAGGAGTGGTGCATGATTTGCACATCCATCTAAGCCAAGAAACCCTAATGTAAAATTTAGGAAGTGGAGAGAGGAGGATGCTAAGGTTCATGAGATGTATTAAGAGAGATGAGAACACTTGTGTGTGTGTTGCCCTAGTAGCTTTGTCCTCCCAAGAGAGTGGCTGTAAACATTCATCTCCAAGAAGAAATCAAATCTTCAAATTCATCCCAATCTTCCTCTTATATGCGTAAGTATTGATTTCTTGATTTGGCTTGGTTTTTTGTGTTCCTTCCTCCCCTCTTGATCTTTTTCTGTACCTAGAATGTGTAAGTGATGGATATATCTCGCGGAGAGCAGATCCTATCCATCTAGGTACTTTCTATTTCAAGTTATTGAGTTTGTCCAGTTTTGGCAGAAGAAAGAGTGATTTTTGAGGTTTTGTTCTTGAAGGCTTTTGGCTCGATTCTTGTTATGATTGGGGATGGTAGAATGTGTGGGAAACCATCATTAGTTATCTTGGATTGATTTCTCTCACGAGTTTCTCTCAATCAACGTTTTCGTATTTGACCCAATTTTGATACAACCTTCACTCAAATGGAAAAAAATCAGAACTTTGCCAATGATCTTCAAGATCTTTGATTGTAATAGGTTCCTGTCATTCTAGAGAAGATGTGTTTCAAGTTTCATGATGTTTGGAGCTGTGAATCAAAAGTTGGATCATTTTCTGATTTTGAAATTCTGCTGAAATTCAGTTTAATTCTGCACTGATTTTACTGTTCATCAACTTGACCGCACTATTCACCGATCTTGTAGGGATTTTGGCGAGTCTTGATCTTTTTTGTTTGAATGATTTTCTCTAGTCTTCATAGCTCCAGATAGCTATCAGAGTGAAGGAACCTTGAACTCCTTAAGGCAAATCATTTTAAAGAGATCGTTGATTGTGTGGCGTCTATTCAACCCCCTTCTAGTCACCTCCTCGGTCCAACAAAAGTACAAACTACTGTTCATAGGTCCAGTGGGGATTTTGGCAAGGCTTGATCTTCTTGTTGACTTGTTCTTGTTTGAATGATTCTCCCAAGTCTTCATAGATCCACATAGCCATTGGAGTAAAAGAACCTTGTACTCCTTAAAGCAAAAGATTTTAAAGAGATCGTTGATTGTGTGATGCCTATTCAGCACCCTTCTAGTCGCCTTCTCGGTCCAACAAAAGCACAGACCATGCCGAAGAAAAGAGCATCGATCCTCACGTGGTGCCCCCAAAGTGTCCCTTTGGCTACAACTCCAACACGTTCAAGCTTGGCCCGCTCAGCTGCATTATTATGGTCAAATATCCAGGCAAGGTACTGTAGCACAGGTGTACTAAAGTGGCACATACTGTAGCATGCAGCAACAACTCTTACCTTTGGTGGCCAAGGAAACTTCCTCATCTATCTCTTAAGCTTAGAGATGTTTCTTTAGCCATATCCTTTAGATTTGATTGATAGGATCATCTATTTCCTATATTAAAGATAAGTTTCTTAGTGGTCAAGTCAAACTATTCCTATAAAAGGGACATCATTGTATCAGTTATGTTAAGCAAGAAATAAATAAAGTTAGTCCATAACTAGTTGGCTAAAGATTAGAGCCCACTTATTCGTCAGGAAGAGTCCCAGTCGAGTTTGAAGGGCGACTTCTCGCCTCTCTGGCTAATTAGGTCTCAGAGCCTTGCTACCTCGATGCGAAAGACAACTACACATCTATATCTAACTAATTGGAGGCTCTCCTAGAATCCCCTATATTAATCTTAGGAGATGAAAAGGTAGAAATTTCCACATTAATCAGAGAAAAAGAAAAAAAATGGCTAGAAATTCCCATATTAATCAGAGAAAAAGGGAAAAATCATATATATCCAATTTATCATGTGGTACAACCTGCGGCTTGGATTTATTTTTTTTAGCCATAGCCTGCATGGACTCGGATTCAAGATTTCCTATAATACCTGCCTTATGTGTCGGTAGAAATAAGAGTTTGATTGAACATTCAAACCTAACGCCGAACCGGACACAAGGTCACGGCTAGCTGTCTGTTTGTTTGTGTTCCCCCTGAACCTCCTCTGCAACTGGCAGTATCTAATTAATGTGGATACACAAATACAGATAGGCATCAAACCATCCCATGATCGTGATAACGATATGCCTGGTATATGATAGTGCCATTTATATCTTTCAAATTAGCCAACTAATAATTATTATCACCCATGGACTCTACGTGCAGAACCTGGCTCGTAGCTATCATCGCTCCAGGACGTCCACCCTCATGATCAAATTGGATATCTCTAAGGCTTTCGACTCAGTTTCTTGGCCCTACTTGCTCCACACTCTTCATCATTTTGGATTCGGACCAAGATGGAGAGAGTGGATATCAATTTTATTAGGCACGTCCAATTCTTCAATCATTTTGAATGGGAGCAGAGGCCCAAGAATTTGGCACCAGTGCGGTGTACGGCAGGGGGACTCGTTGTCGCCTTTTTATTCATCATCGCGATTGATGCGCTACAGCACATGCTGAATGCAGCAACAAGGGAGGGTTGGCTCTCTCCGCTGAGCGGACGGACAGTCAAGGCAAGGCTCTCCATGTACGCAGATGATGCGATGATCTTCCTGGCGCCAATCAAAGAAGACGTGGATACTCTAAAAGAGCTCTTGACCATCTTCGGAGAGGTAACTGGATTAAAGATTAACCTAAGCAAAAGTGCAGTAATTCCAATACATTGTCAACATCTCGATTTAGATTTCATCCTTCAGGATTTTCCAGCTGCCAGGAGGCATTTACCTTGCACTTATTTAGGTCTACCGCTATCTTTGGGCAAATTGAGGAAAGTGCATTTTCAGCCGCTTCTAGATAAAATGGGAGCAAGACTTGCAGGCTACAAAAAGAAAATGCTATCCAGAGCTGGTAGACTCACGGTGCTCAATGCGGTCCTCACCTCTATTCCCATTTACCACATGACACTGGCAGACCTCCCAGCTTGGACGCGAAAACAAATTGATAAGCGTCGCAGGGCGTGGTTTTGGAGCGGAAACGATCTACACACAGGAGGAGGAAGCTGTTGGGTAAACTGGAATACAGTGTGTCGCCCGAAAAAATGGGGCGGCCTTGGTGTTCTACATCTGGCATTCTTTGGCCGAGCACTTCGTCTGCGTTGGCTTTGGTATCACTGGAAGGAACCGGTCAAACTGTGGCACGGGATGAAACTCCCAACGGATGAAAAGGACCATGAACTTTTCCAGGTGTCAACAAAAATCGCACTGGGAAATGGGGACAAGGCGAGCTTTTGGAAGGATGCCTGGATGGGCCGCACACCCCTCAAGGAGGAGGCCCCAAATTTGTATCTTATTTCGGCCAGGAAGAGTAGGACGGTCAAGGAGGCGCTTCAAGGAAATACTTGGATTGCTGATTTGAGACGTAAGATCACAACGCTACATATCCTCGACTTCATACGTTTGTACATCAAAGTGGCGCAGGTCACACTCACACCGGAAACACCGGATGATATCACATGGAGATGGACCGCATCAGGAACTTATACGGCTAAATCAGCATATCAGGCACAGTTCTTGGGATCAATAGAGAAACCTTATGTTAACCTCTTTTGGGATGCTTCGGCACCACAAAAATGTAAAATCTTTGCATGGCTAGCCATTCAGGAAAGGATTCCAACAGCGGACATTCTAACAACAAGGCACATGCAAAATGACTTTTGGTGCCCTCTCTGTACAAACGCTCCAGAAACGGCACGACACTTGCTCCTAAATTGCGCTTACGCGAAAAGGGTTTGGAATGCCATCGCAATTTGGGCTCAACGCAGCAGCGTTTTACCGGCACAAGAGGATGTTGACGAGTCGGTGCTCCATTGGTGGTTGGAAAGATCGCAAAGAGAAGCGAATTTGAGCAGGAAGGGCCAAAGCTCTTTAATCATATTGATAATGTGGCAAATTTGGAAAGAAAGAAATAGGAGAATTTTTCAGCACCAAAGGAATGAGGTTAACGGGTTGGTAGCAATAATCAAAGAAGAAGCCCGAGCTTGGATTTTAAGCGGAGCAAGCAAGTTAGGATCCTACTTACCGACCGAAATTTTGACATCTCCTTGATTAGCGCCTCATCAAGCTAGAGTCTTGCGGGGTATCGGACTGCCGCCCAGAAAGGGCCTTCGGTACGTGGGGAATAACTTCTAAGAGGCGCTCAAACCGGGTCTGAAAAGGGCTGAAGGCGGCTCGGAGGATCCAGCTTGCGCTAGGGGTGGTTTAGTTTAATTTTCGTTTGTGTGGGTTCGGCTTCCTGAACCTGGTTCTGTATTGTGGATTTTTTGTATTTTTTCTCTCCCTTCTTTAATGCAGTGTGGGCAGCTCTCCTGCCTCGCCTTAAAAAAAAAAAATTCTAAATAATAATTATTGAAATGGGGGCATGCTTAATTGCATAACCCTGTTATACATAAATTATTATCACTAAAAAAATCAACTGATGTTGTCTGTGCGGATGCACGAGTTGATGACTAATTATTAGTTAAGCTAACCGGAAAGCTTGGCTAGAATGGCAACTGCAAATCGAGTCATATTACGAATAAAGAAGCTGGTAATGTGAGTGTTTTACTGGAGCCATGGCACTGCAACGTTTATTTGGTTATGCATGTTGTTTGCTTTGATGTTGAAACAATAAATGTTGCTTAGTTCATGTAATAACGTTTATTTGGTTATGCAATGAATGAATAAAGGTACAACTCAGCACTTAAGCATATATCCCTGTTGTTAGGAATCGGATGCCATGAAGCGAGTTAGGTGTGGAGAGGGGGAGGCAGAGGCAGAGGCGAGGCCAACCTGCTGTTAGGAATGGTAGGCGGTGCGGGTTCGGTGGGCAGAGGCAGAGGCAGAGGCAGAGGCAGAGGTAGAGGCGAGGCCAACCTGCTGTTAGGAATGGTAGGCGGTGGCGGTGCGGGTTCGGACGTGGACGACTAGGTGGGGAGGGAAGTCGCGTACCACACCTAAGCACTAAAAAGTTCGTTTGGCTTTTATCACTTTGTCTGGACCTGTTTACACGCTGCAGCAAGCAAGGAGATCGACGATGACTCCATCCGCTTATAAGCGCCATGAAGCTGCACGTAACGTAAGCACACAACAAAACTGAACAATCAGCTATAGCCAATCCATCGCCATGCGTCCCACAGCCAGCTGCTTCCTTCTCCTCGTCGTGGCCGCCGCCACGTCCCTCGCCTCCCATGCGCTGCAGCTCCGGCCGACGGCCGCCGGCACGTGCGTGCCGCGTGAGAGGGACGCGCTGCTGGCCTTCAAGAAAGGCATCACCAAGGACCCCTTGGGCCGCCTCGCGTCGTGGCGGCGAGGCGAGGACTGCTGCTGGTGGAGAGGCGTCCGGTGCAGCAACCGAACCGGTGGCCACCATGTCATCGAGCTTCGACTTGCCACCGACTACGAGGAGACAGCTTTGGTCGGCCAGATAACTCCATCTTTGCGCTCTCTGGAGCATCTGGAGCACCTCGATCTCAGCTGGAATTCCCTGCAGGGGCCGACCAGTCGTTTCCCGGAGTTCTTGGGCTCTCTCAAGAGCCTGAGATATCTGAACCTCCACGGCATACCGTTCACCGGTATGCTGCCTCCTCAGCTCGGCAATCTTTCAAACCTGCACTATCTCGACCTCTCCAGCATGGAATTCAGTATGCTATCAACAGATTTATCATGGTTAACAAATGTACCTTCGCTACACTATCTCAATCTGAACTTGGTAGACCTCAGCACGGCAGTTGATTGGCCCCATATCGTGAACATGATTCCTTCTTTGAGAGTCCTCTATCTTTGTGGTTGCCAGCTGCAGAGCGCAAACCAATCGCTCCCACACTTAAACCTCACAAAGCTTGAGAAGCTTGACCTCTCTTGGAACAATTTTAACCACCCATCAGCATCTTGTTGGTTTTGGAACTTGACAAGCCTTAAGCACCTCGACCTTTCATCCAGCTATTTGTACGGTCATTTTCCAGATGCGCTAGGAGAGATGTCGTCCCTCCAAGTCTTTGATTATTCATTCAACATTGACGCAGGCAACTTTGACATGGCAATTATGGCTCCAAACTTGCTGAGGAACCTATGCAATCTGGAAATCCTAAACCTTGATGAGAGCCTCTCGTCTGGGAACATAACAGAGTTGTTTGAGAGTTTGTTGCATTGTCCATCTAAGAAACTACGGGAATTGCATTTGACCTACAACAATATCACTGGAACCCTACCAACTGGGATGTCCCAATTTACCAGCTTAGTCACTCTCGACCTCTCCAACAACAAACTTACCGGGCCTGTACCCTCTGAGATCACTATGCTCACTAACTTGACTAGCATGGACCTAAGCTACAATGACTTGCATGGTGTCGTCACAGAAGAACACTTCGCTGGTCTGCACAGCCTAAAATACATAGACTTGTCTCATAATCACTTGAAGATTGTGGTAGGTCCTGAATGGTTGCCCCCCTTTAGACCAGTGATTGCAGCTTTTGCATCTTGCCAATTGGGTCCTCAGTTTCCTGCATGGCTTCAGCGGTTGGCAGGTACTGATTGGATTGGCATTTCAAGCAATGGTATAACCGGTAAGCTTCCAGATTGGTTTCCTACCGTGTTTTCAAAGACCACATATTTGTACATCTCCAACAATCGAATCAGCGGCGGCTTGCCAACAAATATGGAAACCATGTCATTGGAAGAACTCGATCTAGGTTCAAACAAAATAACTGGCCAAATACCTCCGTTGCCAAGAAACCTCAAATATTTTAGCATCTCAAAAAATGCTCTATCAGGACATGCTACAAAATCTATCTGCAAATCTCAGGACTTGGAGTTCTTAGATCTAGCCGACAATCTTTTGGAGGGAGAATTTCCTCAATGTTCTGGGATGAAAAATCTGACATATCTTCTTTTAAGTAACAATAGGTTCTCAGGCAAGTTCCCATCTTTCCTGCAAAGCTGCTCACATCCAACTTTTCTGGATCTTTCAAATAACAATTTCTCTGGAAGATTGCCTGTGTGGATTGGAGACTTGATGGAATTACGGTACCTACAGCTAAGCTACAATACGTTCTATGGGAATATTCCATCCAGCATCACCAATCTTATACATCTTTCTGGTTTGAATCTAGCAGGCAATAGATTTTCAGGTGTTATACCTAGGCATTTGTCAAATTTAACGACGATGACAGGAAAGTTTGTTGTTGATGCTGATGAGTACGTACACTATGATTATCATTTGTCTGTGTTCACGAAGCGGCAAGAACTTTTTTATGATTGGACAGTTTGGGATATGCTCAGCATCGACTTGTCGTCCAACTACTTAACTGGTCGAATTCTAGAAGATATAGCTTCCCTTGCATTGACAAATCTGAATTTGTCACGCAATTGCCTGAGTGGAAAAATTCCGGACAAGATTGGGGCCATGCAGTCATTGGAATCACTCGACCTCTCAAGGAACAAGCTTTCTAGAGAAATCCCGTCAAGCCTGTCAAATTTAACGTCTTTAAGCTGCTTGGACTTGTCGTACAACAATCTGTCAGGAAGAATACCATCAGGATCACAACTTGACAGCCTCTACGCGAACAATCCATATATGTATAGCGGCAACAATGGTCTTTGTGGGCCTCCTCTTCAATGGAATTGCTTGGGAGGTATTGCATCAAAGCAAGGTGACGGTGATCACAAGAGAACAACTGCACTTATTTCTGAGCCAATGTTCTTTTACCTTGGCCTCGTGTCAGGATTTGTTGTTGGGCTCTGGGTGGTGTTTTGTGTCATGCTCTTCAGGAAAACATGGAGGATTACTTATTTCCGCTTTTCTGACAAGGTATATGACAAAATATGTGTATTTGTCATTGTCACTTGGGCAAGATTGGCACAAAAGACAACTGCACATTAAGCTAATTGGGAAGCATGGCTAGAATGGTAACTGCAAATCGGCACGTTACAAATAAAGCAGCTGGTAGCGTGTATTTTTTTTTTTGGTGTCATGGTGCTGCAAATTCCTTTGAAGTTAAAGCAATTAATGTTGCTTAGTTCATGTAATACATGTACACCATCTGTTTGTACTTTCATTGAGGCCATGCAATGAATGCTATCAATTCCAGCTGTCTTCTGTGTTTCTGTTCAGGAATACCCCACTCTTGATAGAATAGACAAATTCATCTTGCCTGACCTTTAGGTAACAACTAGCCGAAATTGACCACGCAATTGTCTGGCTAGATTTGAAAATACAATTGCATTTGCTTTACAACGTTAATATGTATTATCAAAATAGTGTGCAGTTGTTATACAATTATATTAACTATTAATCTATATCTGATTAATCTACACCGTTATAATATGACATTACCAAAATAAGTGGCCGAGTTTTTTTTTTTTTTTTTTTTTTGCCTTTTTACGGTTTATTGTAGGCATTTCTAGCTACCCCTAGAAGCAAGTGGAGGTGATTCAATCTAACATGTTATTTATACTAATATATAATATATAGATTTATCTGCAGTTAGCTTGTTATGTCTTTTTCCCCCCAAGGAAGTCTCGTTCTTATCTCTAACCTAAAGGCTCAAGCTAGGCTTGGTGTGGCAGCAACGCACACCTTTAAATTTAACATGGCTTGTAGGAGTTCACGTGAAAACCCATGCTTAACACAATAAACTAATATCAATATTCTAATACCCTTATTATCATGTGTGTTACATCTCTCTCTCTCTTTCTCTCTCTCTATTATGATCGTGCTAATCATCTATTAAAGAAATAAGAAAGAAGAAATTGCAATTCCTGCGTGATATTTGTTTTTGCAGAAATCCAAGCAAAACTTATAGCCAAGTGATAAATAATTGGATGTGCATGCATACGATGGAAATTGAAATAATTAAAAAAGCTACCCTTCTTGGTTGAAATCACCACCCTTCTGTTACGATGCAATTGCCATAGTAGGAATTTTGTGAGGTCGTGAATTTATCCCCGCCTCCGTCTGTGTAGGTGTATGCTAAGAGGGTGTACTCGTGTGTGTGTGTGTGCTTGCGGTGTGCGTGCATGGTGATATGTGTGCATCTGCATCTTTCTTGTAATTGGATTTTTTTTTTTTTGCAGATTTGTCACGTCTCATCGTCAATATATATCGAACCTGATAATCAAATCAAGATTAAATCTATGGACCTCATCTCACCATTCAGATTATCTTCGCTTTGATTGCCCTCGAAACTGAAAAGGCTACCGTGCCTCGATGAATCAGCTATTCCCTATTGCTTCAGCTATCTCGGATGCTTGATGATTGGGAACCAATTAAGGTAATCATGATGTAAGTATCTAGGTCCCTAATTCGATGATTTAGTGTTTTGATAATTAATGTCTCCTATTTTATCAGGACCAACTTTTGTCTAAGTAATGTCAAGGCTAGTTAGGTCTTGATGATGATAATGGGTGTTCATGGCTATTCATGGATCCCCAGTTGTGTAAATGATGGCAAAGCATGAAATTCATCGAAGATTCCACCTTGTGACCACACTACTACAGAAAAGATCATTACAGATGGTTCAAAATCGTCATCATAGATGGTTTTCTGAACCGTCTGACTTTATAGGTCTGGTGATAATATGAGGTCATCACAGACGGTTTTTGAATTGTCTGTGAAAAAGCTATCAGAGACGGTTATTGTTCAGAACCGTCTGTGAAAATAGATTATCACAAACAGTTTTTTTTTACTAAAAAACCATTTGTGATAGTTTTTTCTATTGCAAAAAAAAAAAAAAAATTTGAGCCAAACCAATCAATTGCTGGATCGTAGTTTTCATATGCTCTTTCGATAGTTTGCAAGAAGGTAATTAAAAGATTCTCTCTCTCTCTCTCTCTCTCTCTCTCTCTCTCTCAATTAATGGATCACTTTCTCACGAGGACGAGGTCGAGTAGAGGCGTCCATCTCGAACCGAATCGGTCTCCCTTGTCGACCACAGATGGGGGTCCTCACTGAGAAAGAAATATGACAGGATGGAGGGGACGAAATCAGAGTGAGGAGAAAACCTAGATGGGGATTTAGGGGCAAAACTTCGTGCTCACCCGAGGCCAAGATGGGGGGTGGCTAGATCTGGCGGTACTAGTCGAACCGCAGCGCCCCGCTCACTGGAGCCATCGTGAAACAGCAGGCTACGGACGCGTGTTGGCCTCCTGCGGCAGACATGGAGTTCCTGCGCGTCCCTCCTCCTCCTCGTCGTCGTCGGTTGCGTCTCCTCACGAACCACGCTGGGAAATCGAGGGTAGACGTCGGAGCTCAACGTGGGGAGGGGAGAGGGAGAGACTGATGGAAGACAAGGCGGGGTGGCTGTAATATACAAGGACATCGCCAAAACATTTCGCCTCCCGTGTACGTGTCCAAAAATTTCCGCCCTCCCGCGCATGCGTCCAAAAATTTCTGCCCTCCCACATGTAGCGCCCCCTTTTTTCCTTCTTCCTCGGGTCAACTCCCCCCGACGGACCCCCTTCCTCGCGTGCTCCCTGACGTCGCCGCCTGCGCCTTGGACTCCCACACGCGTGCATGCCACCTCCTGGCACCCTCTTCCACCTACACTTTGATGCCACCGCACTGCGCTTACGCACGCGCACCGGCTGCACTCGTCTGCTCGGTCTTGTCCCATCCCCCGAGCAGCACCCCTCTGCGTTCACCCCCTCCTGCCTCCCCGACTTGTCGCCTCCGTGCGCAGAGAGCGCCCTGCCGCCATCATAACCCGACGCCGCACGCCCGCCCAGACCCCCCCTCTCCACCGAGCCTCCCCGCTCCTCCTCCCCAGCTATAAAAGCTCGGCGCCCTCCCTTCCTCTCCCCCACCTCCCCCCTTTTTCTTCCCTAAGCAAAAACCGAGGAGGAAGAAGAAGAGCTCAAAAAGAGGAAAAAGAAGAGAGGCCGAACCTTCGTCGTCGCCGCCGCGCCGCTAGCCGCGCCTCCCTTCTGGTCGCCGCCGCCGCCGTATGCCCCAAGCCTCTCCTCCCTCGCGCCGTCGCTGCTCCATCTCCCTCTCTCCCGTTTCGACTGGGCCCGAGCGACCCTCCCCCTTTTTCTCCTCCCGCTAGGGCAGCCGAGGCCCAGTGATCGTGGGCCGCGCCCCCCCCGCGCACGCCGTTCGGCCCGAGGCCTTGGGCCGAGCCAAAAATTTGTGGGTCGCCGATTTTTTTTTTCTGTTTTATTGATTTTTATTTCCTTTTCCTTTTTAGTTCAAAAAGGAAGGCTTTAAAAATTCATATCTCCCTCATTTCAACTCCAAAAATTGTGATTTAAATTTCTAAAATTTTGTGAATTCAAGATCTTGCTAATGAAATAGGTCTTGTTTAATTTGAAGTTTATTTGCTATTTCATTTGTATTTATTTGCTCTTGTGGCTTGTTGTTTATTTTTTCGGTACTTCGCCCGCGTAGAGTTCGAAGACGCCGGAGACCTCCAAGTTGATCAAGAACAAGACTACCCGAACTCTCTTCCCTACAATCAAGGCGAGTAAATACTTTGATCATATTGAGCCTACATTTTATGCAAATTATATATTTTTTAAAAATAGCAAATTGCATGCTTTAATTCTTTAAGCAAATGTATGTTAAAGCTTGAGGTAGTTAAATACCATTTGTTGATTAACTATTTAATATGCCATCCTTGACAATTTGAATTTCTCAATCCTTGTCACCCTAGTAACTATGTGGTAATACTAGTTATAGGTTGTACTTAAGCGACATGCTAGCCTTGCTTAAGTACCGGGACATTAAACTGTCCTAATCATCATCTCTTCAAACATAAAATGATTTGGACAGTCATTGCGGGTAAATGACTGAGATGGTTGAGTTGTTGTTTTTACCTCTAAAAAACCCTAAAATTGCTATTACCCTATCTGGGTGGATGGAGAGGTGGATGGTATAACATTGAGTGCTAATGTAGCCCAAGGAATATTATTTTGTGGATGGTATGTGGAAGAACCGCCCAGATAATCCTAAGGACTTAATCTTGTCACGACCTCTCGTGTAAAACAAGTACAACCACAAGTCTACGACAAACCGCGACTTGGCTTAGTAAATTTATCAAATCCTGAAAGTCATCTCACTGGTAGAGTAATGGCACGTGCAAGCTTGCGGTACATCCAGCTTGACGGGGACACCGATACAAGGTGAAGTTGCCAACGTCGTGGGTAGTTCAACTATGCCAGGCACTGCGGGTACAACATCCCTCGCGAACGTATGGGCGTAACCCCATATGGGTGAGACGATGGAAAAGGCGAGATATTTAGAAAGATTATTGTGACAACCTCTCGACTACACGACTACGGAATCGTGTGGGGAAACGAGTTAATTGTCTCTTGTGGGTAAAGTATACAATCTCTGCAGAGTTATAAACTGTTTAAACAGCCGTGCCTACGGTCAAAGGCGGACATGGGAACTTAACTTGAGTTAGTTCTATTTCAAAAACCTTGTGGGTGGTATGAAAAATATGGTGGGCTCATCTAGCCCTGAGATTGGATTTTTCCTGAGTTTTCAGATTCAGTGCGGGTAATAATGGGGTTAGCCCCAATCAAAATAAGCATCAGGTAGAGTTTCCGATGGAGGGAACCTCTGTTGATATACAACTATTGCACAATTACTCTCTTTAATAAAATGAAATTTGTTAAAATGCTAAGTAATAGGAATTTGTAATTATGATAATTAAAAATATTGCTTTCGCAAATAAAAGAATCGAGCCATCCTTGTTAAGCCTTGCATATATAATATTGCATTGTGTGTTGGCTCACGAGCACAGAAGTTGTGCTCATCCTCGCTCTCTCCAAAACCCTTCAGATAATATAGATGAAGGAGACTATGCATACTACGAGGATCCAGAAGTCATTGGGCAAGGAAATGATGAAGAGTAGACTAGTTCTGTAGTCTAGGTCTCGTCCCAGGCTAGCGGACTCGTCGGCACTTGCGCACCACCGATATTATCCAGATCCTTGGTTAATATCAGTCGTACACAGGTTGCCCCAGTCGCTTGCCTGTGAAGAGATGAGCTCTACCCCTTTTGCTTCCGTAGTAGTCTATGTTGCTTTTATGTAATGTAATTAATTTGGCCTGATCGCCCCCTTTTGTAAAACTCGACCCGACGTGGTCTATGTCACTCTAATGGTTGTATTAAATTTGATACCTTAGTTCACACCTTGTATGAATGATCCAGCAATGTACCTATGAGTGCTATCTACTGATCCAGGGAATAGCACAGTATTTTCACAGAGGATTCGGGATCAGAAAATCCGGGTCCGACACCACGCTGCGAATCACAGACGGTTTCAAACAAGAACCGTCTGTGATACTTACTCCCTGATTTTACCATGACTTGGTTACACACAGAAATACCCAAGTCATGGTAAAATCACAGAGTTAGATATTTCTATGTGTACTGCCGGACCTGCATCACGATTCGGAACCCTGCGTATACCGCACTAGTCCGTGATCACGCTAGTGCACACAGGGTTAACATAGGTAAATATCGATCCACACAAGCGATAAATAAAGTAAACGATTAATTTGAATAACAAATAAGGGTTTTGACCTTATGGTCGAGTTTACACTTATTAAGCCACGCAGGCTAACAGGAAATAAACAAAGGCGGCGAGGAAAACTCCAGTAGATCCCACCAATTCACCACAGACAACCGATCGATCCGGACCTTAACAAACGATCGGCCTTCAAACTCCTCCTCGAAAGCAGGCGTAGACTCCTCCACTTCTGTAGGTTTGGGCGCAAGTTTTACAACAAGCGTGAGTACACAACCGTACTCGCAAATCATACCACATAATGCAATGTATAGATGCAGGCTTATTCCAAAGAAAAAGGCTTCTGTGGCTATTTTGCAGAAATGCAACCTTTGCAATTGAATACAAGTAATAGATTGAAAGCATAATTCAAAACAAATAGACAATATTAATTTAACAGTTGTTTTCACAAAGACACACAGCTAAACAGATTATTTCACATAGCCATATGATTAAGGTCACACAGCTCCCATTCCCATATTTTATGAAAACTACCTCGTGTGAAATCCCGAGCATGTCCATGATCATGGACGCGCTATTCGAATAGATTGTTTAACACTCTGCAGAGGTTGTACACTTTACCCACAAGATACAACTAGTGTAGCAAGCACCAATCGTAACAAAACAGTTCGGAAACTTTATCTCAAACATTGACGTTCCCAGTGTGCTTACAAACCGCTATACCAGCTCACATAGAATTGGTATAACACACACCGCTGGATTGGTAAAATAGCAAATGAACTCAGAAAATTCTAGAAAAATCTAAAAAAATATATCTGAGCACATAGAACCCAAATAAAATAGTTTTGGCTAATGTTCATGTTGGGATTATTCACATTAAATGTTTTTGATTGTAAATTCCAATATTAAGCTTTTGAAATTAAAAACAAATAAAATCCAAATGGTGAATTTTCTCCCTACTAACTATTAAAAGATTTTTAAGCTCTGAAAATTGGGATGTTACAGTACCCAAGTCATGGTAAAATCACAGAGTTAGGCATTTCAAGTCATGGTAAAATCAGGAAGATACCTATCACAGACGATTTGTATTTAAAACCGTCTGTGAAGTATCACAACGGTTCTTATTAAAAACTATTTGTGATAATGATGTATCACAGACGGTTCTAGCCATCCCTAGTAACATAGACGGTCACGCTTGTGAAACTGTCTGTGATAATTACAATACTGATGGTTTCCAAAAACCATATGTGTTGATGCATCTAGTATAGCCTATTTTGTAGTAATGCTAGAATTGATCCAAGGAATATGTTTTATTTTTTCTTTATTCGTACTATTAGGGGGGGGTGGTTCGTGGCTAGTAACTGGAGCGTGGTGAGGTTTGGTAGCTAGGTGTGATGAACACTTGGTCAATCTAGCTCAGTTCAAGTCAAAGGAAGCCAAAAATCCAGGCATTGTCGCAAAAGAGTGCAAAGATTGTAGAATTTCAGACTTGAACACAAAAAGTTGCACTGAGTTGGATGATCTGAGTGGGTCGAACCACCAGTCAGATCATTGATCCAGAGAGGTGTTTTATGAAATTTTGAACTGAGTTGGATGATCCGAGTGACCCAGACCATAGGCCGGATCAATTTTCCAGAGAAGGTCATTTTGAGTTGAAGTGCAAGTCGGATGATCCAAGTGGGTCGGACCATAGGTTGGATAAATTTGTTGGTGATATGCCCTAGAGGTGATCATGAGATGATTGTGTCACGTCTATGTTTACGAGTTATGGAATAAATGTTATTACGTTCCTTAGATGAATTATCATTTATAAAGATTAACATATGTATGACTTGTTGGTGAAGCTCTTTGATAATTGTATGATGTCATTCTAAAGGTACTACTACAAAAAGGTTAATACTAGACGCATCATCACAGACGATTGACCAAAACTGTCTATATTATATGCAATCACAGAAGGTTTTATTTTAGAGACCGTCTATGAAGAGGTAATATCACAGACGGTTTATAATGAAAATTGTATGTAAAGTATCACAGACAGTTCTTAACAATAACCATCTGTGATACTTCAAAGATGGTTCTTAAAAATAACCGTCTGTGATATTACTACATATCACAAATGGTTTTTTTTTGTTGAAAACGGTCTGTGATAATTATCTGACGGTGCGCCATTTTGCTCGCTTACTGATCATCTGGTGTAGTGTAGCTCCTCGACAGAGTCTTATTCTCCATCTCTGGCGCTACGGTAGCCGCGGGAGATCTCCAAGCCTAGTGAGTCCATCGCCACTCCGTGTCCGGTTTGAGTATCACCTATGAGCCCGCTCGTGTGATCCATTTCAACTATTGTTGCCCACACCGAGCTGCCACTGTGGACCTCTTTGTCATCGCTGCCGCCATCGACACCAACTCTTCTCTGGTGACTCCTCGACCCCACCAAGGTTGATTTCCCCACCTATATGTCCCCCTAAAGCTATGTATGTGCTTCGTTTCAGTTTATTTCCACCGAAAAGACCTGTCATCGAGGAGCTTACCGTCGTCGCCTCTGTTCACTAATGACCTTCCCCGACTTCATTGACACATTCCTCGTGACCGAGGTGAGCTACTGGAGTATAAACATGCTTTAATTTGAGTAGTTTTGGGCATTTACGCCAAAATCGCTAGTGAAGCCCATGGCGCCGCCACGGGACATCACCGTCGGGTCACCTTAGGCGACCTTAGGGCCCCAAGCCACGACTATTAGCAATACGATGGCATCCTAAGCCCAATTTGAGCTTCAAATCCTACTCTTTTAATCATTTAGTTAATAAACTAATGAGTCTATGACATGTGGGACCACCATAGATTTTGTAAATAAAATTATGAAATAAAAAGATGAGTCACTGACAAGTAGGGCCCACATGTAAGTTAATAAAATCCAAAAAAATGTAAAAATGAGAAAAGCCACCTTTAGTTCAGAGAAAAATACCCTTTCTATTTTTGGAAAGCGTAAGCCTCAGAAAATACGCTTTCGAAGTCACCCTTTTATTTATTTCCAGGGTTTTCAATACGAACCATGTGATGGACCAAAGCTAGATGTATGCTAAGAACCGTGTGAGTGAAGAGTATATTAATAGCGTGCCTGCTTTTACAAGAGCTGCCGAGGAGGATATGTTGAATAAGGGGGTGGAATATATGTATTGTCCATGCATTGACTACGTAAATTTGAAGATGTTTAAGATCGAAGCACACTTGATTTGAAGGGGTTTCAAAAAGGGGTATACAGGAATGTAGTAATAACGACATCACCGACAAAGTCAACGATATGCCGCCGGTTGATGTCAATTGTGGTTCCGATTCAGATAGGCTGCACGATGACAGTCTAGATTAGGTGTTTTGTGATGCAGAAGTGAACTATAGTGAGAGAGAGTTTGGTAAATTCGAGGGCTTGATAGAGGACTCAGAGAAGCCTTTGTCCCTGGCTGCAAGCCAAAATACAGAAGGTTGTCATCCATGCTTGAACTACTGAAACTGATGGCAAGCAACGGTTGGTCCGACAAGAATTTCACGGCGCTGTTAGGTCTCTTAGCGGACATGCTTATGGATGAAAACGAGTTGCCCAAAACCACCTACAGAGCCAAGAATGTTCTTTATCCATTGGGAATGAAAGTAGAAAAAATACATGCATGTCCGAATGACCGTATTCTCTACTGTAAAGAGTACGCAAACATGCATGCATGTCTGGTGTGCAACGCATCCCGATACAAGCATAAGAATCAATTAGATGACAGTGAGGGAATCGAGTTGAAGAAAGGACATCCTGCTAAGGTGGCGTGGTCTCTTCCTGTAATTCCCCGTTTGAAGCGGTTTTTTACGAACCCAAAGGAGGCAAAATTACTGCATTGGCACTCAAAGGAGTGTAAGCAGGACGGAAAGCTAAGATATTATGCTGATTCCACCCAGTGGAGAAACATCGATAGGAGGTTTGCAGACTTTGGTATAGAACCGAGGAATATAAGATTTGGATTGAGTACAGATGGAATGAATTATTTCGGTAACATGAGTAGCCGACATAGAATTTGGCCCACAACTCTCTATATCTACAACCTTCCTCCTTGGTTGTGTATGAAGCAGACATATATTTTGCTGTCGATACTTATCCAAGGGCCGAAGCAACCTGGGAATGATATTGATGTGTACCTAGCACCGTTGATGGATGATCTAAAATTACTGTGGATTGAAGGGGTATAGGTATGGGATGCATATAAATAAGAGAACTTCACTTTATGCTTTTTTGTTGTTCTGCACCATAAATGATTATCCCATCCTTGCTAACGTGTCGGGATAGAGTACAAAAGGGGTTAAAGCATGTACTCACTGTTTAGATGATACCGAGAGTGTGTGGCTGAAGCACTCGCGCAAAACCGTGTACATGCGTCACCGTAGGTTCCTTCAGAGGACTCATCCATACCACAGGATGAAGAAACAATTTGACAGAGAGAAGGAGGATGGTTCAACTCCAAGGCATTTAAGCGGAAAAGAGGTCTATGATATGATTAAGGATTTAGATGTTATGCTCGAAAAGGGACGTAAATCAAGGACCCGTGAGAAGAACATCTAGAAGAAGAGATCAATATTTTGGGACTTACCTTATTGGGAGCACCTAGAAGTTCACCACTGCATTGACATCATGCACGTATAGAAGAATGTATGTGATATCTTGATTGGTCTCTTACTGAACATTCGTGATAAAACAAAGGATGATGTCAATGCACAACTTGACTTGGTTGATATGGACATCAGACCTAAGTTAGCACTGACAAAGACCGATAAAAGATGAACGTACCTGCCCCTCTGCTTGTTACACTTTGTCCAAGGCCGAGAGAACTGAACTATGCTAGTGCTTGTATGGTGTAAAAATCCGTCTAGTTACTCTGCCAACATGAAGAAACATGTTTCGACGGAAGATTTGAAGTTAATTGGCATGAAGTCTCATGATTGTCATGTGCTGATGACACAAATGCTCCCTGTTGCAATTAGAAGTATTTTACTGATCAAGGTCCGAGAGACAATCATGGGGCTGTGTTATTTCATTAACACAATTGCTCAGAAGGTCATCGATCCCAAAGAACTAGATACTCTATAGGACGAGGTGGTGACGACTCTATGTCATCTTGAGATGTATTTTCCTTCGTCATTTTTTGATATCATGGTCTATCTCATTGTTCACATTGTGAGAGAGATAAAGATGTGCGGATCCGTGTTCCTCTGTAGCATATACCCATTCGAGAGGTCATGGGAATTCTCAAGTCCTATATACGAAATCGATCTCGACCGGAGGGCAGTATCGTTGAAGGTTATGCAACCGAAGAGATCATTGAGTTTAGCGTGAATTACATGGCTTAGGTTGAAGCGATAGGTGTGCCTCGATCTCGCCTTGAGGGGAGACTAGAGGGTATCGGGACCATCGAAAGGAAAACAATCACTCCAGAGATGAGAGCATATGCTCAAGTCCATTTCACGGTCTTGCAACACATGACTAAAGTGTCCCTGTATGTCGACTAGCATAAGGACGTGCTTCGGCAATAGAATCCAGAGTGGCTGGATGTTTGGATTGTGAGACAGCACAATAGTCGGTTTGACTAATGGTTGAAGGAGTGACCTGCTAGAAAGTCGTCATGTTATACGTTGACATGGTTGGCAAAAGGGACAACATTTACCGTTGTGACATGGCAAGGATACGACATAAATGGGTACATATTCTATACACATGCTCAAGATATAAAGAGCACTAACCAAAACAGTGGTGTTTGCATAGATACGTTCAGTACCGATGGGTTGAGAAGCTCCTACTATGGGTTTTTAGAGGAGATTTGGGAGCTTGACTACGTGCTTTTCAAGATTCCCCTGTTTCGGTGTCATTGTGTCCATCTCCCACAGGTGAAGGTCGATAGGTACAATGTCACTACTGTGGACCTCGAACGTGTCGAATACAAAGATAAACCATTCGTACTCGCTAACCAAGTTGTTCAAGTTATCTATGTAACCGACTAGGCAAATAAGAAGCACCACATAGTTCTTTATAGAAAAAGGAGGAATATTATTGGAGTTGAGAATGTAGCGGACGAGGAAGAATACAATCAATTTGACGAGTTGCCTCCTTTCGGAAACAACATAAGGGTCGAGGAAGAACAACGTGACGAAACTAGGTACATACGCGTCGATCATCATTAAGGGCTAATTTTTAAAGGAGATAAGTAAGTAGCATGATGAATGAAATATTTATGTGTCATATGTTTTGAATTTGCATTTATGTATATGAGAATGTGTCATATGTGAATTTACATTTATGTATATGAGAATGTGTCATATCTGAATTTGTGAAATACATGTGCTTGTTTTTGAAATGAATGTGAATTGGATATATACATGTACTTATTGTGTTTCTGCTTGTTTCAGAGGGTATGGCTAGTATTTCCTGAGGCTAGCCAATAAATAGAAATAGATTTATTAATACAAAAGAATATCATAGACGGTTCCGTAGGACAAACTGTCAATGATTATCTATCACAGACGGTTTCATCTAAAGAATTGTAACATCCCAAAATTCTAATTCTGGGACTATGTAATATAAATGCATTAGAGAAAATTACCTTGATCATTTACATATGAAATATGCTATTTTAAGTTGGTTTTTGAATTAAAAATAAAACTTGAACTACAAACAAAAAGGTGCTAAAAAGGAATAGATAAAACAAAGTAAATAAATTTAAGGGATAGAATTATTTCGGGCATATTATCCCAGATATAATTCACCCAAGATTTTATATAAAATCTTGTTTAGGAAAAAATAATTACAAAAAACAAAACAGAAACTTTTATAAATTTTGTAGAAATTCACAAAAGTATTAACATCTAAAAAATTTATAGGAGCAACTGAATTAGGTCCAAAGCCTACACAAAAATTTTCATGAAATTTGGACTTCATTTGAGTAGCAAATAAAATGGGACAATAAATCAGCAGAAAATAAAAAATCCTAAAACATAACTCTCTCTCTCACCTCACTGACTGGTGGGCCCCTATCGCAAGGATCGTCTTCCACCTCTGCTCGATCGCACCAGCAGATGCCCGCACACGAGAGCTTCGCCACGCCTGTGGTTTTCACCAGCACCCATCGTTTTGCCGCTGCCCAACCACCCACGTCACTTCGCTAGTCAACACCGCGCCCATACCTGCCCGACCGAAGCCCATGCCTGCCCGTACATCGTCGAGACACCCGAGAGCTCCGTTGCCCTTGCGCGAGATCCACCTCATCCATCTTCGCCCCTTCATCTATATAAAGATATCCCCGAGCTGCACCTCACCCTTTCCAACTCAATGCGCACCTCCCTTTCTCTTCTTCTCCACTCAATCGAGCTCCAGAGCTCAGATAGTGCCAGCTCTAAACAGCCATGCACTTCCACCTTCGTCCTCGACACCGAGAAGGGTTCTTAGTCAATCCTATCGTGTCATCTTGTGTTCTAGTACCTTAGTAAGCTTTCCCCTCATTCGATTTTGCCTCTGATCCTCAGGAACGGTCGAATCGAGTCATCTTCCTCGTCTCCGACCGGAACACCGCCTTCAGCCCCGTCGGTGATTCACAGTGACTCAGACCCATCGACTGCACTTGGAGCACCGCCCGAGCACCAGGAAGCTTCTCCAACCATCGCTGTAATTTCTCCTTCAGCCGATCTTCTTCTCCACGCGCGACCAGCCTCACCGCCTCGGCTGACAGTCGACTTATTGACCCCGACCTCCTTCTCGCTTATGGCATGCTCCTAGTAGCCCCTAGAAGCTCATGCGTGCTTTATTTTGGCAAGAGCGTAGCTCAACCTAGCTCCTGCTCTTTGCCGTACTCACTCCTCCGCTCGTCGCCAGCGCACCACAGCGTTAGGCCACCTCTGGCCTCGACGTCGGTGCCAGTGGGTGTGCAAGGGTTTGGAGATCCATTTTGGGCACTCTCCGACCCCTACGAGTATCACGCCGTCAGCGAGACGTGCGGGTGCTCATGCCACCACGTGGCACAACAGTGGCGAGAACAGTAGCTCGTCATCAGTGTGTCTAATCACCTTCATTAGGACCTAATCAACATTTTAGTTGTCACATTAGTTCTATTAAGGCGCTGATGTGTGGGACCGCCTCATTAGTTTAATCAAAACATTATTTCCTTTTTAGTCTATGACATGCGGGCCCCACAATCACTTAAGCGCACAACTCATCGCCTCGTAGACCACACATTGTGCGCATGTGGTCGAAAACATCCTACGACCACCTGGTCGAAAACATCCTACGACCACCTGGTCGAAACCCCCCTACAACCACACGTAGTCGTAGACTTCTTTCGACCACGTGTACTCGAAACCATGAACAGTACTCGAAACTGATTTTATCCAACCGAACCAAAATAAAACCTTAATAACTTTTGCTACAAAAGTCCGAATTAAATGAAATTTGTCTCTAAATTCATATAAAATCATAATCTACCTGAATATGTAAAAATATTTAATTTTGGTTATTGATGTTTTTGTTGGATGTTATTTAATTCATTTTCGGCTCTTTTTAGACGTCGATAATTCGAATTATTATTGCGACGATCAATCCACCATATCTCCAGAACAGCAAGAGCAAGGCAAGCACCCCCTTTGATAATGTTGATCCTAGCATTTTAATTATTGTACTTTGTTATGCAAATCCTATTATGCATGTGTGTATGTTGTGTATGAAAAATGCTATTATTGGGAAAATGGTAGTTGTAATCCTACTTCTTGCATTTATCCTTTTGAAAATCTGATCCTCTACTATTGTAACTATTAGAATATGGGTTAGATACTATGTAGTGTCAATTGGGGGATTTATGAGTGTGGTAACCGCACAAATGCAACTAGAGCGATAGATTTTCTGAAAATTGATAAAAGCACGATATGATAATTTGTGAATTTGGGATATTTTGAAAATGGTCCAGAGGTGTTATCTCTGTTATTTTATGAAACTGAAATGAAAACTTTAATCTTTAGACATGGGCGAGTTATATTGTATTCTGAAAAAGTGAGGATTGTAACTCACTAGTAGATAGGGTGGAGATCTCTCCCGTAGTCGATTAAGGACTGAAGCCAGCAACTCTGGGTCTAAGATCTAATCGTACAACCATATGTGCTAGTATGGGATAGTCGTAGCTAGCTACGTTATCGATTTTTAGCCTTGAATGATAGTAGGCAGGAGCGGTGCGAGCAATTTCTATTACCAACACAACTGCGAATGGCTCACTCTCACGGGTTTCTATCCGGGTGTAGTGAAAGACTCACCTGACGGATTTTTATCCGTCAAGTGAGGGACTCCTTATCGGGTTTCTATCTGGTAAGTGAGGACTCCTCGTACTACAGGTTTCTATCCGAGTAATTGGGGATAATCGTTCGCAGGGCTAGTGCAAGGTTAGGGCTACATAATATAAAGGCTGCGTCGCAAACTCTAGGCTGCTTACCTTCGGTAGTGAGCAGCGATATAGAGATATTCCAAGCAACTGGAATACCGCATACTATCAGTAAAGTTGTACATCTTCGTATAGTGATAAACTATTCGAATAGCCACGCTCGCAGTCATGAGCATGCTTAGTGCGGCTGGTATGGCGGTAGTCTTGTTTTTCCAAAAACTGGGTTGTTACAAAACATGGGTAATGACATGGGGTTTTCCATTTGTTGAGTTAACTGCCATTTCTATATCTATGTTGCTATGTCTATAGCGAAACTGTCATTTCTATGACTGATTGGCTATTTCTATAGCAGGACTGCCATTTCTATGGTTGAACACAAATTTGTCAGTGCCATTTCTATGGTAGAATATGCTTATATTTTTGCTTGTAACCGGGTAGGGTTGCAGGTGTTGTTGTTATTTGATTCAATATCTTACTTACTATCATGTACTTATTTATACTGCTTCTTTCAAATTCCGTTGCAAATTATTACTTATGAATATTGCAAATAAAAATAGCTTAGAGCAAAATAACTTGTAGACTAGAGCCATTCATTTGATAGCCTTGCATCTAATATAATCTTTATGATACACTACCAGTATTGCTGAGTACACAAGTACTCAATCTTGCTATTGTTGTTGGTTTAGAGTTTGCAGAGGAGCCGACTCCAGACGATGAGTTCTTTGCTTCCAGCACCGAAGGGTTCGGTGATGGGTCTACTTAGGCCTTTGTTCCTTGTCGGTTGCCTACAGGATTGGATGGGCATGCCGCTGGACTTTTGCTACTTTATTTCGTCTTCTGCTGCTGTTTATTCTACTCTGATGACTGCTTTTATTTGGCTGGTCGGGTGTGATTGTAATAACTTGTAATAGCTTAAGTAGATTAACCTTTTGCTTTACTTTAGCATGTGATTGTATGGATGTGATTGTCAAATATTGTGAATGTGTGTGCTAGCCTTTAATCCTGGGACTAGCATGGTATACACATAGGGTCTTTGGGTATTCCACGCCCGAGGGTCCGACAAGAACCGTCTGTGAAACATCAGGTATCATAGATGGTTTCATTTACAAACCATCTGTTATACATAAACTATTACATACGGTTATTTATTGGAACCGTATGTGATGTGTCTTTATCACGGACGGTTCTACTTTAGAACCATCTGTGATGTGTCTTTATCACAGACGGTTATACTTTAGAACCGTCTGTGATGTCTAACCCTAATTTTATTCGGACTCTAGGGTTTACCTGCGCCCCCTACTCAAACGATTAAGTTTCTCTAACATCCCTCCTCCCCTGAGCCCATCACCACCACCACCGCCTCCTCCCCTGAGCCCGCTGCCTCCTCCCCGAGCATGTGCCGCTACCTCCCTGAACCCGACGCCCCTCCTCCCCGATCTTGTCGCCACCGTCCTCGATGCTGCCTCCTCCTCGAGTCTAGCGTGCCTCCTCCCCCGAACCCTGCTACTCCGATGCTCCCTGCTCGTCCTTCTCCTCGACACCCAAAGGTAATAGATGTCGAGTTGCCAACCCCGACACCCCTTCCCCTCACACATTGCTCAGATTGCCTAGTGGCTTTGATTGCCATCTGCTTCGTGAGTATCACAGCATTTCAATTTAATTACCCCTTTGCATTTGATATGTTCATATTGCAATGTGGTGTAGTGGGCTTGAGATGAATGCTCAGTGATGATAATAGTCTTGTACTGAAATTGTTTTGATAATCGGGTTTGAACTTGAGCTCTAATTGAAATGGAATGCTTACCACTGTTGATTGATCTTTAGCATTTAGTCTGTTACTTTTGGTTGGTTAAATGGTTGAATCTCCAGGTTTTGTGATCCAATTCATACTACATGCTATTATGTCTATGGATCAAGTGTTGTTGTCTGACTTGGAGGATTTACATGTTTATATGTCAATTATGCCATTTAATTGGTATGTATACCCATACACATAGAGAATCTTATGATAATACGTTCATGTGTGTCAGAACTTCTATTTCATGTGAAGATATCGCCCGCCCATTCTTCTTCATTGTCGCCTCATGCGTCTGATGTGTCGTCCTCTAAAAAATCCAAACGCTAGGAAAGAGGAATATCGAAAAGGCCCAAGGGCCGATTTACCATCATAAGAGTTGATGCGTCTGGAATCCCTTTGAGTCCTCGCCGAGCAGCGTCCGCATTCCAGACAATGGTCAAAATAGTTGCACGCCAACGGGTCAGTATCACCTAGGATTCGTGGAAGGAGTTGACCAATGTTGACAAAACTGGGTTGGTAACAGAAAATTTACAATCGTTCTAGATCCCAGAGCAACACCAGGCCTCCGTGCAACGTTACACGTTGCTAGCGGTGTGCAAAACGTGGAGGAACTTCAAGAGCACGCTTAACAAGAATTACATAGAGAAGAATCTGACACCCTTCCAGAAGTATCAGTTCGTAGAGGAGTACTGGGAAGACTTTGTGGCAAAGATGACGACAGATGATTTTAGGAGTGAAAGTGTGGCGCACAGGGCCCTCCAGGCAAAAAAACATGCACCCCCATAGACTCAGCACCATTGGGTATGCAGGTAAAATCCCACAATGGAGAGATCAGGACGAGCATACAAGCCGGTTGGTCTCCTCCCCGCGATTTATCGGGATCCCTGATGAGCACGCCCGACACTGGCTAAGAGTGAGGTTATCTACCATGTCTTTGGGGGCCATCTTCTTTCCAAACCCTGTAGACGAGGAAGTGTCCCAACGCCTGGTAAGATATCAACCACCTAGTTTGTAATTACTCGATAACTTCATAGGAAGTGAAATAACATGTCAAACTCTTACAGGAAGAGCTGAGTACTGCACAATCTTCCCAAGACTCATTCTAGGCAGTTAGGGAGAGAGATATACTCCCTGCAGCCCTGGGAAACAAGGAGCGTCTAAGTCGCACGAGAGGCATTGGCCTTTATGTTCCATGGAAAGATGGATTCCTAGGGGACTCCGGGGCATACCAGAGTAGGAAGAGAGCCAAAGCCGAGCGTGAAGCACTGCTACGAGAGGAGATTCATGCATCCCTCAGAGAAGAGATGCGAGATGTGACATGAGAGGAGATTCGTGCCTCCCTCATAGAGGAAGGGCTTAGGGGAAATCGGTTGAAGCCCTGCTCTTTCGTGCTAGCCCCCCCAAACTTTCGAGTAGCTACGAGTCCAACCATAACTTATAAATCAGTGATAGATTTCCTGTTGATTACAGCCTAGTAATAATTATTATCCCCGAAATGCTCAATCCATTGATAAGCTTGTTGGAGTAGCTAATTTTGTATCGTTATGTAGGTGGCTACGAAGTGCAAGCTCCAAGTGAGATGTGCCTCAGTTGCCTTGGATGCTGCTTGGGGCCAGGCGTATCTATCCGGTGTCGGGGCATTGCTGCACAGTGTAAATATAGCGTCGGGTTTCGCAAAAGTGAGCGTGGATGTTGTTTATGCCAATTTCGAGGTTGTCCAGCTGGAGATGCCCCCAAACAATGAGGTCATGACTTTAGGGCAGGCCATTGGAGTATTCATCTAGTGGCCCAAGAGAGACATCTGCCTGGAGCTACCTGCACCGGTGTCAACTTCACCGGAGCTACCTACACTGGTGTCAACTTTATGGGAAGTATCTGCACCCAGGCTACCTGAACCAAAGTTACTTGTACCAATGTGGCAAGGACCCGGTGCATCAGATGCATCTACACCTTGTGCCCGGTCAACCTCTAAAAAGCAAGGCAGTAAGGGCAAATCGAAGAAGCCCGATGATATCCCCTTCTTGTCGTTGGCTCGAAAATTCATGCATGGTGAACCATTGGTCTCAGAAGAGGACCTCGAAACCTTAGGATTGGCTTTCTAGAGATTGCATGAATGGTACATGGAACAGGCTAAAAAGACGGGTGGGCAACGATGCTCGGGTGTCACCGTCAAGTTCAAGAAAATTCATTTTAACCATGAGTTTCAAGATTGTGTCTTCACGGTGACCTTCGATGACTTGTTCTTACTCTTCAACCTTGACTCCCTCGACACCTCACTCATGCGATGCTGGACACTGTAAGTGTGTACAATCACGGTCGACGTTCGTGTAATACCAATAAATGTCATATACAACTCCTAGCTTTTGTACATATGTATAGATACATGATCGTAGAAACCACATCAAGTAAACCATCGGTAGGTTTCTTTGACCCACTCTTGGTCTCTGAGCAATGCATCAGTGACAATGCAACTCGACAGGTAAACACATTTCCTCTATAGATAACTCTATTATAGTCTTTCCTTCCTTTGCAATGGCTAAGGCTAAGTTTTTGGAATCACGTAGATCATTCATCACGTACTATGCAAAGGGAGGGATATGCAAGGGAGTGAACCTACGACATGATTTTAAATTCCTGGTATTTGCTAGTGCACATTAATCTTATATTACACTTCGTAGTAATGCCTCTCGAACTAACTAATTCTATTTTTACAGTACCACCAGCAGCCGTCGGGCAACACCTGTGGATACTATGTTTGCCACAACATGGAACTACTCTGTTCCCCGATGACCAAAGATCCTCAGGTTTGCCAATCTTGCAATAATTATTTCATACTTATTAATTTATATATGCACAGCTTTAATCTTCCTAGCAACAAATTGTGACCATCGCTGAAACTCTGTTGAAATAGTCCCAGCTCGAACGTATTTGAAGATAGTTTGTGGCCTTCTTGATACGTGAGTGTTGAACCTGGATTTTGTAATCTAGAATCCTCTGTGATAACACTGTGCTATTCCTTGGATCAGTAGCTAGCACTCACAGATACATCACTGATTCAATTCATACATAGCGTAAAACCATACCATTCATTAATTTAACACAACAGAGTTTACATAGACCGCGTCGGGTCGAGTTTTACAATAGGGCCGAACAGGCCAAATTGATTACATTACGAAAGCGGAAGCGACAACGGGAGCAAAAGGGGTGAGAGTTCATCTCTCCACAGGTAGGCGACTGGGGAAACTCGTGTGCATCCGATATTACCTAAAGACTCAAATAATATAGGATGCACGCAAGAACCAACGGAGTCAGCTGGATTGGGGCAAGACTAGAATAGCTAACGACTACACTACGCTTCATTATCTCCGAGTCCTCCGACTTCTGGATCCTTGTAGTAGTCGTAATTTCCAGGGTTTCCTGCTTCTGAGGTTTTTGGGGAAAGAGCGAGGATGAGCACAACTTCTGTGCTCACGAGCCAATACACAATGCAATAATATACATGCAAGGCTTAAAAAGGATGGCTCAGGTTCTTTTATTTGCTAAAGCGATGTTTTCAATTATCATAATTACAAAGTCCTATCACTTAGCATTTTTAACAAATTGCATTTTTTTTTATAAAGAGAGTAATTGTGCAATATTTAATAACAGCAGAGGTTCCCTCCACCTTATGCTTAATTTGATTGGGGTTACCCACACATATTAACATCACTGAGTCTGAATGAAAGAAAAGATCAGATTGAAAAGATTGGAAGAAGGCAATAGAAACTGAATTATTCTCTCTGAATAAAAGAGAGGTGTTTGGGCCTGTAAGCCGCACGCCTCCCCCATGTGCACCCCCGCAGGGCATAAATGGGTATTTGTTCGAAATAGAAATGAAAAGAAGCAAGGCTCGTTGTACAAGGTTTCACTGAACATCCCGAAGATGATTATGAAGAAACCTATTCCCCAGTCATGGGCAGAACCCCCTTTAGATATTTATCTCAATGGCAGTGAACTTGAAGTTAGAAGTAAAATTGATGGATGGGGTACCAACATACCTTTATAAAATATTGAATTCGGACATTTATATGAAGATACCTGAATGTATCCTAATCCCGAACCAAGACAGAGCAAACATAAATCTGTACGGTGTGAAACTCATAAAGTCATTGAACATAATTAAACAATCAGGAAGGATGTGGTATAATCGCTTGAAGCGGCTTTCTATGCAAGAAAGGCTACACGAACAATGAGAATAAACCTTGTGTATTTATACAACGATCTCAGTATGCTTTGTGACAGGACTCTTCACATAACCCATCTGCACTTGTGCAACACAAGCTGCATTATCCTCATAGATAATAGTGAGGGTTTGTGCGGTATTCAATCCACATGACTGCTGGATGTGGTGAATCATCTGCCAAAGCCAAGATCATTCACGTGCGGCCTCGTACAGTGCTATAATTTCTGAGTGGTTCGTCGAAGTTGATACCATGCTTTGCTTAGACGATTTCCATGAAATTGCAGTTCCACCACACAGGAAAACATAGCCTATTTGTGACTTAGCTGTATGCGGATCTGATAGGTATCCGACATCTGTATAGCCAGTCATTGTTAGGTCTTTGTTCTTTCTGTAGAACAGACCAAGGTCTTTACTTCCTTGGAGGTATCGAAAGACGTCCTTTATTCCCTACCAATGCCTTTTGGTAGGTTCTGCACTATACCTTGCTAGAAGGTTCACTGCAAAAGTAATGTCCGGTCTAGTGTAGTTTGCTAAATACATGAATGCTTCAACTGCGCTCAAGTATGGGAATTCCGGTCCCAGGACTTCCTCTCCCTCTTCTCTAGGTCTGTACGGGTCCTTGTCTTGCTGTAAGGATCTCCCTATCTTTGGCACTTTCGAAGAATATGCCTTTTCAAAGCCGAACCTTTCCAACACCTTCTGAGTGTAGGTTGACTGATGTACTAAAATTCCTTCAGGGGTATGCTCAAACTGCAAGCCTAAGAAATATTTGGTTTTACCCAAATATTTCATTTTGAACTCTGACTCTAGGTAAGAGCTTGCCTTTTCAATATCTTCCAATGTCCCAATGATATTTAGATCATCTACATATACTGAGATTATACAGAATCTATCCTGGGATCGCCGTATAAATACACAGGGACAATCCTCATTGTTCGTGTAGCCTTTCTTGCAGAGAAAGTCGCTTAAGCGATTATACCACATCCTGCTTGATTGCTTTAGTCCATACAGTGACTTTATGAGTTGCACACTGTATAGATTTCTATTTGCCCTGTCTTGGTTCGGGACAGGGATACCTTCAAGTATCTTCATATAAATTTCCGAATCCAAGTTCTCATAAAGGTATGCAGTTACCACATCCATCAATTTCATTTTCAAATTCAGATTTACTGCCATTGAGATTAAATATCTAAAGGTTGTTCCGCCCATGACCGGGGAATAGGTTTCTTCATAATCGACTCCTGGTCTTTGAGTGAAACCTTGTGCAACAAGCCTTGCTTTATATCTTACAACTTCATTTCTTTCATTTCTCTTTCGAACAAATACCCATTTATGCCCTACAGGGTGCACATGGGGAGGTGTGCGGCTTACAGGCCCAAACACCTCTCTCTTATTCAGAGATATTAATTATGCTTCTATTGCCTTCTTTCAATATTTCCAATCTGATCTTTTCTTGCATTCAGCGAGCGATGCAGACTCTGGATCAAGATCAATGATTGTGGTAATTTTCTTTGCAAAATATATGTCGACATTGGCTGTTGTTCTATTCATAGATTCTCCTGTGGTCACATAATTTATAGCTATTTCTTCATGGGGCGGTTCTGTTAATACTTCTACTAGCTCACCGCTGCTTCCAATTGCGGGGGCAAGTCCCTTTAGCTTTTCAGCTCCGATGTGTGCGCATACATCCATACTGATGACTCCCTCCGTGGGAATATTCAAATCCGGTATGCCTTTTGCTGAAGGTTCCATATCGGTGCCAGGTCTCAACTGGCTCCCCTTCTGATTCTGGGGAACTTTAGTGATCGTTGTGACAAGTCCTTCTTATCCTTTTTCGCTAGGCGTCCCCGGTTACTTGGGATTCGAGGGGCCAGAGTTCTCGTACTTTTATTCTGAGGCCTCTGGATGGGATTAGGGATACCTTCTATTTTCTTTGGTATTTCAACCCTCTTCGGTGCATTGCGTGCAGGCACATGCGACTTGGTCATGCTCTTCAAATCACTAAAGTGGTCAGGCAGTTGATTCGCTAATGCTTGCAAATCTATTATCTTCTGGACTTCTCTATCTGCTTCACTAGTGCGTGGGTTATGTGCATTAATTCCCGTGGCTTGCCACGTTATTTCCCGACATTTTTCATCAAGAGGTTGATTTCCTCCCCCTAATGACGTGAAGCTATCCTCATCAAATATGCTATCAGCGAAACAGGCTGTATGCAAATCTCCAGTCATCGGGTCCAGATACCTAATTATGGATGCAGTCTCATAACCAACGTATATCCCAGACTTTCAAAGAGGGCCCATTGCAGTCCGCTGCGGTAGTGGTATAGGTACATAAAACTTGCAACCAAACCTTCGGAGATGAGAGATTTTTGGTGTTGACCCTTACGCTAGTTGCATAGGTGAATTGATGTTGTGTGCCGACAGTCTAAAGTTGATGAGAGTTGCTGCATACCGGACTGCGTGTCACCAACACGTAGTTGGTAAATTACAATTCTGTAAAAGCGGTGGGACAATTAATTTCATTCTTTTAATCAATGCATCTGCTAGTCCATTCTGGGTGTGGACATGTGGTACCGAATGCTCAACGGTAATTCCCATTGCCATACAATAATCATCAAATGCCTTTGAAGTAAATTCTCCGGCGTTGTCCATTCTGATGGACTTCACATGATGAACAAGGAAATTATTCTTTATTTTAATTATCTGCGAGATCAGCTTTGCAAAAGCATGGTTTCTCGTAGACAACAAGCATACATGTGACCATTTCGAGGAAGCATCGATGAGCACCATAAAGTACCTAAATGGCCCTGACAGGGGCTGAATAGGACCACAAATATCTCCCTGGATTCGGTCCAGGAATGCAGGGATTTCATCCTTCACTTTCAGAGGAGAAGGTCTAGTAATTAATTTCCCGGTGGTACATGCAGGGCACACAAAATCTTCTGAATTCGGGAAATTCTTTACATTGATATTATGTCCCTGAGAATTGTTAATTATGTTTCTCATCATCCTAAGACCGGGGTGACCTAATCTATCATGCTAGAGACAAAAAAGTTCAGAGCTTCTAAAAGATGTTTTCAGGACAGTATAGGCTGCAGGTGCCCTAATATGAGTGTAGTATAGACCAGATTCATATGAAAGAAGTCGTTCTAATACCCTTTTTTCATTTTCCTCACACTTTGTTATGAGCAAGTATTCCTTACCATACTCTTCTTCAGTCTCTACATGGAGACCGTTAGCGCGAATATCTTTAAAACTTAAGAGAGTCCTAGTCGATTCTGGGTACAACAAGGCTTTTTCAATGACCAATGTCGTGCCCATCGGGAGTATAATTGTGGCTCTTCCTGAGCCTATTATACAAGTATCGCTGCCAGCGATTGTCGTAAGACTGCTAGCATTCTTGCTGATCGACTGGAAAAATTTCGTCTCTCTTAATATGGTATTCGTTGTGCCGCTATCCGCTAGGCACACTTCCTCCATAGGGCGCCACACGCGTTCTGATATATAAAGTATTTATTAATATGGAGTAGAAAGCAATCCACACACAAATAACATACTTCAAAACAGAACAAACTTGCTATTATTAATACGGGAAAAGTCTTGCTGGACACATCACAAGAATCTATTGCAAATGCTCTTCTAGAGCTTACAACCTTTATTCAATAATTCAAAGTGCTATGATAAACATAAACTACAAATGACTATAAAACTAAGTGCAATGCGTGCACTAGATCGAATCAGCGAAGTATGAAGAAACTTCTGCCTGAATCTGGTCTATTTCTATCTTCTCTTCTTCGGCAACTACGGCTGCAGCCGTTGCAATGTCCAAAGAAGGAGTGATGGGAGCTGCTGCAGGGCTATCCACATCCATGGGTGCAGCCAATGACTGTGGGTCTTCTATGCCTGCAATGGCGAGGTGCGCCTCATGCTGTCCTTTGCCCTTCTTCTTTGCCTTGAAAGCATCAATCACGTCTTTGCGTTCATGGCGCACACGTGACCAATGTCCCCAAGTGCCACATTTGTAGCAGCTTTGATCCTGCTGGCCATAGGGCTTCTCATCGCGCTTCTTTTGTTCGCCTTTCTTGGCTTGAGCATTCTGCTTGGTCTTGTGACTCATGACCTTACCCTTCTTGCCTCTTTGCTTTGAGTGAGACTTTCTCACCTTGTAGCTGCTAGCGTTAACTTCATGGCCAACTTTGCTACTAGGTGGCTGTGAGATGTAGTTCTTTCTGAGAACCGCATCTTGAGCTTCCGCAACTTGCATAATGTCTATCAGTTCAGCATATTCCTTGTAGCCATCCTGATAGTAGTTGCGTGCGGATTGCACCGCATTTGGGTGAAAGGTAGAGAGGGTTTTCTCAATCTTCTCCGCATCTGTGATTACTTTACCACAAAGCTGAAGACTTGTACAAATTCCATGCAAAGCAGACTTGTACTCCCCCACGGTCTTGTAGTCAGCAAAACGTAGTCGAGTCCATTCCCGCTCTGCCCAGGGCAGGATGGTGTACTTTAGTTTCTCGAACCACTTCTTTAGGGCGGTCCATAAAGCCAGTGCGCTCTTCTCTGCCATATACTCATTCTTGAGAGTTAGACAGAGATGGTGTCTGAGGAAATGGAGTACCTGATCATTCTCCTCAGCAGTTGGAACGACATCCTGCGAGGCGCTGAGTCCAATAGCAGCACGGAGCTTCTTGACTCCAAGTACGATCTCGACATCTGATGCCCAAGTCAAATAGTTCTGGCCATGCTGGGCTAGCTCCTCGAACTCCCGGTTCGTAATTCCAGCCATCTGCATATTTATACAAGAGGTGCATAAGATTATTGCTAGTAATGTGCATAAACAGGTTGCAAGAATTCTCATAATGTTCCCGTATTTTTCTACGTATTTATCATGATTTACTGCTATTTTCAATGATTAAAAGCAATATAAACAATTACAGATAATAAAAAACAGTAAATACAGTAAATAAATTGCATAGAAATAACAATAACAAAGATAAACATGCTTCAAAGTTCAAAATATGCAAAAATTTGGATTCCCGAGGCCCTTTTCTGCTGGAAATTGACTTATTGGCGAAATCTGCAATTTCCAGGGGTTAAAACGCAAAATTTGCGCGTAATTTCCATATTTTTCGAAGCCCTTTCTGTAAAGTTTCCTCACCGCATAAATATCCTTGTAATTTTCATAATTTCGAGGGCCTAATTGCAAAAGGTGAATTTCTTTTCAATTTCCCCTTTTTTTTTCTTTTCTTTCCACCGGTTGGGCCGGCTTCAATCTGGCCTTTTATGGCCCATACTTGTTCGGCCCAAGGATGAAGCCCATCCGGCTGGCTTCAAATGCACGGGGTAGGGTTGCCCCTACCCCCAAGCCTCTAGCGGCGGCGGCGGACGGTCGGGCGACGCCTTCGGGGCAACGGCTGCGGCGGCTTCGGAGGGGCCCGAGGCAAGGGCGACGGCCGGTTTCAAGACAGCGCAGGCGGCGGTTATAGGCGGCTGACGTGGGTGCGAGGCGGCGACGAGGCGCGGTGGAAGCGGCACGAGGCCGGCGGAAGCCGCCGCGGGTGCGGCGCACGGCCGGGTTGGCCGGACGAGCGACGCCGACGGCGAAAGTGCGCGGCGCGACGGTGCATCGCGTGGGAGGCCATCGCGCGGCGGCGGTGCGGCCGAGGCGAGCGGCGGCTTCAAGCCGGCGCGGCGCGCTTTGCGCGCGGCGATCGCTGGTTCTATGACCGATGGCGACTCCAGGCCGGCCGCACTCCCCACCCCCATCCTTTTTTTTTTCTTCGTGCAATGTATGGCCGGCGGCCGGGGCGGCGCAAGCGGCGGTGCGGGGCTGGCGCGGGGAGGCGGCGCCATCCATCCTCCTCCTCCCCTTCTTCCCCCCTTCCTTCTTCCCCCTTCTCCCCCTCCTTTTTCTTGTGCGCCAGCCATGCAGGGCCGGAGGGGGCAGCCGTACGACGGCGAGGGAGATGGTCGTGCAGTGGTGGAGGTGTCGTACAAGACTGCGCTGGCGGGGAGGGTGGTGCCCTTGTGATGGCGGCTTCAAGCCGGTGACGGGAAAAAAACCATGCGGGATTGCCGGCAGGCTGTACAGGGCCGCCAGTTCATATGATACATATGTGAAGCGATGTAAAAATAGACATGCAACAATCTATTCTGCAATCAACATCCGCTCTTTCATGCGATCTACCGATCAGTTTGGCTGGCGACTTCAAGTCGGCTTGCGGTAGATCAGAGTGAATTTGCACCGTAGAAACAATCTAGAAAGCAACAATTGCGAATTGAAAACGATCTAGAAAACGATTCGATCTACGAGTGTCGTTCATCGACAGTTACCTTTTCAATGCGAGGAGAGTCGATCGTGCTGATAACGTGTTGAGGAACCATCGCTGGCGAGTCCAGTCTGAGCGATTACCTCACAAACAATAACTAGAATCGTAAGAACAATGCAAGAACGAAAGAACAGAAACAAGAGATTGACACAGAGATGTGAGGGGACTACAGGCTTCTCTTTATTGCTCTTTCAATAATAAATGTATACAATGGCTGGGGGTCCCCCTCCTATATATAGGCTACGGGTGGATGAGGTGCCCACCTGGGCAAGGACTCCTGTCCAGGCCCGGTTTCTTAACAGGTATCTAGACTTGTGATGAAATACCCATTTGGGGCCCTCAACTTTGAAAATCAATCTGGCATGTCCTGAACTTGCAAAACCATGTCAAAAAGGCTATTCTAACATTTAAGATGCACACGCACACGAACACACCTCCTTAGCACACAACTATAAAACGAAGGTCAGAGATAAATTCGCGATCTCATAAAATTTCTAGTACTCACCTGTGTAAAAGTGATCACCAGGATTTGAACCCTGATGGGTGGAGTCATATACCTACAACTCTACCACCTTACAAAACGGTGATCACGAGATGACCTTGATCAACATGTGACCACAGATAGCCGCATGGATCATCCCCTTGAAATGATTGATGTTACTATTGAACATCCATTCCACTAACATGTACAAATTGAAGTTGAGATTTCAGGAATCAAAGTTGGAGGAGTTCGGTCGATCAGGCCGCGGCAATGACCTCCGGGCAAAGAAAGAGAGTACAGTCGAAAAACATATTTCGATTCCCCGTCAATAAAGAAAGGAACAGTTGTAAAGCAGATGCATGATCTGCAGTCACCCGTCAATAAAGCGGATGACTTCCCCGATGACTCGAGGTCTCCAACTCTGTTTTAATCAAACTCATCTTTCAAAAAGTTACATGTGGTGCAATATTCTGTTTTTACTTACGGTGACCCCAACGACCTTTTACACGTTGTTTGCATCATTTCACACGCGGGCTGCACGTAGCTAGCAAGGAGACTGATGGACGCGCTGATGACTTGGCCGTTGACAAGATCGATCGAGATGCCTACGTAAGCTGGCTGCACTCCACGTACGTAACGAAAGAGCGCAACAAATTAACTGAGCAATCAGCCGATCACCATGTATCCCACCGCCAGCTGCTTCCTGATACGGAGAAAAAAAAATCGGACGCAAGTCCACGTGGCTCCTCAGGTCCGAAGGGAAGAAAAAAGTTCAGACACATTCGCTCCTCACGTGACTCGCCCAATGCTCAGTTGGAATTGGGCCCACATATATAAAGACTTATTCATTTCTAAAATTTCAAAATATACATACTCTTGACAAATATGGTCGAAGTCTTAGACCAGGGTGGTCGAAGTCTTAGATCAAGGGTCTTAGACGGTAGCATCCCCAATTTAATTAATGAAAATTAGTATGCATCTTATCAGCATGCATGACATTTTGGAATCATTTGCATCATTTATTGCACTTGGAAAATCTAAATCAAAGATTAAACATACACTTCAAATTTAAACTTCAAATAAAAACAGGAACAAAAATATTTGATCATCATATGTAAATAATTTATTAAAATACTAGAATAATTATCATGAATTAATATAATTTTTCCCAAATTTATGGGACTATTTTAAACCCTAAGAAAATTCAAACACCATTAAAAGACCCAGACTAAGTTTGAATTTTTGTTATACAAATTATATTATTAACAGTGAGGTTTAATACTTTTTATGGACACTAGACATTCCCAGGAACCCCTGTGATTTATTTCACATTTTTATGAAATTTATTTCTATTTTTATCGCACTGGTCAAAGTGGAAAAAACAATTTAATTCTTGGTCAAATTTGATTTCAACTTGGGCTCAGCACTGTTGCACCGACCCGGACCCGAGTTAGACTCCGACCGCACCTGGCTTGAGCCCGACGCACCAACTTGGCTCAGCCCAACCGTCTAAATGCACCAACGCATGCACACCATCGAATCTACGTTCAACGGTCCAGATCTTGCATCCTTTCAGACGGTCCAAATGGCCCATTGATCTGGACCGTCCATTCAAGATCCAACGATCCGGATCAACCCTCTTCACTCGGACTCGCACCCCTTCGCTTGTGCCATTGACCGTCCGGGCCCACGCGACAGGAGCATCTTCTTCCTCTCGCTGGCTTGCGCGCAGGACCCCAACTCCACGCGGCCGCCACGCTCTGCCGCTCCTCCGTTAGCATAGGCGACACGTCAATCCACCGTTCTTTCTGACCAACCCTGAGCATCTTCGTGTGACACCACGTTCATCCCTGTCTTCTACCTCGGGCAGAAGCAGCGCGCCACGCGCAGGACGCGTTCTGCCATTGCTCCGTCACCGCCAACGGCGTCGTAGCCCCACCGTCCTTCGCAACCAGTCCTGGAGCTCCGCCTTGTCACTCCATGACCATATCCGTCCTAGAGGCCGATCAAACCCCCCCTAGCTTCTCCTTCTCGCCCACTTCTCTTTGGCCGTGAGAGAGGAGGCAAAGCTCCTCTCTTCGTCCGATAGGATCCTATGTAACCGCACCTTCCTCTTCACCGTACCATGTCATTTTTTATTACTCTAACCCGAGCTCCCCTATCTTCTTGTAGCTCTGGGGACACGGTCGCACCACCGCCGCCTTGGGAGCATGCCCGAGCATTGCCACCAATCCTTCTCGCGCTCCGGTGAGTTTCCCGTTGAGCCACCTTGTTTGGGAGGTTTCCCTCACCACACTGAGTCATTCCACCATTTTAATCGCCTTTTGGTGCAGGGAATCGTCACCGTGGTTTTTCTTCCCCGGTTCTTGCCACCACCGCCATTTCCGATGCCATTTCTTCTCCGCCGATCCTCCCTTCAATTCTTCTCCACGAGAGCTCCCTTGGACCTCCCTCTACCTAGTACCACCACTCACTCAGGCTCTCCCTCTCCGCAGGTCACCGTCACCATTGAACCACCCCGTGCCGCCACCAGCTCGCGTCGCCGGACTCCCTCGGCCACTCCCCGTCGTCACTAAGTACTCCGGTGAGTTCCCCTTAGCACCCTTGTGCTCAAGCTCCTCCTACTTTGCCCTCTATTCCACCCAGGTACCATCGCCATGGTTCACCTCCGCGGTTTGCCGCCGCTCGCCCTAGCAGCGCCGCCATGGTGCCGCCCGAGCCCTAACACCGCCACCCCTAGCTCTAGTAGCCTCCGGGAAACTCGTTTTGATAGTCCTCTCCACCTCGTCGCTGCTCCTTCGCCGGCGACGATTCAGGACCCGAGCCACCGGCCACATCCCCTGTACACTGACCTCCCTATTTTTCACCTTTGTGTTCATCTCCCTCTGAGTATTAGGGACCCCTAGTGAAAGCAACTGAATACTTTTTGCTATTAGATCTTTTGATTAACCATTAGATTACTCAAACCTATTTAGCATACGGATTAAGGTTTCCAATGAGAAAAAGGTGTTGACAGCACATCTGAAAGGAGGTGCTAATGTTCTGATAGAGGTAGTCTGAATAAGTGACCTAATAATGCCCAGTTTTGTCAATAGGTGTTTGGCATGGTTACTTCAGTAGATAGAAACGTTTTCAAATCATTTAGTTGTCAAACAATTATTTAACAGTAGTAACCTAATCTGAAAACAAATGTGAATGATTGATTTAGTGGAAAGGTTTATTTGTCCAGCTGTAGAGGTCTTTTGGATAAACTATTAAGCAGAGAAGAGAAGTAAACTCAATTGCTAGACCAAGCAAGTGATCTGTTAAGCCATTGTTGTGTATGTCATTTGAGTCACCCATTGAAATGGCTAATCTGGAAATTAAGGTCTAAGGGAATTTTGGCTAGTAGAGTGTCAGTTCTAAGAGATGTCTTGTTAAAGGTTGTATACTCAGTTATCTGAAGAAATCAGATTTTGTCAGAAGGCTTAGGTAATGGCTAATTCTAGTAGTTAAGTGTTGTCTTCTTGTCCCATTTGGACAGTTGTCCTTTAAGCCTTTCAGTGACAACCCAATATGAAAACCATTAGGGAGGTGAGTATTCAAATCTATCAGAGAAAAGAAGATGGTAGGAGGAAGTCTGTTTTGTCAGTGGGAAATCTTATGGAAACTCCACTCTCTTATGCTGACTAGTGTTGTATTTTGTCAACTAGGTCACACTTTGGTTTAAGCTATTCTGTTGGTTAAAGCCTGTTTGAAGTGGCACTTTAGTTCAGATGGTTGTGTAGTTGTAGGTTATGTAAACCATAATCTGACAAATTTCAGATTTGACAAAATTCTAATAACCTGACTAATTCTAGTAGTTACAAGCCTTTCTCTTTGCTGTTTTTAGTTGGTCTTTAGCTATTGGTAGCTTTCCAGCTTAGAATGTTGTTCTTTTTGCTGGATGATCAGAGGAGGGAAGGTGTTATTTTGGCATTAGGAGATGGCCTTGCTCAATCTTGTAGCCAGAGATATTGGATTCAATTAGAATATTAAACACTTAAGCTAGCAAAGAAGTAGTCATATCCTTTTTATGCTTGTGAGCAGAGAAGGAGGTAGAGGACGGTGTTGTAGTTAGCAGAGAGTAGTTACACACCAATTTCAGAAGTGAATGATTTAGGTTTGATTTTTGGCTAGGTGAAGTAATCAGTAAACTTCCACCTAAGGGTTTAATGAACTAGTTCTTTCAGTAGATAGCTTTTGTAATCTCCTTAACATTACAGATGGATCAAATCAAAAGGATGATCTAAGTAAATGGGGGAGGTTAGCCAAATAAGTACAGTAATAAGGTACCAACCCTTATCAACTTACACTTAAAGAAAATTCATTAGATAATCCCCCAAGTAAAAGATCAGTTAGTAAACCCCTTTTAACTAACTTTTCGCTTCCTAATCCTAGAGAGCAGTAAATGGGAGTAACAACTTAATGAGATGTCAAGTTTACAAACCACGTGATGATAGTAAGTCCAGTAACTAAATATAATTAACGATACTTAGTAGTAACCTTTCTCAGCCTATTGAACATAGAAACATAAAAGAATTGTTATCTTCTTCGGAATCACAGTGTTCAGCTTACAACAACTGTTCCTAAGAGGGCAAGGATTGAAGTAGGAGGCAAGATAGGAAAACAGTACCCTAGTAGCGGTGAGTTAGAACCTTATCAAATGCTAAGTAAATGGGTTTGGAGAATATAATTGTTAGCCCTTAACATCTAATCTATAAAAGTAAAAAAAAATCTTGAGACAAGAATTGAATTAGTAGTTAGAAAACAACAGTAGACCTAATGCCTTAACCTTAACTTCAAAAATTCATAACTAATTCAAATCAACTCCAAATCCAATAATTTTTGTTCCTAAATTTATCAAAAATCACACTCCACCTTCTGTGTGAATTTTTCATGCTTTATTGAATGTGTTGCAATTTCGGCTTCATTTGGTGTTTATTGCAATATCGTCTTTTGTTAGGTTTTCGACGATACCGATATTTTCGTGAGAGCAATTTGTGAGTAACCTGAGATTGAACAAGTGGTACCAGCAAAGGTGCGAGCACCCTCCTCTTGATCATACTGCTCCCAGTGGTTTTTAAATGTTTTGTGTGAGTTTTATTATTTGCAATTGCATGCTATTTTGAAAAGTATGTTCATGGGTAGAAGTAGTTAAATTCCTAATTGTTGCATTGGCCCTCCTTTCAATGTTGATTACCCTTTTTCCTTGAATGATTAAGGTTATATGTTATTTGGGATTGTTTACTAGTTTATAGAATGATGCTTAGCCATGCTAGTAGTTGTAGCCGAGAGCGGTTGTTGGAGCTAGTCCATCGGCTAGTGGATTGAATCGAATCTTGATGAAATTTGAGGATTTTATGGGCTGGATTATGTTGAACTTGAGGATTTATCCAGATCTTCGCATCTGGGGTTTGTGGACATGTTGGGTATGGGTTTTATGTTCTTAACTTGGACGGGTGTAGGGTGATGATGAATTATAGTGGTTGTTTGTTGTTATGGAATTGTGTAGCTCTGTCTGAGTGATTAAGGACCGGTCTGTGGTGTGATGAACCAAGTCTTATGTGCAACCACACGCCGGGATAATGGCGAAGGCTTGGCTTAATAATTTGTTGTGTGTTAGTGATCAAAACACAATCAGGTTGACAATTGTTATTTTTAATTGTTCTCTTGTCAATCTGGCGGGGGCAAGATCATCGTTCTCTTACTTGCTCTTAAGGGTCTCTTGTTGAAAGGGACTTACTTACGCAATGAGGTTCACCTGTGGTGCGAGGCGCTTAGTCTGCTATGGGATTCTGTTCTTCGGGTGGTTTGATAGTTAGGACATGACATTGTAACGACCTCGTTATGCTACCTCAGTCACACTCCTATGGAAGAGTGCATTGGCCGACATTAAGAGGAAGGCATATCGTGTGGGTAAAGCTGTATAACTCCGCAGAGTAACTAAATCTATTCGAATAGCCTCGTCCTAGGTTATGGACATCACTTGTGGGAAAGCAGGCACAGTTAGCTTTTGGGAAATTAAGTTTTGGTTATGGTTGGAATTGTTATGTCTTTATGTTAGTTTGTTCAGATCTGGAATGTTATCATGAACGCGTAGTTCGCGTGTTAATTTTGTTGAGGAATGAATTGTGTCATGAATGGGATGTTCGAGTTATGATTATATTTGGAGATTATACCTATCGACGATCAAGACGTCGATCTTACGAAAAGAAAAGGAGAAAGTGATGTGGGAAATCTGGAGTAATAATGAGACTGCTCTTTTATTAGTATGAACTGGGGATTACAGGGGATGCCTCCCGACTGGATGATGAACTACTCCTGTTACACTGAGAACACTATTTGCTATCTTACAATACGAGACTAAAAACACAAAACTAAGTTCTATGTTTCAGTCTGTTGTGTTTGTTGTCTCTTGTTTTTGTTGTTCTCTTTGCTCCGTCCATACTCCATCTTTAAATAGCCCTTGAAGAGGTGGCAGTTACTTCCAGAGAAGACGTCTGATGTGAAGCGTTGTGTCTAGTCGGAGCCAAGTGATAGTTGATGGAGTCTCTGCCAAAGCAGGGTCAGAAGTATTTAACATATCTCTAACTCGTTGCAGGTTTTGTATTGTTATCAAAGGTCTCGAAGGATTTCTGCCAAAAGAAGGTGTCTGATGGCTTGAATCCTCCGATCTCCTGTTCGGTCTTGCCTGGTCCCTTACATTGGTTGGGGCAGGATCAGGCGAATTAACTGATGGACATCCACTAGTTCTGTTACCTCCGGCATTTGGTGCCTGACCGCTCGTACTATCTCCATTATTATGTGGTGGCGAGGAAACGTATGGAGGACCGTACACGGCATTTTGATCTGTATCTCCGATCGCATTGACCTCGTGCTTCCAGCAGTGATCCTTCGATGAGCTTCCATCGTAATCGATGGAGAGCCTTTAAGAGCTTCTGCGAGAAGCTTCCACGATGGAGAGCAATCGGTGATCAGCACTTCCTGAGGTTTTTGGAAGGGTCTCAACCTGATCCAGCGAATTACCGATCGAATGCTGAGTCTTATCATCCCCATTTGGTTTACGACCAATGGAGGTTTCATTGACATCATCACCAGGTGTCGGTTGGCTCCTGGAATTGCTAGAAGCCATCGGTGAGTACCTATCAACCATGATTGCATCAAAAGTATATTGAACCTTGAGTTGCGGTGTTGAATTTTCGCCACCTTTTCGCGGCCGAAAGTCCGTGCTTGCCGAGGCTTTCGTGTTCGAATCTGGTCAAGCACTATCCGCCGCCACTGATCGTAGCGGTGTATCCTCATCCATCAGGTCGACCTCGCTAATCTCTGCGATGGGCGAACCGGCGGAGGAGGATGATGAAGAGATTCCGTTTTCCTCCATGGCGCACATGCATGCTTCCATGTCGAGGTTGGAGTAGTCCGCCAGGTCGAACCAGTTTTCTTCATCCCAACTTCCCGCCATAACCGCATTAGCGATCACAAACGGGGAATGGACAACGATTTGATGAGCGGAGTATTTCTTCCAAGATTCCATGCCGCGCTCCCCACGAACGGTGCCAGCTGTTGACGATCAAGACGTCGATCTTACGAAAAGAAATGGAGAAAGTGACGTGGGAAATCTGGAGTAATAATGGAACTGCTCTTTTATTAGTACGAACTGGGGATTACAGGGGATGCCTCCTGACTGGATGATGAACTACTCCTGTTACACTGAGAACACTATTTGCTATCTTACAATACCAGACTAAAAACACGAAACTAAGTTCTATGTTTGAGTCTGTTGTGTTTGTTGTCTCTTGTTTTTGTTGTTCTCTTTGCTCCGTCCATACTCCATCTTTAAATAGCCCTTGAAGAGGTGGCGCATTCCGAGAAGAAGTCCGTGATGCGTTGTGTCCGTCGAGCTAAGTGACAGTTGATGGAGAATCAACCGTTTGGCGGTTATATGCTTGTGAGATGTATAACCGCATGGTAGTTATTTATCAGTGCTTCTGGATAAGAAACGTCATATGGTATGGAACATGCACGTGTTCCATTCATCACACGGTAGAGAATATACCTGGAATCAGCTCCAAGTATCGCTTCATACCTTTTACGCAGCGCTTCTCCTAGTCGGAGCTTGGGATAGGCCTTCGTCCACTGTGGTACCCATTATGTAACTTCGAATCTCTACGACCGGTGAGGTCGTGTACTCGTGGTTACGACCATGAAGACGTATGGTCTGCTTTATGTATTAAAAATAATACATAGAGGTTTTAATCTCGCCACCAGCCCCGAACTTTAAATGAATAGGTCGTGTGAACACTTTTCTTTCGATGAAGTCGTATCGGGCTAATGCTTATTAAATGAAATGACATTTGAAGCGGTTTGTATTCACTTTAAAGTTGTGAACTTGCCTTGGGAATCGAAGAGTTTTTGTGTCCGTTGGATGAAAAGATTTCTGTCTGTTGGAGTTTTTTGGGTAACTCATTATTGCAGTTAGAATTTATGAAGCTTATAAAAACCTCTTTGTAGACTTAGGGTTCTTTCACTTCCTGCTTTCCTTCTTCATCTCCCGAGTAAAAAACTGCTTTCGGCATCCTTTTCTTTCCTCATCCGAAAGAAATCTGACCTTGTCGGACCAAATCACCAACTGGTCGGTTTCCAACTTGGGTGAGAAGAAGCTAGAGAGGTTGGAGAAGTTCGGGATGCTTCCCAGCAAAGATGTGATTTCTTGAGATCCGCGGCTGGAGAACATTCCCCAAGTAATGAAGATGGAGAAATCCCAGTTTTTCTTGCATATGTTGAATGCGGATTTAGGCTACCAATTCACTCCTTCTTTTCTAAAGTCTTGGAATATTATGGAGTTGAATTGGTGAATCTTGCTCCCAATGCTATCGCCAATCTCAAAGATCTTTATTTATCTTTGTGAAGCGTGATTTAGGATTCCAAAGATCCGATCTATTCAAGTACTACTACAGATGACAAAGTCCGAAGACGATTGGGACGCCGAGAGTGCACTTTGCGCTCCATGATGGAAAAGCCGATGAGTACATATTTATATACTCAAAATCTTTGTGGTCATCGTGGAAGAAGAGCTGGTTTTATATGAAGATCACGAAGAAAGACAGCCTTTATTATTCTGGTAAGAAGACGGTCGAGAATCCGAATTAGCGCTCCTCCACAGAGAAAGAGGGAAAGATAAAGAGATGGGCTGAAGCTATCAAGCTTCTCAGTGTCAAGGTTCTAACATCCTAGAACGTAGTGAAGGATTTTTCCATGCGCCGGATTAGTCCTTTGAAGGCCCGAGCACACCGATGCTCTGGTATATTGGTCGTGATGACACGACTAAAGATTCCAAAGAGGTAAGCCATGAGTGATACCTCACCAGCTTTGTCTATGTTAATTGATTACTTCAGATCCTCAAGTCTCTTGTTTTACCCTTACACTTTATCTTCCGATTTAGATTAGAAGTCGGATCAAAATGATCTCAGGCCGAGAGCCTGACGACAAGGCTAGTTTTCCTCAGATCTTAAGGTAAGATTAACGACTGTGCTTTTTTTTTCTTTGTCGTACATATTATTTCTGATAGGTATACCATAAATCCTCTTTGATGTGTAGTCGGTCGGGTTGAGGATCAACGAGGCCACTGAAAGATGTGAGCCGATTGATGATCCGATCACCCCTACGACCATACAGGATGTCAACCTTCCAGAGGTAGGTGACCGAACATAAATGATGTTTAGACAAATGATTTTCATTGCCTAATTATCTTTAATAATGTGTCTTAGGCGGTTGTCATACCTTTCAACAAGGTCGCTGAGGACCCACCAGTGCCTACTGAGGCTACGGTTTTGGAGGTCGATGAATCTACACCTACTGATCCTACGATCAGGAATCTTATCCTTGACCAAATGGTCGCGGATATCACTTCCGATTTTCGATCAGTGGATGTGCAAGATCTAGCCAACCCTACCAGTTTAGAACCGGTGAAATCAGTTGAGAAGAAGAGGAAGGCCAACAGAACGGACTTTGCTTCGATGGCGTTATAAGGTTAAACTCAAAAATCGACTGTATATATTAAATGAAGAGGTCGTATATATACATACCTTGGATATTTTCGATGTATTAAAACCTTGATCTTCCTTACCTTCTTTTTTTGTAGATCTTCTGGTATTCCGGTCGTTTCCGACCAGAACACTCCTCAGGAAAAATTTTTTTGGGGAAGAGGTGGTCGTGGAGGTTCCAGAGCAGGATATCCCTCCAGAAAAGACTCGAGAGGACAGAGTGGCTGGAGAAGCCCCCGAGCAGGTTTCAATGCCACTTCATGCTCAGGATCCTTTAGTAATTCTTACTCCATCCCCAAAGGTAGTCATCCCCAGAGATCCTCAACAGGCTCCACCTCCTCTTGGGAATACTCCTCAGGCTAACAAGTTCCCTTTTTCCCCCCGATTTATCGAGGATAAGGAACTTGATGAGGCCTGGGGGAAGATATCAGACCGTCAAGTTCAGATGGGTCCAGATATGATTTTTGCTGATTATAATGACGTGGCAATCAAGGTTGGTGTTCTACGACCGTGTTAATCTTTTGAAGTTTCTTTGAAAACTTACAAAGGATGTATTTTTGTAGCACCTGGTCGAGAACTATACTGTGGTCGGAGGACTGACCTAGCGAATAAAGAATCTGGAGCAAAAACATTCCAAATTGAGAAGTAAGTACTTTTCTCTCTTTGCTTGGTTTCCTATGTTTTATCACCCCGTCCTCCTCCTTAACTAAACTTTCTCTCTTTATGATGTCCGATAGATTTAGAGAAAATTAAAGAAGAGGTCATGGCTAAGGAAGCCATGATAACAAAACTTAGGGAAGAAAATCAAAACAAAGACCGGTCGATCGAGCATGCGATGACCAGACAAAAGGAGGTTTTCGACTCTTGTGCGAAGAAAATCAAAGGTAACTGGTCGTAGACTTAACCAACATCCTATGACTTCAATTTAAAGAGTATGTTAACTTCTTTTTATCCACTCGTGCAAAAAAAAAAACTCAAGCACTTGAACAAGCGGAGAAGACCCTCGAGTTTGAGCGTGGCCAAAAGGCAGCCCTTGTATTTGGCCTTGATGAAAAAATCTTGACTTTCAACAAAATGATCTTTGATATGGGATCAGGATCAAGCTTGCCTATCTTAGGAGATCCAGCGGAAAAGTTGAACTATTTTGGCCAACTTCTGGAAGATCTCAAAGGTCTGCTCAAAACTATGAGGGAAAACCATACCCAGACAATGAAGGAAGCTATTGCCAATGGAGTTAGTGTTGCTTTAGCAAACCAAGGCTTCCAATTCTCTGTTAGTCTTAAAGTCATTGAAGAAGACTTGATCGCTCAAGATGAAGCAACAAAACTTCTCGAGGAAGTAAGACCTCTCGGAGAGAAAGTTGCTAAGGAAATGAAAGTCAGATCTCCATCACGCAGCGACCAGTCTGGTGGTCCCAACAAGTAGATGGATGTAATATTTAGACTGTGTAAAATAAAACTTACCTTTTATCATCAATGAAGTTCTTGTTTTGTATTATTGATGTTATTAAATACTCCTGTATCTCCTAACCCCCAACTGCTTATTTTAGTAGATGAACTTTACCAAAGAAGCAGTAGACTAAGAAACCGAGTAATAACAACGACCATGGTATAAGTGTTGATAATGTTTGTAACAAAGATATAGTGAACACTAGGAAATCATGTGGTCGGAACCGGCTGATGATTTTGACTAGTTTAGATCTTGTCCATTATCGAATCACTGTGAGATACCACATATAGTCTGAAGATAAAACAAAACTGGCTTTGATGATAAGAAAAAAATACAAAAAATGTATGCAAAAAAGGAAAGGATAAGTACCTTTGTTTACAGAAATTATTCGAAACTGGTTGTAATGAATCTCGAGAACTAAAGATTATTAAAATATTTCGCGAAATGTGCTCATGCTCAAGTCCGACTGGCAGCGAGGATCGTGAGAAAAAGGACCGTCGCTAGGAAGCTCCTTCCAGTGGGCAGGACCACGTGCAGAGAGGAGAGGCTTCAACTAGGAGGCTTTCCGTGTCCCGACTAGTAGCCAAACTCGAGTAGAACAGAATGTTCAAATAAAGTATTAATATTTAAATTCTCAGAATAAGAAAACCATATATATTGTCTGAGTTGTACCCCATATACTTGGATATTTCTTTAAGAAAAGTGTATGTGGTCGTAAGTGTGCATCATTGAAGCAATGATCACGACTAAAACCGTTGTGGCATTTGACACTTAAGTCAGCAGCAATGAGTAATGGAGATCCCTGTTAATATTTGTAAAGGGATATCGGAAAGAATGAGTGTCTTCTCCGACCAATCATCAACAATAGTGGTATATGACCATTATCAATGAATAAAAATTATAAACAACCATACTTATCGTTGAAAAGGAAATGTATCTTTATTGAAACATGAAATGAAATAAATACAGGAAATTATACAAAGAACTTACGCAATTGATCAATATTCCAAGAATTAGACAAAATTTGCCCATCCGACATAGCTAATCGTGGCATCAACCGGTCGTGACTTCGACCACGCTTTATGGACCTTCCCATTTGGGTGAAAGTTTGTTGCGATTCGCTTGGTTCTGGATTTTTCTAAGAACCAGATCACCCACAGCTAGGCTGCGGGGTTGCACCTTACGGCTGTGGTACCGACGCATGACTTGTTGGTAGATTGCTGATCGTATCAAAGCTTGATTTCGTCGTTCTTCAAGGAAATTGATGTCATCAAGTCGCCTCACACCGATCACTTCTAAAAGCAATCGGTCCGAAGCGAGCCAATTTTAGTTCTAGAGGAAGCATGGCTTCAGCCCCATAAACTAAAAAGAATGGCGTTTCACCGGTCGCACGACTTGTTGTGGTACGAACGACCCATAATACAGAAGGAAGTTCTTGAACCCAAGCCCCTGACCGTTGAATTAATTGGGTCGAAAACTCGTCGTTTGATGCCTTGCATTATGATACCATTGGCTCGCTCAACTGCTCCCTTGCTCTGCGGATGAGCGATAGAAGCGTAATGTATCTTGATACCTAGGTTCTCACAGAATTTCTGAAAATTACTGCTTGAAAACTGGGTACCATTGTCCGTGATTATATGACTGGGTATACCAAATCATGTGATCACGCTTTTTGTGAGAAACTTCTTAACAGCCTCAGTTGTGATTTTTACAACCGGCTCGGCTTTGATCCATTTAGTGAATGTGTCAATCATGACGAAAAGGAACTCAAAGCCCCCGGGTGCTCTTGGGAAATGTCCCAGAATGTCTAGTCCCCAGGTTGCAAAAGGCCAGGAAAGAGGAATTGTTTGCAAAGCTTGGGACGGCTGATGTACCGCTACCTATGAAATCGACATTGTCGCACCGTCACGAGCTTTTTTGCATCATGAAGGGCAGTTGGCCAGTAGTATCCTTGCCTAAAGTCTTTACCAACCAACGTTCTGTAGGAATGATGTGCTCCACAGACTCCTCCATGAATTTCGGTTAACAATTTAATGCCATCCGATTGAGATATGCATCTCATCAACACTCCATGAGATCCTCGCTTGTACAAGGTACTTTCAATTAGAGTGTATGATTTGGCTTTTCGTGCTATACGATTGGCCTCTACATCATCTTCTGGAATTAGGTCATGCTGAAGATAATTGTAGATCGATGTCATCCAATCTCTACCGTGATCGTGATGGTGCTAACCATCATCGACCTGTGGAGCATCCATGTTTGCAGAATCAAGGTGGGCAACCTCCTTGCGAACATCTGTGTCCTCGGAAGGCTCGACTACCGAGGGTGAATCGAGTTTCTCGAGAAAAACTCCGGGCGGGATGGATGTCCTTGTGGAAGCCATCTGGGCCAACTGGTCTGCTAGAAAGTTTTCCTTTCTAGGAATGTGTTGGATCTAAAAACCAAAGAAATGCTTTTCAAGTTTCCGTACTTCCGCCAGATATGATGACATCTTGGTACTAGAGCATTGATACCCTTTCCCTACTTGATTCGCTACTAGTTGAGAATCGCCTTTCACTAGCAATCTGTGAATCCCGAGCGAACGAGCTGCTCGAAGTCCTACCAGCAAACCTTCGTATTCTGCCACATTGTTAGTAGTAGGAAAGTTTAACTGAATGGCGTACTTTATTTGTTCGCTAATAGGGGAAACCAAGATGACCCCAGCCCCCGAGCCATGTAGCATCAAGGAATCGTCAAAGTACAGTGTCCACTCATCGTGGTGTTCGTACTCGGGCCCTTGGGTGGGTTCAAGGTTTGTCCATTCAGCAATGAATTCTACTATTGCCTGGGACTTGATTGCTGTTCGTGGGATGAAATGGAGGTCGAACGCCCCAAGCTCAACCGCCCATTTTGCTATTCCTCCTGACGACTCCCTGTTTCTTAGGACTTGACCAAGAGGATATCCAGTTGGTATGACCACTTTGTGAGCCTGAAAATAATGCCTTAGTTTTCTTGAAGCCATAAGGAGACCATAGAGCAGCTTTTGTACCTACGGATATCTTTCTTTTGGTCCATGTAAAACTTCGCTTACGTAATATATTGGTCGTTGGATACGGTCACGTTCTACGACAAGCACACCGCTAACCGTTTGTGGCGTTGCAACCACGTAAATCAGCAATGTCTCTCCCAACCTTGGAGAAACTAGGATTGGGGGATTCGTAAGGTACTATTTCAGTTCTTCGAAGGCGTTGCTTGCCTCTTTAGTCCATTCGAAACTTTCATGTTTCCGGAGAAGCTTAAAGAAAGGTAGTCCTTTTTTGCCTAACCGCGCTATGAAACGACTTAGTGCTGCCATACAGCCGGTTAGCTTCTGAACTTCCTTCTTTGTGGTCGGAGCACGCATCTGATCGATAGCGGCAATTTTCGCTGGATTTGCTTCGATGCCTCTAGCCGAAACTAGGAATCCGAGAAGCTTTCCCGACGAAACTCCGAACACGTATTTCTCTGGATTTAACTTAAGGTTATGACGTCTTAAGTTATTGAAAGTCTCTTGTAGATCTGGAATGTGATCACCAGCGTTGATGCTTTTTACAACGAGATCATCGACGTAGGCTTCAAGATTCTGACCTATCTGTGGACTAAAGGTTTTTTGCATCAACCTTTGGAACGTTGCACCCGTATTTTTGAGACCAAATGGTATCTTTACATAATAGTAAATACCATATGGAGTGATGAAGGAAGTTTTCTCTTCATCTTTTTTACTCATATTAATCTGGTGGTACCCTGAGTAAGCATCTAAAAAACTTAACAACGCACACCCGGAAGTAGAGTCTACAAGTTGATCAATGCGAGGAAGGGGAAAGTCATCCTTCGGACAAGCTTTATTTAAATCTGTAGAGTCAATACACATTCGTCATTTTCCATTGGCTTTTCTAACCATTACAGGATTGGCGAGCCACTCTGGGTGGTTGACCTCATGAATGAACCCAGCTTTGAGAAGCTTGTCGATCTCTGACTGGATTGCTTCTTTCCAATCAGATGCGAAACATCTTAGTTTCTACTTGACCGGTTTTTTGTCAGGCTGCAGAGCTAGCCTATGCTCGATCACCTCCCTGGGGACTCCGGGCATATCGGACACCTGCCAGGCGAATACGTCCTGGTTCGCTCGGAGGAAGGAGACGAGCAACTCTTCCTATTTAGGGCCGAGTCCCGCTCCGACCAGTATCTTGGCACCCTCTGAAGAAGCATTTCCGTCGAGTTGTACCTCCTTTATCTGGTCAGAAGGTTTTGGTGTCATCTTTGGTCTTGAGTGTTTGACCTGTATGGTAGCGATGTTAGTTCCCCTGGTCGGAAGTTCATCGACCAGCTCTAAACATTTCCGATCGCATGCGTAGGCTATTTTCTGATCACCTCGAACCGTGATGACGCCCTTTGGTCCTAGCATTTTCAAACTCTGATAACCGTAATGCGTGGCTATCAGGAATTTTGCTAAAGCTGGATGACCAAGGATTGCATTATATGTGGTTTCAAAATTTACCACATCAAATGAAAAAAAATTTTGTTCGGAAGTTGTCGGGTTTTCCGAATGTAACCAGTAGGGATAGGTGCCCTATTGGCTTGGCGGTAGAACCAGGAACTATGCCATGGAAGGCATATTTCACAGGTTTTACCTTGGATTTAGGAATCTGCATGTCTTCTAAAGCGTTTGCAAATAAAATATTTAAAGAACTACCCCCATCTATCAAGACCCGATTAACCTTCCAGTTATTAATAGTAGACTCAACGATAATTGGGAACCTACCTGGTCGAGTTGAAGGAATAGGGCAGTCTTCTTTGCTGAAGGAGATTATTGTTTCTGACCACCTTGAAGGTTTAACGGTGATCGGAGCTTCAGTAAGGTTGACTTCTCGCTCCATGGCCTTCAGGTGACGTCTGGACTCGTACGAAGAGGATCCACCGAAGATCACATTGACAGTGTGCCGAGGTTCTTAGTGCTCCATTTCTTCGTCACCATCTTTGTCCTTCCTGGAGCTTGTCTCCCCGAGCTCTTGTATTGACGGGAGTGGACCTTTACCTGCATAATAATCTTCCAGTTTCTTTTGCCACGCACGACAATTGCGCAAGTCGTGTCCTGCTTGCTGATGGAGAGGACACCACTTCTTACTTTTTTTGTAATCATTGGTCGGAGCCTTGACTTTGTCATGACCAGAATAATCCTTTCTTCCCTTGGTAAAATTTTCAGGAACAGTAAGAACCTCCTTATCGTTGGTTCTGCCGTGCTTGTTTTTCTTGAGAGTCTTCTTTTGCTTAATTCTGTCCTATCTAAGCCAGGTTGGAGAATTTTATCTTTTCGATCAATGGCCTCGTTCCACTCAACCGCTTCACTGGCCGTCGCGTACTTGTTAGCCATGTCGAAAAGCTCGATGGTTGTTCATGGTGGATGTATAGCTAAATCCTCCGTAAACTTTCGATTTCTCAATCCCGCTTCGAAGGCTTGGATAAAGAAGATTCTGCAACCTCTTGTATTGAGTTACGAACCTGGCTAAATCTTTTGATGTACTGTCGGAGAGTCTCGTTAGATTTTTGCCGTATTATGTGGAGATCGTCCTCCTTTCCAGGGCGATCATACGTACCCTGGAAATTTGCAATCAAAAGGTCGCAGAGTTGCTCCCAAGTATACACAGACCCGACCGGTAGGTTAAGTAACCATGATCGAGCTGATCCTTGTAATACCGTAGGAAGATAGTTAGCCATTACATTTTTGTCACCGCCAGCGGCTCTAATAGCAGTGGTGTATATTTGGAGAAATTCTAAAGGATTTTGGGTCCCATTAAATTTATCCAAATTGGCCGATCGGAACCTATTTGGCCAACGCACAGCCTGGAGCCCTGCTGAGAAGGCTCGACAAACTGTGATAGTTTCGTGGCGCCTTCTTTGAAAAGGTGCCGAGTTATAATCGGTTGAAGACCGATTTCTAGGATCAGATTGTCGGTGCTGCAGTGTCCCGATTCGGTCATGGACATTACTAGAACACCTCCGACAGCTTGCCTGGTTTATGTGATGTCGAAGATCACCAGATTCAAGCGATTGCTCTTCTCGACGAAGTGAGGTTGAGGATTCTTGGAATAGTCTTCTCCCCTCATGACTTGTTGGTCGGAATCGTCGAGGTGGTCGTGGTATCAGCTGATCCTCAACACGACCATGCTGGCCCCCGCTTCGGGAAGAATGCTGAGACAAAGTCGTGGTTTGACTTTGAGGGTGCCTTCGTTCCCGATACGCTTCTGTGCGCTGCATTGTCTGTTGGATAATCTCTGATACTTGACCTACAAGTTGGGCAAAACCTGGAGTCTCTGCCAAAGCAGGGTCAGAAGTATTTAACATATCTCTAACTCGTTGCAGGTTTTGTATTGATACCGAAGGTCTCGAAGGATTTCTACTAGAAGAAGGTGTCTGATGGCTTGAATCCTCCAATCTCCTGTTCGGTCTTGCCTGGTCCCTTACATTGGTTAGGCAGGATCGGCATTTAATTAATCGATGGACATCCACCGCCTCTGTTACCTCCAAGATTTGGTGCCTGACCGCTCGTACCATCTCTATTATTATGTGGTGGCGAGGCAACGTATGGAGGACCGTACACGGTATTTTGATCTGTATCTCCGATCGCATTAACCTCGTGCTTCCAGCAGTGATCCTCCGATGAGCTTCCATCGTAATCAATGGAGAGCCTTTCAGAGCTTCTGTGAGAAGCTTCCACGATGGAGAGCAATCGGTGATCAGCACTTCCTGAGGTTTTTGGAAGGGTCTCAACCTGATCCGGCGAATTGCCGATCGAATGCTGAGCCTTATCATCCCCATTTGGTTTAAGACCAATGAAGGTTTCATTGACACCGTCACCAGGTGTCGGTTGGCTCCTGGAATTGCTAGAAGCCATCGGTGAGTACCTATCAGCCATGATTGCATCAAAAGTATATTGAATCTTGAGTTGCGGTGTTGAATTTTTGTCACCTTTTTCGCCGGTCGAAAAGTTTGGGCTTGCTGAGGCTTTCGGGTGTTCCGAACTGGTCGGAAGGACCTCCTTTGAAGCCGCCACTGATCGTAGCGGTGTATCCTCATCCATCCGGTCGACCTCGCTAATCTCTGCGATGGGCGAACCAGCGGAGGAGGATGATGAAAAGATTTTGTTTTCCTCCATGGCGCGCATGCATGCTTGCATGTCGAGGTTGGAGTAGTCCACCAGGTCGAACCAGTTTTCTTCATCCCAACTTCCTGCCATAACCGCATTAGCGATCACAAACGGGGAATGGACAAAGATTTGATGAGCGGAGTATTTCTTCCAAGATTCCACGCTGTGCTCCCACGGACGGCGCCACCTGTCGACGATCAAGACGTCGTTCTTACGAAAAGAAAAGGAGAAAGTGACGTGGGAAATCTGGGGTAATAATGGGACTGCTCTTTTATTAGTATGAACTGGGGATTACAGGTGATGCCTCCTGACTGGATGATGAACTACTCCTGTTACACTGAGAACACTATTTGCTATCTTACAATACATAACTAAAAACACAAAACTAAGTTCTATGTTTCAGTCTGTTGTGTTTGTTGTCTCTTGTTTTTGTTGTTCTCTTTGCTCCGTCCACACTCCATCTTTAAATAGCCCTTGAAGAGGTGGCGGTTACTTCCGAAGAAGACGTCTGATGTGAAGCGTTGTGTCTGGTCGGAGCTAAGTGACAGTTGATGGAGAATCAACCGTTCGGCGGTTATATGCTTGTGAGCTGTATAACCGCATGGTAGTTATTCATCAGTGCTTCTGGATAAGAAACGTTGTATGGTATGGAACATGCACGTGTTCCATTCATCACACGGTAGAGAATATACCTGGAATCAGCTCCAAGTATCAGTTCATACCTTTTACGAGCAGTTCTCCAGGTCGGGAGCTTGGGATAGGCCTTTGTCCGACCAGGGTACCCATTATGTAACTTCTGGAATCTCTACGACCAGTGAGGTTGTGTACCTCAAGGGTTACAACCATGAAGACGTATGGTCTGTTTTATGTATTAAAAATAATACATAGAGGTTTTAATCCTCGTCAATACCGTTGTTGATCATTACTTACTACTATAAAATGTTTTCTAAATATTTTACAAATGGCAAGTTAGAATCATTATTGTTTATCTATATGCAAAACTTGCTTTATGTTGAAAATTGACTAGTGTAGTAGCCTTCCATTGATACTTGCATGCATCCTTATTTTTCTTGAAAAGTCTCACGAGTACAACTTTGTACTTGAAAAGTGTCTATTTGATCAGATAAGGACGACGGGCGCAACGGCTTTAACTCCAGTTGGTTGCTTGTGGGATTTTGGGCATGCCAACTCGGTTATTCCCTTTTAACTTTAAGTTTATCTTCCACTGCGATTTATTTGTGTTATTGTTATTTAGATTTGGCCGATTGACCCTCTTATGTAAAATTGGGACCATAAGGTTCTATATGTTGAAGATGTATCAAAGTTTCTTTTTCTCTTGTATGATTGTGTATAGATGTGATTGCAATGTTGTGTATTAGGATATGCGCATGTTAGCCACTGATCCTTGGGAGCTAACATGAGACGCATATCCGGACACTCGAGATCGTTCTCGTCTCTCATTAAGTATTGCGCTTCTGGCGTAACCACTTAGCTTGGAACAGATCCGATCCCGGGGAGGCCTCACATAGACCAGGGTGGTCGAAGTCTTAGACCAGTATAGTCAAAGCCTTAGATCAGTGTGACAAAGCCATAGACCAATGGGGTCAAAGCCTTAGACCAGTATGGTTGAAGCCTTAGACCAATGTGGTCGGATTCAAAGACCAGTGTGGTCGCAATACACTGGTCGAAGCTGTAGACCAGTGTGTAATCAAGATCTGATAAATACTGTTTAATTACCATTAATTGATTTTGAATTAGCAGTTACTAGTGGTTTAATATGAGCTTTATTATCCAGTTACTAGAGAGTAATTGACTCGACCTAAAAAGGAGCTGGAGACGTCCAGACCAACAACGAATTGGAAAATACGCTTCCATTCTTTCATCTTCCTCTTTGTTCTTTTGTGCTGAAGAGTTGTGCTGTCAAATCGAAGTCGTCCCTTCTCCTCGGTGTGCATCGAGAAGGAGGGTGGATGGATATCTCTGAACCATTGTCGCAAAGCTTTCCTACACAGAGCGGCAATAGGGTTTCGAGCAACAGATCTGCCACGACCGCTCATTGCTTATGCATCATCTACGACCTGCCTTTGCTTTGAGATCATGCCTTCCTATTTTTATCGAAACCGACTGTAAGTTGGTTGTAAGACCAATCTATTCTGTTATAGTCCTATTTTTGTGTATATTTAGAAGTGTAATGAATTGCCTGCTGTTGATGTCACTTTATGCATCTCTAGTTATTTGTGATCTTTGCCTCATACTAAAATCTAAAATTAAAATATTGTCCACATTTCAAACAATCCAGAAACCTTATTGTGGACATTTTTGTGATTCAGCAATGGCTGGTGCTTGTGATGCTATGAAACCTGAGAGGTTCTCTGGTCAGAATTTTCGTAGATAGCAGACAAGGGTCAAGTTTTGGCTCATGTTTTTGGGGCTGTGGTGGGTGATCCATCTACAGTATCCATTTACAATTGAATAGACCATGAAATTCTATATAGATAACAACACAACCCTTGGATGCATACTGACTATACTGGCTAACCTACTCTATGATGTGTACATGGATTTCAAGTCCACCACAGAGTTGTGGGATGCACTAGAGCATAAATATGCAGAAGCTGAGGCTGGTCTTGGCTCTACACGTGCGAGCAATTATTTGACTACAGCATGGACGATGCTAAGTCGATAGTTACACAGGCTCATGAGCTTCAACTACTGGTCGGAGAGATGGCTTATTTGGGTTGTGTTTTGCCTCCTAAGTTTGTGTCTACGGGCATTGTTGCCAAACTTCTCGCTTTATGGCAGAATTTCACCACTAACTTAAGGTACAAGAGGGAAGAGATATCTATTGAGGATCTCATTGCTGCTCTTGATGTGGAAGAAAAGGCAAGAGCAAAAGATGCACTAAGCACTTCAAGTTCGAACAATTAGATTAATGCGAATTTTATAGAGAAAAGATATGGCAATAAAAACAAAAGCCTTAAACCATACAAGACAACTAGCTTTAAGAAGAAAACTGAGAAGAAGGACATGAGGTACATCACCTACTTTGTGTGTGGAAAAAAATGGTCATATAGCAAAAGACTATCATTTCCGCAAGAGCAAGGATGCTATACAACTAAAGAAAAAGGTTGTCAACGTGATTATAAGCGAGGGATCAATAGGAGGGTATGGTAATTCACCTGTTGTTTTTTCAGCATGTCAATCCACTGATTAGTGGGTTGATATTGGAGCTATTGTTCACGTATGTCGTTATGATATTTTCTTGTTTTCTTCTTATTAAGCAGCTAGGGCTTTCTCCGTCCTAATGGGGAACGGTTCGCATGCTTCTGTTTTTGGTGTTGGCACAGTAGATCTTAGGCTTACTTCAGGGAGGATTGTCCACTTGAAGAACGTACAGCATGCGCCAACAATAAACAAGAACCTTGTTAGTGGTTCTCTCCTATGTAGGGATGGTTATAAGTTAATATTTGAGTCAAATAAAATTGTATTATCTAAGTTTAGTAACTTTGTTGGTAAAGGTTATGATAGTGGAGGCTTGTTCCGCGTGAGTACTTTAGAGTATAATCTGAATGTTGCAACTGGTTTGAATAAATATGAGGCTAATATATGACATTCTCGTTCTTGTCATATTGGTTTTGATAGTATTGCTCGAATGTCCATATTAGATTTAATTCTAAAATGTGAAATTATCAAAGGATCAAAGTGTCAAACTTGTGTGCAAACAAAACCTCGAAAACCCTTTAAGGGGTTATAGGAGGAAAAGAACTTAGCACCTTTAGATCTTGTCCATTCTGACTTGTGTGAGATGAATGGATTGTTGACCAAAGGAGGCAATAGATATTTTCTAACTCTTATTGATGATGCATTATGTTTTTGCTATATGTATCTACTGAAAACAAAAGATGAAGCTTTATATTACTTTAAAATTTATAAGACCAAGATTAAGAACCAACTAGAAAAGAAAATTAAAAGATTAAGGTCTGATTGTGGAGGAGAGAATATCTCTCATGAATTCTTCCAATTCTGTTTTGAACATGAAATTGTCTCTGAAGTTACACCACCATACTCACCCCAATCAAACGGGGTGGCTGAGAGGAAAAACCGGACACTAACAGACTTGGTGAATGCCATATTGAAGAATGTCGGTATGCCTAAGATATGGTGGGGGAAGCTATATTAACATCAACTTTTGTCCTAAACAGAGTAATCATTAAAAGGTATGAGATTACTCCGTATGAGAGATGGATGGGGAGAAAACCCAATGTTATTTTTTTGTAAACTTAGGGGTGTTTAGCAAAAGTCAATATATCATTGCAGAAAAATATTTGGACCTAAAATAGTCGATTGTGCTTTACTGGGATATGCTCTTAACAGCACGGCCTATAGATTTTTAGTAGTAAAAACAGAAACTCCTGAGATTATTGTTAACATAATAATGGAGTCGAGAGATGCTTTATTTTTTAAGGATATTTATCCTATAAGAACTGCAGGTAGTACTTCTTGAACTTACCTTGACCTTGACTGCTCCACAGGAACCGATCCTCCGGACGTAGTAGTAGTTTCCTTTTGTCGCGTAAAGGAGACAAGTCTGAAGAGTGCATCAGTTGGTTGGTGAGGTAGCAGTTCTCACGACAGGGGCGGTCCCAGCAATAGGGCGAGGCTAGGTGGCCGCCTGAGGTGCCGGCGCCGGCGAAACCCCCTCCCTCTCGGGCACCGACCGCCGGCGGTCACTGCTTGGCTGCTCCCTTGCTTCTTCCGTTCTTCGGCCACCGCCCCTCGCCTAGGCCCAGCTAAGCCCAGCTAAACCCATCTACCAAATCACCACACCCCAATACATCTATGGCAGGCTCGGTTGCTCCTTTGTCATCCTTACTTCCCCCAATTTGCATCTCCACTCTTACTCTCCAACCCTAGGCGAGAACGCGAGCTGGCAGGCGGCACCGCGGCAGGTCGACCCGACAGGCGGTAGTGGTAGGCAGACACGCTCTGCCACCAGATGCACTACTCCCCCTCCCCACACCATTCCACCACAAATCCCCGCCCCCGCCGCCACAGCCACGCAAGCCACGCACCCCCCCAACCCACCCCTCCCCTCACCGTGACCGCCTCTCTCCTCCTCCACGCCGTGCTCGCACCCATGGGAGATCGCCGTGCGCGCCTGGCTCGAGTCCCTCCCCGACGGCCGCCTGCCCACCGAGCCCGAGGTGGACGCCTACATCGATGCTCACTGCCCCTTGCTCTCCTCCCTCCCTCGCCCCCAGCTCCACCAGCACCTCCTTGCACACTGCGACGATTAGGTAACCCACCTACTCATGTTCCCAAGTTCACCCCTTCCTCCCATGGGCGATTCACACGTTGCTTAGGAATTATCATGTGATTCCACTGTGGTTAAGTTAATTGGATTGATCAAATTGAGCTCTTAATCTTATAATGGTTTCGGCATGAGTTCTGATAGCTCATGGTGTGGGTAATTTCTAAATCAATCGAACAACCATTGCTTGTGAATTCCTCTATTGCTTAAGTGCCAATAGTCATGGGGGAAGTTAGCTTGTCATTTTGTCAAGTCGTTATGTGTTATTACTACTAGAAAGGTTGGTGGGTTCCGTCCCTTTGAAATCAGGATCGGTATAGTTTGTTACGTTCCTGATTGCCGAATAGGTTCCACGATTAGGTGAACTAGAATCGCTGTTTGTTCGATTTGGAATTCTCACGGAACATTGAGCTCTTAAATTATTAATTAAACTGTGTTATGAGCTCCCTAAATTATCCATGATCTGTACAATCCGTCCCACCTAAATCTCAATCCTGTGTCCGCCAGTGTCTCGCGATACCTGCGGCCTGCGGAAAACCTCTGCGTGAGCGCAAGGGGCCAGCGGAATCACTTCAGATTAGCCAGCTAACTACTCTAAGCATTTCAACTAACAGGCTAACACCTTGTGTGCATGCACAAAAGAGCAGCTAGCGCCGGCTTCAACACTTCACACGCATCGACGATAGGCTGGGCAGGAATCGCACGGCATCTTTCACCGAAAGTTCGAGCAAGTGAGGAACACATGTATGTGTCATGTCAGTGCAGGACACGTCATCATCTTTAATTATTTTAGCCGGGCATCATCTTTAATCATTCGATTCGCGTCGAGTGCGCTGGGAATTCTTGCGTCGGGTGCGCGCGGTTGGTGCATGGCCGACGCTGCCCCACTTTGGTGGCTTCGTTATTGCCTCCATTAGTGCCTCCTACGCACTCATTCTCTCTCTCACCGGGCCAAGGCTGATTGAGCTGATTAAGCTCGTTTTGCTCTTCTCTTCGTCGTTTGGCTTGCTTGCTGGCCGGCCGCCGGGGTTCACGTCACTAAGGTTCGGTAGTTTCGGTTCTTGTTTTGTGTTTTCTGTATGTGCCCTTCTCCCATGGCTTCATGTCGTTGGCTCTTGGATCTTGCAGGTCTCGGTTTTGCTTTTGCATGCGGGCTTAATTGGCAGGCGCTGGCTGCCCTTACGTACTCCTCTACGGTTTTGCTGCTCCAATCGATCGCCTTCCTCCCCGCCACGGCCACGCCTGCTTTCGGCGCTGCAACTGAGGTGGGGACCGTGGGGGTTAATTCCTCTGTTTGTGCTCTTGTCTCGGTGAAAGGCCAGGGCGATGGTTTCATGTGGTTTCTAACCCCACGCAACATATTACAACGTTGGGTAGCAGCCAGGGAGAGCTCGAGCAATTAATTAATCGGGGATGGTGGTCGTGACAGGGGCGATGAACACCCTCCTGCCCAAGCTGGGCGACCTGCTGAAGGAGGAGTACAAGCTGCAGAAGGGTGTCAGGGGCGAGATCATGTTCCTCAAAGCCGAGCTAGAGAGCATGCAGGCTGCCCTCCTCAAGGTTTCCGAGGCGCCGATTGACCAGCCACAACAATTAAAGATAGTCTCTATTGTTGGTTTTGGAGGATTAGGCAAAACAACTCTTGCTAATGTAGTGTATCAGAAGCTTAAGGTGCAATTCGATTGCGGGGCTTTTATTTCTGTGTCTCCTAATCCTAACATGGAGAAGATTTTCAAGAACATGCTCCATCAACTTGGCAGGGACAGTAACATCGACGATGAAGCACTGCTCATCAACGAACTGAGAGACTTCCTTCGAAATAGGAGGTACGTATATGTGGCCCTTTATGCAATTGTTACAAGTAAATTGCACCTCTCAAAGGAAAAGAGTAAATTCCAACAGTATAAGACCCTGTTTGGTACAGCTCTAAATTCTCATTTTTCAGATTCTGCCCCGGATTCTCCGGATTCTCTGATAATCCAATTCTTTAAGAATCTAGAGCTATCTGTTGAAAGCATTTGGCTATTAGGTTGGCTTTAAAAACCATATAAGAGAGGATTAGAGGCAAATAGACAAATACCTCAATCGTATCTTGTAATGCTTGCTACGCAAATCACTAGACAGTAGGTGGCTCTAAAAAACAAACCTCACCTATGCACGCCTACCGCTTATTCAAATGCTAGTATGAACTAGATATGTTTTGTACTCATAAAATACAGGTGGTACATAGTAACTACGACAATTTCATATTGAAGGCCATCTCTGAAACCTGTAGCCACAAGGCATGAACCCTGCCTCTCCTCTACTAGAGTTATCACTGTCAGGATGATCATCACTGAGAGTCATTGAGGGCCGTACTACGGGCAGCAATTATAGGACTGTTGAAATCAGAATGAACAAAAATACGCATCGACCTTCTTCCAGCAAGAGAAGTCTTACCAGTTTGTGGAAGCAAGGTGCGTGGGGCCGTGATGGAGTTCCGGAGGCATCCCGTGGGTGCTCCGAGAGGGGCTCCGGAGGGCGCGCTGGGTGGCCGGCGAGGAGGCGCTGGGGCTCCAAACCCGAAGGGGCCGAGGGTGCTCCGGGCTACCAGAGGCGGCTCCGCAGGTGACGTCCACGTGGAGGATGCTTCGAGGGACCTTCGGACCGGAGGCAGAGGGTGCGGTGGTGGACTCCGAGCGGGAGTGTCTCCGGACCGGAGGCAGCACTGGCGAAGGCTTGACGGGGAGCTCCGGAGGGGCAGGATTCGGTCGAAGAAGTGAGGCTTTGGGTTTGCTGGCGAAGATGCCGAAGGCTGGGGGGCCACGCCGAAGGGGCTCCAGAGGCCATCCGAGGCAGCTCTGGTTAGACCAGAGCCAGAGGGGATGCGCCCGAGGGGGCCTCTGGGCGCCTTGGAGCCGAAGGGTCTCCCGGAGGAGGCGTCGCCGAGGCCATCCGAGGAAGCTTGAGGCATCTCTGGTTGTACTGGAGCATGCGCCTGAGGGGGGCCTCCGGGCGCGGCGAAGCCGAAGGGTCGGGCCCGAAGGGTCTCCCAGCGGAGGCATCGTCGAGTCCATTTGAGGCAGCCCGAGGCAACTCTGGTTGGACCGGAGCCGGAGGAGATGCGTCCGAGGGGGCCTTCGGGCGCAGCGAAGTCCAAGGGTCGGGTCCGAAGGGTCTCCCGGAGGAGGCATCGCCGAGGCCATCCGAGGCAGCCCGAGGCAGCTTCGGTTGGACTGGAGCCAGAGGGGACGCGTTCGAGGGGGCCTCCGGGCACGGCGAATCCGAAGGGTCGGGTCCGAAAGGTCTCGCAGAGGAGGCATCGCCGAGGCCATCCGAGGCAGCCCGAGTCAGCTCCAGTTGGACCGGAGCCAGAGGGGATGTGCCTGAGGGGGCCTCTCTCCAACGGGGGTGAGGGCGAGGCGGAGTTGGCGAAGGGGGACCCGAAGGTGAAGTGAGGGAGTTGTTTCGGCCGAAGGTGATTTTGGAGCTTCGGCCGAAGGAGCTGGGTTGGATTTTTGCTTCGGCTGAAGGTGGAGGCTTCAACAGTGTGGAGGTGTCTTCAACTCCTCTCGTTTGTAGCTTCTTGTTCTGTCCGCATGGACGGCGCCACTGTTATAGCATAAACGAGCTAGACAGTGGGTACGGAGTACCCTTCGTACCCTTTGTCTTGGGAGAAGACCGAAGAGAAGAGCCAGAGACACATGTATGTATGAGTGTATTGCTTTGTGTGTGTCAATGAGGGAATGAGGAGCCCCCTTTTCATATGCCCTTGGGGCCTTATTTATAGGAGGGAAGAAGGGATATTTACCTACTTGCCCTCACAACGTAGAGAGAGAGAGGGGGTATTTAGGTACATTTACCTAGATACGCCATACAGACTAGGTCTACATATGTACAGTATCTCTGACGGCACACCGGTACTCCTAACGACTCTAGGGTGCGGGGCACCCCTTGGTGCCCTATTACGACAGTATGTATGGTAATTTTTTATTAACTTTTTCTTAGATTTAGTGCTTCTTTTTCTGAGCGCATGGTGGTCTGCGAACAAATATTGTGAAATGGAGGGAGTATTTTCATTCATCCTGCTTTTTTTTAATCTATGGACTCAGAAGTTTTCTGTAGGCCCGCTGCTGTTGACTGAATACTGATAATATAATCATAAAAAATCCTGAGGATGCCCTTGTTCTAGTTTACTCCGATATAAGTCGTTTTGGATATTGATACAGTCTCCAAGGTGACACTTTAACCATCATCACCTATAAAAATATGTTGTTTCAAATAAAAAATATATATATTATGAAAGTATATTTCCTGATGAATCTAGTAATACCAATTTTGTGTTGTCAATCTTTGTATTTCTATATATATATTGATGATCAAACCTAAAAACATTTGACCGGCACATATTCTAAAATGACCTACATTTAGAATCAGAGGTAGTATATAGCTCGATTGTGCTTAAACAAATAGCCCGATTGTGCATAAAGAAAGAAAGGTTTACATACAGCTTCACTAATATATGGTCTTGTGGTATCCCCTCATAGGTACTTTGTTGTTATTGACGACATATGGAATAGTTCTGTGTGGGAACGAATCAAATATGCTTTGATTGAGAATGAATGCGGAAGTAGAACAATCACAACAACTCGCATTCTTGAAGTTGCCAAACATGTTGGTGGTGTTTATCAACTAAAACCACTTTCTCCCGTTGACTCAAGAAAATTATTCTACCAGAGAATATTTGGTGTTGACAACAAATGTCCTCATAATCAATTGGCTGAAGTATCTGACAGAATTCTAAAGAAATGTGGTGGTGTACCACTAGCTATCATTACGATAGCTAGTCTGTTGGCCAGTAATAAAGAAAAGGAAAATACTCAAAAGTACTGGTCCATGGTGTATGAATCTATTGGTTCTGGGCTCGAAGATAGTCTTGATGTGAATAATATGAGAAGGATATTATCTATCAGTTACTATGATCTACCTCCACATCTAAAGACTTGTTTATTGTATCTAAGTTTGTACCACTACTACAGAACAGACTTTTGGTCGAACTGCCAAATGGGTAATAGTCTCGGAGAAAATTGCGTCCGGGACCAAAAATATCTTTAGTCCCGGTTGGTAACACCAACAGGGACTAAAAGTCCCCTGCCCAACGGCTCGTAGCGAGCTTTGCAGAGGGGACTTTTAGTCCCGGTTGGTGTTACCAACCGGGACTAAATGTCAACCTTTAGTCCCGGTTGGTACTACAATCCGGGACTAAATCTTTAGTCCCGGATTGTAGTACCAACCTGGACTAAGGTTGACATTTAGTCCCGTTGGTAACACCAACCGGACTAAATGTCCTTCTATTTAAACTCCTGCTTGGCTGTCACACGGAGCCGGAACGCCGTGGTCGCCGCCGACACGCCGCCGCCTTGACACCACCGCCGAGCCGTTCATTCACCGGCGTGTTCGCGTAAGCTCCGATGCTAACCTCGCGTCCATTTGACATCTACCGCATCGCTAGCCCATTTTTCTTTTATTTTCGATTTTTGAATAGTACAGAGATTTGTGATTTTTGTATAATTAAATCTATAGCTCCAAAAATTCTGAAAGTTTTTGTGTATGCTCTCTGACATGTATACTATCTATGAAAAATATGAAATGTGAAATTTGAATAATTTTTATATGTTATAAAAATTGCCAATTAATTCATAAATGGAACTTTCATGATTTTTGTAGGCCACAATAAATTTCCAAAAATCATGAAATTTGTTTTTCCACTAAGTTACACTGTGAACAGTCCATATAAAAATTTTGAGGCTATTTGGACAAAGTTGAATTTATACCTATTTTATGCTTATTTATTTAATTATTATTCCATGAATTTTGTAGGCTAAATTAATGATCCAAAAATTCTGAAATTGTTTTGCCATGACACATGATGGTGTTCCATGGCATGTTACTCAATTAGTTCATTAGAGAAATAGAGAATTTTGGTGTATTTTTTAATTTCATTTGTTTACAAAAATGAGAAATTTAATTATGTGATATGTCATATAATGCAGACGATGACACGCCATTGGATGTACAATGCCGATCGCCGCTCAAAGAGTTCATTGATGGTGTGCATTATTTCTTAAGAGTGGCCGAGGCAAACAAGCGGGATGGTTTCATGTGTCTGTCCATGTGCCCCTGTGTAAGAATTTGAAGGAATATTCTAGCTCAAGGAGTCTTCACTCACACTTGTTGAAGTCGGGTTTCATGCCAAACTATATTTGTTGGACCAAGCACGGAGAAACCGGGTTATAATGGAAGAAGGTGAAGAAGAACAATTGGACCCCGACGACATTATTGTTCAATACGGTGACTTCGATGATACCGCAATGGGCGAAATCAAGAAGAGGCAAAGGTAAGACACACTCACGAAGATGATGCTCTTGGTGATGTCATTCGTGATGCACAAAGAGATTGCGAAAGTGAAAAGGAGAAGGCTAAGTTTGACCGCATGCTAGACGATCACAAGAAATTACTATACCCGTCCGCCAAGATGGGCAAAAAGTTGGGTACAACATCGAGTTGCTACAATGGAAGGCACGAGAATGGTGTATCCGACAAGGCATTTGGGCAATTATCAAGATCCAAAAAGATGCTTCCGCCTAACGAATTGCCCGCCACTACGTGCGAAGCAAAACAGTCGTCGCCCTTTGGGATTAGAAATCCGTAAGATACATGCATGTCGTAATGACGCATCTGTATCATGGCAAGGACTACGAATTTGGATGAATGCCCCGTATGCAAAGCGTCGCGATATAAGATCAAAGCGAGATGACCTCGCGATGTTGAGGCGAAGAACGCCCCAGAAGAAAATCCTCGCCAAGGTTATGTGGTATGCTCCTATAATACCACGCTCAAACGTCTGCTCGTAAACAAGGACCATGCAAAGTTGTTGCGATGGCACAAAGAAGACCGTAAGGTAGACAACATGTTGAGACACCTCACGATGGGTCCCAAAGTGAGAGCAATAGACAGAGAATTCCCGGAGTTTGCAGATGACGCAAGAAACCTAAGGTTCGCTTTAAGTACGGATGGTATGAATCCTTTTGGGGACCAGAGCACTAGTCATAGCACTTGGCCTGTTACTCTATGTATCTACAACCTTCCTCCATGGTTATGCATGAAGCGGAAGTTCATTATGATGCCGGTGCTCATCCAAGGCCCGAGGCAACCTGGCAACGACATCGATGTCTACCTGAGGCCATTAGTTGAGGAACTCCTGCTTTTATGGAGCAAACCAGGTGTACGTGTGTGGGATGAGTACAAACAGGAACACTTCGACCTGCGAGCATTGTTGTTCGTAACAATCAATGATTGGCCTGCTCTAAGTAATCTTTCAGGACAGACAAACAAGGGATACAATGCATGCACACACTGCTTTGATGACATTGACGGTATATATTTGAAAAAATGTCGAAGGTCGTGTACCTTGGCCATCGCCGCTTTCCTATGAATCACCAACTAAGAAAGAAAGGCAAGCATTTTAAAGGTAAGGCGCACCACCGAACCAAGCCTCGCAACCGAATCGGGAGGATGTACTTGATATGGTCAAGGATGTGCAAGTAGTCTTTGGAAAGGGACAAGGCAATAACTGTTCCAAAAGATGCTAAGGGACACGCACCCATGTGGAAGAAGAAGTCCATATTTTGGGAGCTACCCTATTGGCAAGTCCTAGAGGTCCGCAACGCGATCGACGTGATGCACCGACAAAGAATCTTTGTGTGAACTCGCTAGGATTCATGGATGTGTATGGAAAGTCTAAGGATTCACTCGAAGCACGCACAGACTTGCGGCACATGAAAGAACGAGACAACCTGCATCCAGAGAAGACAGACGATGGACGCCATTACTTAAGACTGCTAGCTTCACTCTTAGCAAAGAAGAGAAGGAAAGCATGTTTGAATGCCTAAACAAAGATCAAGGTCCCATCCGGATTCTCCTCCAATATAAAGCGTATAATAAAAATGCCGGAGAAGAAATTCCTACACTTAAAGTCCCATGATCGCCACGTGCTTATGACGCAATTGCTTCCGGTTGCTTTAAGAGGAATTCTACCTCCACATGTACGTCTGCCACCGTGAAGCTATGTGCATTCCTCAATGCAATTTCTCGTAAGGCAATCAATCCAATGGAACTAGCTACTCTGAATGATGTGGTTCAATGTCTTGTCACTTTGAGTTGGTGTTCCTCCATCCTTCTTTAATATCATGACACACCTCCTAGTTCACCCGGTCAAGGAGATTAATATTCTCGGTCCCGTGTTCCTACACAACATGTTCCCTTTGAGAGGTTCATGGAGTCTCAAGAAATATGTTCACCAGCGTGCTCGGCTGAAGGAAGCATCGCCAAGGGCTACTGGACAGAGGAGGTCATTGAGTTCGTGTTGACTTCATTCCGACCTTGACCCGATTGGTGTTCCCGAATCGCGACACGAGGGAGACTTAGTGGAAAGGGAACACTAGGGAATAAAACATATATCGATGCACGGGGACGATTATTTCAATAAAGCGCACTACACGTTCTTCAAAACTCCTCCGTGGTGGAGCCGTATGTCGAGGTACACAAGGAATTCCTACGATCCCGCTTTCTAGGGAAGAATGAAGCTTGGATTAGGCGTCATCACATGGAAACTTTCAGCGGTTGGTTGCGAAAAGAATGTCGAGTGATGACAATATTGATGAGCAATCAGATTTGTTGGTTAGGCAACCGTCGTGGCACATCCTCACGCACAAAGGGTACGAGATAAATGGAAATACATTTTACACCGTAGCCCAAGATAAAAGGAGCACGAACCAAAACAGCAGGTGTCCGCAGAGATGCCACAGACCCAAATGGAAAGAGGCAAACATATTATGGCCGCATAGAGGAGATTTGGGAACTAGACTACGCACCTAATTTTAAAGTCCCTTTGTTCCAAAGGCCAATGGGTGAAGATGACCGGGAGGCGGGTAACAAATGACAAGGAGTATGGAATGACAACAGTGGACCTCAACAATATTGGGTACAAAGACGAACCATTCGCCCTTCTTTGTGATGTGAATCGTGTGTTCTATGTGAAAGACATGTCTACAAAACCCAAGAGAGGGAAAATGACGACAAATCAACCAATGAGCTAAAACGCCACATAGTTCTTTCAGGGAAAAGAAACATCGTGGGAATTGAGGACAAGTCGACATGTCGAAGATTATGAAAGGGATGATCGAATCCCGCCTTCAGGTGACCAAAGACCCAAGCATCCGCTAAATGCCGAGGACACTCCATGGTTACGGCATGATCATAACCAAGGGTCATACGTCAAGAAGAAGTTCACCATCGTGCCCGCTTGATATATAGTGATGTTTAATAAATAGTGTGTATTAGAGATTTTATGTAATAATTGTAACTTCAGATGTTTCTATCATATTTTTCTTGTTTTTTATCGTTTCAAATGAAATTCCTATTCGATAAAAGGACACATGTACCTCTCGTGAAGCATGTCTTCTCCACTGTGTAAAATGACTTGAAATTTTTAGCAAGTATTTATGCCTTCAAATGAAATTCCCAGCTTGTGGTTTGAGCCCTTCATTTTGTTTATAGTTGGCTCTTCACTTCCCAGCTTGTGGTCACTATAAAAGTCGTTTGAAATGTCAATAAGATCTCTGTGCTTTCCTGGGACATGATCGCAAATGTTCTCAGCAACATTTGATGATTCTTTTACACAAAGAACTTGGATCAAGATTAAAACCTCAAACTGAAAGTTTCCATTGTATTTGAATACGAGGAAGTCACATGACCTTATATCATTAGTGCCGACAAATGCCTCCCAACCTCGCTTCGAGGACTAACTTATTCGGATATCCGTGACTACAATCGTGCAAATGCTTCCATTACATGCTTTCAATTTTATCTTTCCGGATCTTGTCTCCAAAACGCAAGTGCAAATTTTTTGGTATGATCTGCAAACATAGGGGGTAAACTCATATAATGTCGAAATGGTAAAGTGCAACTACTATGCAAAGGAAAAATGGAAATTTCTCCTTAGTGGGTATTGCTACATAAGGATTAAATTGCTTTGGGGTTTTAAAACGGTTAGTCGAATTTCTGCACTTTAAAACAGGCCTAAAACAAGATGATCAAAGTAGCACAAAGGCTAATCAAGAAGACAAGAAGAGTAAAACCGCAAAAGTCGCGAATAAAGTACTAGTAGCGATAGTAGTTCCAATCTCACCTATAGTTCCAATGAAATTCCTATTTGATGGTGGATTTCTCATCGCATTTGGACAATGAATGATGGAAACCAAAAGATTAACGTTAAAATGATGCAAAAACAAATTTCCTATCGAAACCAATAGTTTTATTTTTAAAAACTATTATTTTTAAAAATTTATGCCTAATATTTAATTTATTATGCATTTAACAAGAATTAGCATATTTATACAAATAAACTTAATACAAAACCCACTGGACTAAAGGTTCTCTGGAAAATAGTGGCGGGAACTGAATAGTGGGGACCTTTAGTCCCGGTTGCTAACACAGCCCGGGACTAAAGGTTCTCTGTGGCGGTAATTGAATAGTGGGGACCTTTAGTCCCGGTTGCTAACACAGCCCGGGACTAAAGGTTCTCTGGAAAATATGTCCCCGCACAAAATTCACCTTTAGTCCCGGGCCGTGGCACCACCCGGGACTAAAGGTTCTCTGGAAAATATGTCCCCGCACAAAATTCACCTTTAGTCCCGGGCCGTGGAACCACCCGGGACTAAAGGTCCAGCCTTTAGTCCCGGTCCGTATTACCACCCGGGACTAAAGGTCTTTAGTCCCGGTTGGTAAAACCGCCCGGGACTAAAGGTCCCCCGAAGTACTTAAGCAACAGTTTCGTCTTCCATTCTTCCTCCACTTCCCATCGCGCGCTCTCTCCTCGCTGTCTCCTCGCTCGTGCGGCCGCTCTGCCGACTGCTCGCGCCGCCGACCGGCGCGTGCTCCCGCGTCTTCTCCGCCGCGACCCCGCCCTCTCCCTCGCGCCCGGCGTCGTCTCCCCGCGTCGCCGGCGCCCTCCCTCGTCGCCGGCATCCTGACTGAGGTTTGAAGGTAAATTGGTGTTACCAACTCAAGGTAAATTGGTTGTATAAACAACTAGCCTACTAAGTATGTATGTACTAAAAACCATGCATGTTTCTCGGGTGGTAGGGTACGCAAATTATCGTATGGGCCATATGGCATACTAATAAAAATTTATGGAATGACTATACATTTCAATAATATGTTAGCACATATTTAAAATTTATTTATCAATGTTAGTGTTTGTTATCTTTATCACTCCATAAAATAAGTTGTTTTCACATATAATTGTGTAAAGTAGTCAATTAATTAGAAAGAAAGGCCAACTAATTATATACGAACGTTGAGTACTCATAATGCATGGTTTACTCGCTAACATTTGATCAACTAATAATAACTTAACAATCATTCTTTTACCCTATCTTTAAATACACCACTAACACAAATTTTCTAGATCCACCATCTCTGAGTATTTCCGATTAGACACCAAAAGTCCACCTTGCGTAAAGGTTCAGAGAGTTCAAATTATCCCAAAGCTTACTGCTAATATGCAAAACAAAAGACCGCCTTGAGCGATCACCGCGGGTCCAAAGAGTAGTAGACCAATTCTCGCGCACTCGTAAATCGCCACCGCCTCCACTCATGAGGGAGCCGTGAGGCCCACCATCGGGCCCATAACGCCGCCTTATTTCGCCGTGAGGCCGCTTTGAACTCAAGGTGGGTTCCTAAACCCGACGTATACACTGCCGCAAAACACTGAAATCACATTTATCAGCAGTGTGGATATGTGCTTCCTTTCGTAAGAACAATTTTATATTACTGAATGATAAGTTTTATATTACGCCGATATATTTGCAGAAATGGCCGACCCGAATGACAACATGGACGATGCCATCATGGATATTATCAACAATGGCGCCTTACAAGGTGCCCAAGTCGAAGGTGATGACAACAATCAAGAAGTAGATGACGGGAGTCAGTACTTTGCCGATTATGAAGATGAGGTCTATCTACAATCTCTTATGTATCTACAATCTCTTATGTATCTACAATCTTTGTGTTTCTACATTCGTAGCCCTCTGGATCGACGACAACAACGGGGAAGAGTAGAAATGTACGAGGCCCAAGAAGCCGTTGGAGGGTCGGTTCATTCTCTCGAATTCGAGGAGGATACAGGCAAAGTACTTGGACCACATGCACGAGAAATTTGTCACCATCGTGGGTGCCTTGTAGGGACAGGATCCCGATCAATGCTCGTGAATGGAAGCAAAAGAAAGAGGCTCCTCATATTAGTTTTGTCTCCGATCGTGACAAGGCACTAGTTTGGCAAGATGTCCTTCAACATTTCGCGCTCGATCTGTAAGATGAAGCTTTGAAGGAGAGAGTTAGGAACTGGCTATGAAGAAGATGGCCACACAATTCCAAAGTGTTGGAAGAAGAAATTGTACAACACATTTATCAAGAAGAACTGACGCCGATTTCAACACTAAGGCCTACGTCAAGTTGAGGCCGTTTTGGGATGAGTTTGTACAGTTCAAGACATCGGAAGAGGGTGAGGCACGGGTGAGAAGGAACCAACGAATGCCCGACAAAGCAATACCACCATCACTTGGGATCGTGGCTCAGGAGTGCCATTCCTAAGTGGGAAAGAATGGAACGAGATTCTTACCAAGGGATCGAACCGAATCAATCAACCGCCCGAGCGCGCAAGTATTGGTTTTTCGGTCATGGGGAAGCTTTGACCTAGAGACCGGAAAGATAGTGTATGGCGCAAAACTCCAAAGAGCAGCAGAAAGATTTGCTTATGCTCGAGGCTTGGCCGAGAGTGGCAGTGTGCAAATGAACAGAGATAAGGATGAGTGACATACGCCCGAGAGTACTGAACACGGTGGCGAACAAGAGGCTATGGGAGGTGTCGTGGGAGCATGCCTTCCTAAAGACAAAGCCACCTATAGAAGCGCCAGAGAAAGAAGGACGAGGAGGCAGAGCGGATGCGCAGGATGGAGGAAATGGTTCTTGAGTCACGGAAGTGGCTCGTGAAGCAAGATAATGAAAAAAAGCACTTGAAGCCAAAATGAATGAGGAAATCAAAAGGCAAGTGCAGATAGCGAAGTTCCATCCAAAGGCAAACCGCATCGAGCCGGAGTCAACATCGCCCCTCATCGCTTGAAAAGCGCTTGCGCTTCCACAGAGGTGCCATGATTCAAGATGACGCAGGTGCGCTTCTCGTGGATGACATCACCGATCCTCTCACGACATGTGAGCTGCACATTCGAGGGGAATGCCACCGCCATGGTGGCTATCGGTGTTGTATCTCGACGACCCTACGAAGACACCAAGATGCCATGGGGCATTAATACCTCTGGATATGCTAGCGTATCGGTGGATAGAGTTGTGAAAGGTTATAGCAATGTGCGCCTTGACATTGAAGGAGGTGATGGGGAGAAGACTTTAGGAGAAGCGGAGAAGACATTCATATGTTGGCGCAAGCGCTATATCATTATTCCCGGGCGCCACCTCCTCCTCCTCAACAACCTAACCCTAGGTGCGGATGAAAGTGAACGAAACATTTTTCACTAATTATGTATTGGCTTAAATAACGGTTTACTCATACCACGTTGTTTTCACAACAGAACCTCCCCAACCTAAGTCCAATTATCCATTCACCACCTGGTCACAGTGTTGCGGGCGATGACAATGAAGTGGAAGACACGGCTGCATCCCCACCGGCCCCATCTCCTCCACGACGGGATCCAATGCCGCCACCGGCCCCATCGCCTCCACGGCGGGCTCCAACGCCGACACCGGTCGCCCCATCGCCTCCACGGCGGGCTCCAACGCCGCCATCGCCCCATCGCCTCCACGGCGGCTCCAACGCCGACACCGCCCCTTCGCACGCCTCCACGGCGGCTCCAACGCCGCCATCGCCCCATCGCCTCCACGGCGGGCTCCAACGCCGACACCGGCCGGCCCTCTGCCAAAGAAGAGGCCCACCCCACAAACGAAGGCGTCGGCCCCACCGCCGCCGAAGAAGAAAGCCTCAGGGAGAACACCAGCTATTTCTAAGACGACGAAACTTTCCTATGAGAAGACTGCCGAGGAAATAGATGCTTGAAAGAAAGATGTGGACGCTTTCTTCGCGAAAGTCAAGGCTAAAAGTGAAGCGGCGAAACCGAGAAGCCGTGCTTCGCACGCCCGTCCGAGTTCTAAGGCAAAGGGTGGACGCTCACCGAAAAAGTTACGTCATGCTCGTGAGGATTCGCCACTATCGACTATGACCGCACTCTCACCAAGTCAATTGAGGAGGCGAAGAAGAAAGAGAAGAGAGCACGGAAGGGTGTTGCACACTCGGGAACAATCACAAAGAATCGCTGCCCCACTAGTTATTGGGAATGAATATGGTTCAAACACGAACGTGCTAGAACAGATATCCGAAACGTGCATTTGGATCAACTTGATGAATTTTTCGCGAAATCTGGTCTAAGCATTTCCCAAATGCTCGCAGAGCACACATCGAAAGTGCTCCGAAGTTGATCATTGGAAGAAGGAATATGTATATGGCAAGAGTCTATACAACCTCGAGAAGCTCATGGAACTTCAGACGCAAATGTACTTGTTAAACAAGTGGTACATGGCGCATGTCGCAGAAAAGCGGATGACTTTATTTGCGCTAAAATTATAAACCATCATTACTTCCGTGGCGATGACATTATAATGGTTCAGCTTTAATGAGTTACACCAATATGCCACATGGACGCCTAGACAAATCTCTCATCACCGCTTTTGTCATGACGTGATTCTTTCTTTTAATAATCTCACTCTAGCATATGTATATGTATAAGTAATTATCTCACACTAGCTAGCATGTCTATACATATGCAGAGACATGATGAGAGACCTCACACGTAGAAATGACAAGAACATTGGTTTCGTTGATCCATATATCGTATTCAAGGACCCAAACACTCCCACGATCAATGGAGACCTCAAATGGAGAGGAATTTTCGGAGGTTCTTGATCAACCAAAAGAACAAAAGATTTATACTCTTCCCTACAACTTTGGGTGAGTGTTGTTATCGTGTGCACATTTTACTTTACTTACTCAATCCAACATAAAGATATATATGTTGACTCTATAAACAAATGCACTTTCATCGGATACCGATTGTCTTCGATCTCTCCGATACCATTTGCTAATCTATGACTCGTTGAGAAAACCGCAGAACATTACCAAGATATGATAGACATTATCCGTGGGTAACTTCGATCTTTAAATATTTATTCCTGCTCTTTAACTCGCAATAGTTAATTAACGATCCAATTATTGGGCGTGGTTTGGGCTTGGTTGCTCAACTACACCGTCCGGATCGAAGCGCCACTTCGATCCACACCGATCGGATGTGTTGTACTAGCTCCCGCGTCTTTACCTTATCATGCTTCACCACGCCGGGATGACGAGTAATCTTTTATATCGCATGATGGGTTCTACGGCAGCCACCGTGCAACAATTTGTGTGGATACTACGCTTATGAGTTCCTCATGGTGTATGCAAAAAGAACCCATCTACAGATGAAAGTACGTAACAAGTATATATAATAAATCCATTTTATTTATTTGTTGCTATTAAATAAATCTTATGTATATTAATACTTCTTTCGTTTAATGCAAATTGAAGGAGATATGGTTGAAGGAACAGTGTTGGATATGGACCGCCTCAAAGGAATTCAAGAGACAATCGCAGGATTTCTTAATGAGCATGTCCTCAAGCCCAGACCGAGTTCTACTTTAACCTGAGATGAACCATTGAAGCCAAACCAGACGAACATTTGTATGACATTTAAGTGGAGGACAACATTTGTGTTGTAAATACCAAGGATGCATGAATAATTTTGTAAATTTTTGTGCATATATATATATATTATACATATATATAGCTCCATAATATATATAGTTTCATACTTTATTTGTGTGTAATAATGTTCCAAACTAAATTATATGTGCAGATACATATATTAGCAGCGAAGAATACGCATTTGAAAACCTAATGTAATTGTAAAACCAAAATCAATAATGAATTGAAATGGAAACAAAAAAAAAAAAAACACCTTTAGTCTGGTTGGTAATACCAACCGGGACTAAAATCGTCCGTGACGGACCTTTTAGTCCCGGTTGGTATTACCAACCGACTAGTTGACGCCTTTAGTCCCGGCTTGGGACCGGGACTAAGGTGAGACATTTAGTCCCGATTTCCTAGTCCCGGCTCTATAACCGGGACTAGAGGCCCTTTAGGCCCGGGACCAAAAGTCTGTTCTGTAGTAGTGTACCCAGAGGATTCTAGGATTAGGACTGAAGATCTGATATGGAGATGGGTAGGTGAAGGTTTTGTCCACAATGAACAGGGGAAGAGATTGCATGAAGTAGGAGAGGATTACTTAGACGAGCTCATTAACAAGAGCTTGATCCAACCAGTATATATTGAAAGAGATAATAAAGCAAGAACTTGTTGTGTGCATGATATGGTGCTTGATCTCATCACTTCCTTGTCGAATGAGGAGCATTTTCTGACAACCTTAGGTGGTCAGCAGCATGTGGCTGTACCAACTAAGATTCGTCGACTATCGATCCAAGCAAGCAATGAAGACGATGTCAAGCAGCTGTCAACCATGAGCTTGTCACATGTGAGGTCACTTACTATGTTCGAGGAGGAAGCTTTCAGTTTGTTGCCAGCCCTTTCGAGCTTTCCAGTGTTGCGTGCATTGGATTTACATGGCTGTTATCGAGTTGAGAACCATCACTGTAAGGATATTTGCAATTTGTTCCACCTGAGGTATTTAAATCTATGTGGGACATCTATCAGTGAGATCCCGAAAGAGATTGGGAACCTACAGTCTTTGCAGGTACTGGTCATAATTGTGAATAAAATAGAAGAGCTGCCATCAACCTTTGTTCAACTACGACAACTGGTGTACCTGTGTGTTAGCAGGTCGACGAGACTACCGGATGGGTTTGGGAATCTAAAATGTCTACAAGAATTGCGGTGTGTCAGTATCAGGTCTCTAACCATGCTGCATGATCTGAGCAGGCTGACCGAGCTGAGGCGTCTGGTGATCATGTTCGATGAATGGGAAGAGAGGTACGAGGAACCTTTCCTCCAGTGTCTATCCAACTTGGCCAGTCTCGAAATCCTAGAAATTGGAAAGTGCTATGGCGTCCTAGGTTCGCGATGTGAAATTTTTTCTCCGAGACCTCAACTGCTTCGGTCCATTGACATTTGGGACAGCACCATCCACACAGTGCCAAGGTGGATGTCCTCCCTCTCCTCCCTCTCCTATCTAAATACCGAGTAGTATCACGTACCCGATCCAAAAGGGGTCTACATATGACAATAAATACAGGTTCCATAACACCTCAACACACGACACCTTCCCCAGATTATTCTGCTCTTCTTCAAGTCGCTGCTATCTTCTTCTGGTCTATTCTTCAAGTCAATGCTATCTTCTTCTGGCCTATTCTTCAAGTCGCCGACGCCTGGTATGCTTCATTGCAACCTCTTCATCATGTCTTTAATCTGACAGCAAGACAGAAACTCACAATTAGGAGGCCAAAGAAGACCATAATAAGCACACATATAAGCAACAGTAGACTCCTCTTTGTTCATGCGAGGTTAGCTAAAATCATTACGCAGAGTGCTTTGATGTCACATATGCAATAATTGCTGATGAATTCCAAGGTGTTTATTTATTTACTAGGGAAGGCCCTTATTTCTTTTCCTGTGTTCAACTCACACCTGTTAAAGTGTTAAGGCAATGGTCTCAAAGACTCAAACATGTGTGCAACAGTGTTCTACTGGCACAAAGATTGCTAGATTTCATGAACTGTCATCTTCATTGCATCACTAATATAGATTTTATTAGAAAACTCAACATACGTAATTTGTCTATGGTTACAAATAACATTGCTTCCAACTTTTGAAGCCAGTACAGTAGAGTTTCAACCAAAAAAAAAGGTCGGATCAGTAGCAGCCTCGAGTAGGACACGCACATCTTGGCAATATCGCGAGCACTTAGCCCGCATTCCCGCAGCAGCTCGATGTTGGGCTTGACCACCTTCTCGAGGTCCGAGGTGAGGAGGTAGAAGTTGCGCTTGACGACGAGAAGGAACTTCTCCAGCGATCCGAGGAAGGTGTCAGGACTCTGAAACTTGAAACCGAATCCAAACAAATTTGAAAGTAATTGGCCATGAAATGGGTAATACCGAAGGTAATTGTAATAAAGCAAATTGAGGAAAGTGCATATTACAGAACATAGGATTCTAGGGTTTTGATAGATGCCTTTCCAGCTATCCCAAAGACTGCTTATAGAGCACGCAGTCTGTACAACGAGGCAGGATTTCCCTTTACAAATAACAAGAAGAAAAGAGAGATTACGGTAACAGTAATTACTAGAACAGATTCTAGCCACACGATGATGCTTGGAGGGGGTAAGAACGAACGACAGCCACCGGATCGTCATTAAAGGACTTTCTTTGCTATCTTCCATCAGATGCTCTTTAGTGAAACGTTACCGTCAGATCTCAACCGTCCATGTATTTTCTTCTCACCCGAGAGTCCTGAGTCCACTCAGAATCTTCAGAACCTGACACTGCCTCCCCTTGACATCCTTGTCCTCAAGGATGAAAATTTGGAAATACTTTTGAAATGAAGCTTGTGTCTTCCCAGGTGGTGGCTCCTGTAGGAAGATTCACCCACTGGACCTTCCATTGCACTACAGGTTCATTGTTTTTAGGGATCACTCGTCTCTCCACCACAGCCAAAGGTTCAGTCAAGATGTTGCCTTTAGGATCCACCAGTGGTAATTCTGAGCTGGGAATTGCCTTGGGTCCTACATGCTTTTTCAACTGGCTTACATGAAATGTAGGATGTATCAAGCACCCTTCTGGTAATAGCGGTTTGTAAGCCACCTGTCCCACCTTTTCCATGACCCTAAAAGGCCTATAAAACTTGGAGTGTAATTTCAGCGAATTGTGCAATCCAAGTGCATTATGAAAACAGATTTCCAACAAACATCTTTTTACTCCGCATCAAATACTACTTGCTCGATCAAGGTACTAAAAAAAAGTTGCTCAATCCCATTGTCTGACAAAAACAAATATACTAATTTATCTTTTCTTCTCTAATTACCAGCTAACATACTTCTCTAATTAACATCTAACAGATTTCCAGCAAACGTCCTTTTCCCTCCACATCAATATTTTACATACTAATTTCTTTGTTATTCTCTAATTACCAGCTAACATACTTCTCTAATTAACATCTAACAGATTTGTAGAGTGTCTGATCCCCGCACACCATGGTGGCATGGACAGATAAGAGCAACGCCAATAGTGATGAAATATGAAATTCTCATCCTATCTTTACAAATTTACGTTTCCAATTTAGCAGACAATCAAAATAACAAGGATAGTTATTTTGAAGCATTAGTAATCCAGGTTATGTTCACAGCACATGATATGCGTATACCGAAAGTACTATTTCAAAAGGCCATGTTGATTGACACTCACCAATGTTAGTAGCTAGGTAGCAGCAAATACTAATTAGGCCAGCGTTGCCAACTCTGCCTCTCGCGGCGTCAGCGGTAGGAAGCATGCCACAAAGTTTTCAACATTCCTACGCTTCAATGCACGCGTATGGCAAGGTGAATGGGACAATGTTTTTCGACAAATAGAATTGGCCGAAACAATACTCTAATCCGAGTTCCATTGGAACTGAAACAGGAAACCAAATTTGTTTAATCTTTAAGCATCACTCAACTTTTCAGTTGTAGCCACCCATCAAATTTACACACAAGGCACACAAAGGTATAACATCAACTACAACGCACGAAATGAACAGGGGCAAAAATGCCTCGGTAAAACCTTTAATCTAACAGAAGCAAAAATAACTAGCTAAAAACTTTAATTTCTTCAGTTGTAGGCGAAAGAACTGAGCAAGCTCCGTTGTTGAACTTGACATCCATATTGGTCGATCTCAGATTGCTTCTAAGTTCCAGCTCCATGTACCAGTTTCTTCATTATTAATCATTCAATAGCTTCTAAATTATGACAGTGTAACACCGTTTTTTCTTCCGGTCAACCCCACCCGACCCCTCGCGCACTTCCACCGACCAAGACCCGTGCCCGCCGCCTGGCGCGCATCCGGCCCTCGCTGCTCGCACCGCCGCCTCGCGCTGGTCTTACCGCCGCTCGTGCCCGCCGCTTCGCCAAACCCCGCGCCCACGCCGCACGCTCGTCCTTCCTCGCCGGACCCCACCTCGCTCTCCGCCGCACTGCCCTCGCCCGACCGGTGCCCGTGTGCACGACATCATCGTGCCATCATCGGGCCGTGGCGCACGCCGCGCCGAGCCACGCCGCCGCCAGACCCCTCCCCAACG